>OY856409.1:846155113-846587613 GCA_963693085.1 Alisma plantago-aquatica
GCGGGTAGACAAGCGAAGTTACCCGTGCCTCATTATGTATTGCACTGCATTGATTTGAAACGGTGGCAATAATTGTAAATATGTGCAGCTACTGTACGTGCATGTAATAGAATAGCGGTGGCATTATTGGTAATTATTTAATAAAAAATTATATATGCATGGAGTGGCGGTGCGAGACTCATCTAAGAGTAAAAATAGTATGCACCAACCACGTCAATATTGGACACATACCCATCATTAAATATACCAATGTCCAATATAACATGTCTAAAATCATTACAGTGGTGTCGTTTTGTGAAGACAAATAAACATATGGGAAATAATATAATACTTCCAGATTGTCTTACGTAACGTCATCCTTAGTTACAAATTTCTCCTTTCCATTACAGATTCTCTGTTCTCATTACAACATATCATTTATCCTTACAAACACAATAATTATTAGAAATAGCAGGAAGTAAACAAGTGACATTCTGATAACATATAGTGAATTACAATGACAAGTAAAGAAAGATGATATTTTGTAATAAGAAAGAAATGTCTGTAATCAAAATAGATAATTGTAATGGAAATGAAAGATATGTAATCAAGGATGACATTTTATAATACAAATCTAAATGCATCAAATTCCATTGTCTAAGAGAAATGATACGTCCAGATTGTCTTACGTAACGTCATTCTTAGTTATAAATTTCTCCTTTCCATTACAAAGTCTCTGTTCTCATTACAACATATCATTTATCCTTACAAAGACGATAATTACAGATGACATTTTCTTATTACAATATGAGTATCCATATTACAAAATGGTCACCTATATTACGATTGGCTCTTGTCTATTACAACGTGACTGTCCATATTACAGATGACACTTGCTTATTACAATATGAGTATCCTTATTACAAAATTGTCACATACATTACGGTTGGCTTTTGCCTATCACAATGTGACTGTCCATATTACATATGAAACTTTTTTATTACAACATGAGTATCCATATTACCAAACGGTGACCTACTTACGGTTGGCTCTTGCCTATTACAATGTGACTGTCCATATTACAAATGACACTTCCTTATTACAATATGAGTATCCATATTACAAAACCGTCACCTACATTACGGTTGACCCTTGCCTATTACAATGTGACTGTCTATATTATATATGACACTTTCTTATTACATTAAGGCATTAAAATTTACATGTAGCATTTACACTAATAATCAAGATTCGATAACTAGAGAATTCTATGTGAACACAAGACAAAGAAAGAATTTGTAGGTTTAAGAACTTCACATGCAAAATGGTAAGCTTATTATCCTAAATATTACAATATTGTTTTGCAAATTGAAAATACAACCATGTTTAATATTTTGTAAAAAGACTTGAGAAAAGACAATTATGATAAGGAGGAGAAAATTGTAACTAATGTAGATGTTTGATGATATATAGATGACCCACAAGGTGTTAAACAAAAATTTATGAGTATAAAATTCAGTAAAGAATAAATTGTAATAAGAAGGAAAAATATGTAATACGAATAAATAAATTGTAATGAGAATGAAAACAATGTAACCAAGTTTCACATCTTGTAATACAACCTGACTGTATCTAGAACTATATGCATATTATGTAGATTACAACTACGTGGAACATATCTTAATTATGAGTCAACGGTGAACATGTGTTCAAAATGATTAAAGCTCTTGTCCTCAATTAATTTTTTATTCACCAAAAATATATGCCTCAATGTCTCTAGCTATCTTTTCCACTATTGCATGCACTCATAATTCATTGTCATCTAGCTACAAATAGTGGAATCATGCACATGCACTAGTAAAGGATGTTGAATTAAAAAATACTACCACCGTGTTCCATGCAAGACGTAGTTGATTTCTGCTTAATTACAATATGTGCCACCGCTACTCCATGCATACGTAAACCAAATATATGTAATTACAATACATGCCACCGCTACCATGCAACCGTAATGGAGTTTGATTTAATTACCAATCCTTCCACCGTGTATCAATGCACGGGTAATTAACTTAGCTACCCGCGCGGGCATCCAATACATACTCTCTCTCTCTCTCTCTCTCTCTCTCTCTCTCTCTCTCTCTCTATATATATATATATATATATATATATATATATCAATACATAGCTAAGTAGGTGTTGTTGGGATGTTATACATCACTAAACTTCTTCAAGGATATGGTCTATGTTGTTGTTGCTCCTAATTTCTTGCTCAATAACTGCCTCTACCACTATCTTCCAGTATTTATGTTGAGCTACCATCATAAGGGAGATCAACAAAGTGTGAGGATGGAGGGGGGTGTGGTTGAACACACATGGAACATTGCAATTCTTCCACTAATCTTCTTGACTGATCCTCCATAGCATGGTAATGACCCTTTGTGACCATGTCTCTGATAACTAGTTGTTCATCTGATAGGGCCATGACTTGATCCACTTCAACAATTGATCCAGAAACCAGATGAGAAAAAGTTCTTTCTACCACCACTCGTTTTGCTCGTAGGGACTATGTCCGTAGATGGTTGATTTTCTTTATAACCCCAAAAAAGTGATCTACGAAGATATTCATCCACTAGTATGGAAAAGGGATGGAATTTTAGGGTGCCTACTTTGTCCGACCAGAGCTGAAGTCTAAACACTCTGGAATGAACTCAGGATTTCAAGGTGCCTACCTTGTCCAGTCAACACAAAATCGTCAGGAGTATAAATCACATCCATCACTAAGACAAGGGGATGAAATCGAACAAAGGGATTACAGGGAGGAGGATGGAGATAGGGGACTGATGGTAGACCGTGCCCAATGGAGTGTCATGATGGTGTTGTAGTATGGGTGATTGGTTGGAGGAAAATTCTTGATGCTTCTCCTTACCTATGTGGTGTAGATTCTTCTCGACCCTTCTCCACAAAAGGGAAATGCATAAACTTTTCCTCTCAACTCCTATACAATCCCTTACTTCTTCCTCTCTACAACCTTGCATATTTGTTCCTTTATGTCTATAGTTTTGGATATTTGTGTAAGGACCCTGACTTCCATTTAGGGCTTATCCTGTTTGCTTTGCTTAACCCTGGTGCTTAATTGCTTGCTAATCACCTTTAGTGGTGATTAGGGTTTGTTTGTGCTTTGTTGAGAGCTAGAGGTGCTACTTGCAATTTACCCAATTCTAGGGTTTGAGGGCAAGTTTGTCACCTTGTGAGGTGTTCCTCCCTCTCCTTGCTTCCTCTAAGTGTTGAGAGGAAGGGTTGGGCTCGTTGCTTGAGTTGCATTGGGCTTGGATGAGCTTGTTGGGCCTTGAGATGCCTTGATTGAACCTTGCCCTTGCTTTGTTGGATCTTGTGTCGGGCAGGAGTGCCTTGTATCGGCCTGAGGTGTGTCGCCCAGGGAGTGTGTCAGGAATGGAGTGGAGGTGTGTCTCCCATGGACCCCTTTGACCCTTTGACCTCGTTTGTGTCACCACTAGTGGACACTTGGTGCTTGATGATTGCATGTGGCAATGGCCTTGGACATGTGTTTGAGGCAAGTTAGAGTGGTGGCATTGCTCATGGACAAGTGTCCCTAAGTGGGTGACACCTTACCTTTCCTTACCTTGGTTTCTCCTCCACCCTCTCCTATATATGTGTTCCCTTTCTCTTGCTAAGGGTCCCTTTAGTTCCTTAGTTTCCCCTCTCCCTTGGTGCATGACACCTCCTCCTTTGTAAGCTTGGTGGTCGATCCTTATCTTGGAGTCTTCTTCTTCCTCTAGTGGTGGTCGAACCCTAGAGTGCCTTGCTCTTCTTCTTGTGGTGGAGCTTGGTGCTTGGAGCTTGGAGCTTGCTTAAGGCGGGTTACATAACTCCTAACCCTAACTATACTACCTTCTTCTATGTTCTTGTAAGCTCTTATGATCAAAATCGGCTATGTATGTTGCTAGTTGAGTTTCTTACTCAGTTGCACCTAGTTGGCCGAACCATGTTTCTAGGGTTTTCTTGTTGAGAAACACCCCTCTCCCTCCTTGGTTGAGAGAAGTGAGCTTGAACTCTAGTGATATGGGCAATACCCCTCTCTCGTTTAAGTTGAGAGGTGAGCTTGTGTTCTAGTTGTTTGAGCAACACCCTTCTCTCACATTGGACTCGAGAGGTGAGATTTGTGGTGTATGTAGACCTATGTTGTGGTTGATCCTTGTGGTTGCCCAATTGGTGGTAAGAAGTTGTGCAAGACCCCTCTCTCTTGGTTGTTGAGATGTGAGCCATCTTCTTGATCCATTAGGGTTTGGTGCCCTTGTGCTTGAGGATGAAGACGCTCATGTTGGGTTATATCTTGCACGATATGGTCTTGGGATGGTGTTGCTTGATACCTCTCTTGAGCTTGACTTCTGGGTCGTTATGAGGAGGTTGCGTTGGGCATCACACCCTGGTTCTTGCCTTTGTGTGTTGGGTGTCACACCTTGATTCTTGCCTTGTGAGTTGACTGATAGCGGAGGCTAGTTTGGTTGGACGATAGGCTTTTCCCTGGTGCACTTGCCTCGATAGATGATGTGAGGTTTTTTGGGCATTATAGGGTTGTCATGGGTGCCATAGCTTTAGCCGTCAGTATGGCACATTGCAACCCCTAGCACCTTGTACACGATACACCTAGTGCACAACACACCTGATGCACGACATGCCCCATAGACTTAGCTGCACGATAGGCTCTATGGTCGTTATACCCTGGTTGCACGATACAGTTGGTTGCACGACACTCCCTGAGGTGGTAGCCTGATACCCTTGCTGAGTGCTTGGACGATATGTAACTAGTTTTCTTGGCTGATATGTGGCTAGAGTGCTTGGGCGATATGAAGGAGTCTACCCTGCCCGATACCACTTCTAGTGAGAGTGCCCTGCCCGTCACACTTCTTGTGAGGATAGCAGGAACTTCTAGTGAGGGTCATGTTCCTTCTGGAAAACCTATCTGCTAGATCTTTATCACGATTGTTTATGGTGGTGAACCTTGGACACATTTGATAGTAGTGAGGTAAGTGATATAGTAGATCACACGTATGTAAACTTGATGTGACATTTCATGTATTTATGATCATCTTGAATTATATGTATAATGATGAGTAAATGATAAAGTACACGAGTTGCATCACATGATGATGTGACCTATGACTATGGTCACAAGTGTGAGGCATGAATGATATAGCATGCAATTATCAATGTTTGATAATATGATCCTTCCGTTAATCCATGATGATTGTGTATACTAACCATGTAGATGTTTCATACAGATGCATAGCCAGGTAAAGGGCTATGAGGTATATATGTTTGAGTAACATTGCTCTGATGGTCACTCTTTATGATGAGATAACATGCATGATGTGTTTTGGTCTAAGGACATGAGTTTGGCAAAAGTGCCTAAGTTGAAGTGTTATCCACTAAGGATGATCTGGGATTGTTATCCCAAGTGATGAGAATGCCTTATGAGGCAGTGGTTTCTTGTGAAAAGGGATTGAGATCTTGGAATAACGTGATGGCGGTAACGATAATGTAGCTTTATGTTATGCATGTGTTACAACCTGGTTGCCTCAATAATTCACTTAAAATATACTAACTAATCACAGTGGAACATATCATGTAGTTGCCCTAGCCATAGATCCATCATAGTCAGTAGCTGGTGATGGTGAAACGGGTTCTCCGGTGGGTTAACCCGGATTGTTGAATATGCGAGGTTTCTCCTAGCCTAAAATAGAGAGGATTCAAGTGCAGCTGCAGTTGCAGACTCAGGATATATAGAGCATGGTGAACAGGCCCATGGCTTAGTGTGATAGAGCATGAATGCGTTCATGGCTCAGGGAGCACGGTGAACTGGCATGTGGCTCAGATATACTAGTGCCGAGACCTGTACCGAGGCGGGCTAGAGAAAAGGTAGCCTATGGAGTTGACCCTGTGGCTGAGGCCACTTAAGCATGAGACTGTAGTCCTTCTTTGGTTCTCGTGCACTGACCATGAGGTGGGAGGTCGTGGAGTCCGGCTCTTCCATTGACCTTGTATGGCACCGACTCTGAGTTTCGCAGCCGTCGGTTGGATTGGAGCGGTACAACTCACTTCTTCAGGGCATAATAACACGTAATCTAGCCGAATAGTATTTATTGCTTAAGGAAAAACATGAAACATTGATTGAGGCCTTGCTTGTATAGTTGATCTTGTTAAACTTGCAGTTACTTATATGTTCCTTATGTTATGTGGTAAGATCTTATAAATCTTATCTTGTCAATCATGTTCCATAAAGAGATATTTGGCTATATGCCTTCCGTACATCTTGGTAAGCATGATGGTATGAATAGCTTTGCTCTATAGACTGCTCTTATTCTACGCTTATCAGTTATATGTTGTTGTTGCTTTAATCTTCTTGACGTTTCATGGTTTCAGCGGGTAGTTATGTTTCTCGTTGGGACTGTGTGTCTCACCCCACTGGTTTGCAACCTTTTTAGGTGTTCGAGCCAGACGTGGTCATGGTCGCGGAGTTGCGGCCGAGCAGCAAGACGAGCAGTAGAAGGTAAGAGATGGACATGTTGTTGTTTTGGTTATTTTGTAGTAGAGTCTTAGAGTCATCCCTGTACTCTCAGGTCCTTAGAGGCGTTTTGATGTGTTTCACGATGTATAGCTGTTGAAGCTTTGTATATCCTATTGCTAGCCGGATGTGGGCCGTTATGTACATATAAATAGGTGATGAACACATGTGACGTCTAGACAGATGATCTCCTAAGATGTGGACACGTATCAAGACTTCTAAATGTTTACATAACATGTTTCCTTGTAGGATGAGGATATGGATGTAATTGTTTCTTGGTTTATCTGCTTTCTACAATCGGTTTTAATTAACCCATATTTTTGGTAATAAGTGGTTTATGGTGTTTTCCGCACATTTTCGTGGGGCACCTTGTTGTCTGTGTGACAGCGAGATGTGTCGCCACAAGTTTGGTATCGGAGCTCTAGGTTCGCTGAGTCTACAGGGATTTAGGACTAGGTTGTGTCTGTTCTTGAGAGTTTTTCTAATTTTCTTACAATCATCTTCTACCCTTAGCGGAAGAAAAAGCCAAGATGCCTGGAAACCATGAAGAACATGCTGTAGAGAGTAGTGATGCTGCATCAGTTGATGGAGCTATAGGGCAGGAACATGGAGATCGGGTGCCTGAGGTCCCCCAAATTGACCCAACCATTCTCGAAAACCCTGCCTATCAACAGCTTATGGGGCAGATGATGGCTACGATGAACCTCATGGTAGAGAGATTGTTAATGCCTCTACCGAGAGCACATGCTCCCCATGGTGAAACATCGGGTATTGGGAAGACCTTTGAGTGACTTCACTGAGTCAGAGCCTCAGACTATGCTGGGACGGCTGATCCAGCGGATGTAGATCTGTGGCTGACAAGTCTTGAGAAAGCTTTATGAATCTTTGACATCCCCGAAGCAGAAAAAGTCAAGCACGTTGTCTACCTTCTGAAGGGTAGTGCTGGTCACTAGTAGACCATCGAGGAAGAGAAGCGACCTGGTGAGGTGATCAGTTGGGAGGTTTTCTGACGCGAGTTCGTCAGCAGATACTTTTCGAAGATGTATCTGGATGAGAAGATCATCCAATTTGAGCACCTGTGCCAAGGAGCGATGAACATCACCAAGTATGAAGACAAATTCATGGACTTGTTGAGGTTTTGTCCTCACATGGCAGCGACAGATGACGAGCGAATCTGACATTTTGAGAAAGGCTTGAGTGCTGAGCTGACAACACCTGCGTCTGCGTTGGAGATCCGGGAGCGGTTTTCCACATTTGTGGAATCTTTCCAGAGGATCGAACAGTCAGTTAGGGAGAAAAGAGAATCCATGTCTAAGAAGAGGCCCACTTAGTTCCAGGGACAGAGGTTTGGTGGCTTCAAGAAGCCAAGGTTTTCAGCACCTTCTGGGTTAGGAGGTTTCGGTGCACCGTCACAATGGTCTTCGAGTAAGAGAAGAGGATATGTTTCTTCACCATCAAAGGCACATAGTACAACTTCTATAGCAGTGATAAGGCAGTCTAGGCCACAACATCGAGACCAGTCATGCCATCTGTGTGGTCAGATCGGACATTGGATGTCAAATTGCCCCAGTAAAGATGTTGAAGTGACGCAACAGCTGAGGAAAAATCAACAAGGGTCATATAGACAACAGCCCAGTAGTAGCAGAGGGCAAGGACGTGGTCAAACGTCACATGTGGGATCGTCTGCTCAAGGAAACAGAGGACGTGGACAGAAAGCAATGGCTCGATTCTATGCTATGAGTCATCCAGAGGCGATAGTCAACCCGCGAGTGGTAGCAGGTCAGATGGAGTTATTTCATTCTGATTTGTCTTCTTCTTTCTTTATATTTGTTCTAGTTGACCCGGGTGCTACGCACTCTTTTATCGCGCGTTCTATGCTTGATAATTGTATGTTACCTGTTAGTTGTAAGAAAGATAGCTTGTTGTTAGAAACCCCTCTTGATGGTTCCTCGATACTTCGAGAAGAGTGCCCATCTTGTGTCTTATCTTTTTCGGGACACAATATACAAGTGGATCTTATACCACTTGATATGCATGGTTTTGATGTGATCCTTGGGATGGATACCTTAGAAAAGCATAAGGTTGTTTTGGACCGTGGTTCCAAACAGGCAGTGTTTGATGTTTGTGGAGAGAAGTGGGTCTTCCAAGGAGATAGGAAGATTCTTCCGACATGTCTAGTGTCCGCTATGGTGGTAGAAAAGTTGCTACGACAAGGATGTAAGGTGTTCTTAGCTCACGTTGTGGATACCAAGGAGAAAGGTCCTAGCCTTGAAGAGGTGTCAGTTGTCTGATAGTTTGCGGATGTGTTTCCTGATGAGTTCCCCGATGTTCGTCCACCCCGAGAGATTGATTTTGAGATCAATTTGGTTCCAGGAACACAGCCAGTTGCACAAACACCGTATAGGATGGCTCCAGTAGAGATGTCAGAGCTAAAGAAGCAGTTACAAGAGTTGTTGGAGAAAGGTTTCATCTGACCGAGTACGTCGCCTTGGGGTGCTCCATTGTTGTTCATTAAGAAGAAGGACGGATCGATGCAGCTATGTATAGACTACCGACAACTGAACAAAGTCACGATCAAGAACAAGTACATGTTACGAGGATAGATGATCTGTTTGATCAGTTGCGTGGTGATACAATGTTTTCAAAGATCGACCTACGGTCCGGATATCATCAGTTGAGGATTAAGGCAGATGACATACCAAAGACATCTTTTAGGATGAGGTATGGTCACTTTGAGTTTGTGGTTATGCCGTTTGGGCTAACCAATGCACTTGCTGCTTTCATGGATTTGATGAATCGAGTGTTCCGTCTATTCCTAGATCAGTTTGTTGTAGTCTTTATAGATGACATTTTGATCTATAGTCAGGACAAGCAAGAGCATGAGCGGCATCTTCAACTAGCGTTGACTCTTCTTCGCCAACATTAGTTGTATGCCAAGTTCAGTAAGTGTGAGTTCTGGTTGGAAGAAGTAACTTTCTTGGGTCATGTGATATCTGTAGATGGAGTTAAAGTGGACCCGAAGAAGGTGGAGTCCATTGCAGAACGGGAACAACCAAAGACGCCGACAGAAGTTCATAGTTTCCTAGGATTAGTAGGATACTACCGAAGGTTTATCAAGGACTTCAGTGTGATTGCATTACCAATGACAAATTTGACTAGAAGGGATGTACCTTTTGTCTAGAATGACCGTTGTCATCAAGCTTTCCAAAGATTGAAGGAAAAGTTGATTAGTGCTCCAGTGTTAGTCCTACCAGAGTCGGGAAAGGGCTATGTTGTTTTCTGTGATGCTTCCAAGAAAGTTTTATATTGTGTGCTGATGCAGGAAGATATGTGGTTTCTTTTGCTTTGCGGCAGCTTAAGAAACACGAGGAGAACTATCTGACTCATGACTTGGAGTTGGAAGTGGTGTTTCATGCATTAAAGGTTTGGAGACACTATCTTTATGGGGAGGTATGCCAGATCTTTACAGATAATAAGAATGTGAAGTACATCTTTTTCACAAAATGAGCTAAATATGCGACAGCGCCAATGGATGGAGCTAATCAATGATTACCACTGCACCATCGAGTACCACCTTGGTAAGTCGAATGTGGTAGCTGATGTGCTTAGCTGAAAGTCTTCTTCTCTCCCTTCAAAGAAGGCATAGTTAAGTTCCTTGGTATGTCATAGACGAGATATGTTTGTTTCCTTGCGACAGATGAATGTGCATATGGGAGTTTCCTTGTTAGCAGGACTTTTAGCACATATGCAAGTCAAGCCTATGCTGAGACAGCAAATCAAAGATGCACAACAAATAGATGAGACAATTCCGTTAATCAGGTCAGAGTTTGACAGCAAAAAGCATGATGGGTTCCATGAGTCCATGCATGGACTAGTTTTCTATCATGATAGGGTGGTGGTCCCCGATGATGATGATCTCAGGAAGCTAGTGCTCGAAGAAGCACACACGTCGATGTATGCTATGCATCCAAGAGTCATCAATATGTATCATAATCTGAAGGACTTGTATTGGTGGCGTGGCTTGAAGAGAGATGTAGTTGAGTTTGTGGCTAGGTGTGCGGTATGTCAGCAAGTCAAGGCTGAGCATCAAAAGCCACAAGGTACGTTGCAACCCCTGCCGATACCGCAGTGGAAATGGGATCATATAACCATGGATTTCATAGTTGGTCTACCCAGGACAACTAGGAACCATGATTCCATTTGGGTGATAGTGGACAGATTGACAAAGTCTGCCCATTTCATACCTGTAAAGACAACATATACATCCGAGAAGCTCACTCGTGTATATGTAGATGAGATAGTACGTTTGCACGGTGTACCAGCAACGATAGTTTCCAACAGAGGTCCTCAGTTTACGAGTCGTTTCTTGGAACAGTTGCACAAAGGATTGGGAACACAGTTGAGGTTCAACACTGCTTTCCACACACAGACAGATGGACAGTCTGAGTGGACTATTCAGACTTTGGAGGATCTCCTTCGGGCTTGTGTCTTGTAGTTCCTAGGTAGTTGGGATATACAACTTATTTTGATAGAGTTCACCTACAACAATAGTTATCAGCGGAGCATTGACATGGCTCCTTATGAGGCCTTATATGGCAAGAAGTGCAGATCCCCTTTATGTTGGTATGAGTCCAGTGAATATCAGTTTTTGGGTCCTGAGTTAGTGCAGCAGACAACAGAAAAGATCAAGGTGATACAACAACAATTGAAAGCGGCACAAGACATGCAAAAGTCTTATGCAGACAAGCGTCGATGACCTTTGGTGTTCCAGGTAGGAGACAAAGTGTATCTTAAAGTCTTTCCATGGAAAGGTGTGCCAAGGTTTGGCCGAAAGGGTAAACTGGCACCCAGGTATATGGGGCCATACCCAGTCATAGCATGTATGGGCAAGGTAGCTTATGAGTTGGAGCTGCCGCTAGAGTTTCACAGGTTACATCTAGTATTCCATGTTGGTATGTTGAAGAAAAGTCATCCAGATACAGGAACAGTGATACAACCAGTCGAGGTTCAGCTTGATGAAGATGTGACCTATGAGGAAGGCCCTGTGATGATCCTTGACAGAATAGTAAAGAAGCTGAAGAGGAAGGACATGGTTCTAGTAAAGGTTCTTTGGCATCGTCGTGGCATTGAGGAAGCCACGTGGGAGCTTGAGGAAGAGATGAGGAGGAAGTATCCCTCACTTTTCTCTTCGGATTTCGAGGATGAAATCCCTTTCTAGAGGGCTATAACTTGTAAGGACCCTGACCTCCATTTAGGGCTTATCATGTTTGCTTTGCTTAACCCTGGTGCTTAGTTGCTTGGTAATCACCTTTAGTGGTGATTAGGGTTTGTTTGGGCTTTGTTGAGAGCTAGAGGTGCTACTTGCAATTTACCCAAGTCTAGGGTTTGTGGGCAAGTTTTTCACCTTGTGAGGTGTTCCTCCCTCTCCTTGCTTCCTCAAAGTGGGCCTTGAGATGCCTTTCTTGAACCTTGCCCTTGCTTTGTTGGATCTTGTGTCGGGCAGGAGTGCCTTGTATCGGCCGGAGGTGTGTCTCCTAGGAAGTGTGTCGGGCATGGAGTGGAGGTGTGTTGCCCATGGGCCCCTTTGACCCTTTGACCTCATTTGTGTCACCACTAGTGGACACTTGGTGCTTGATGCTTGCATGTGGAAATGGCCTTGGACATGTGTTTGAGGCAAGTTAGAGTGGTGGCATTACTCATGGACAAGTGTCCCTTGGTGGGTGACACCTTGCCTTGCCTTACCTTGGTTTCTCCTACACCCTCTCCTATATATATGTTCCCTTTCTCTTGATAAGGGTCCCATTAGTTCCTTTGTTTCCCCTCTCCCTTGGTGCTCGACACCTCTTCCTTTGCAAGCTTGGTGGCCAATCCTTATCTTGGAGTCTTCTTCTTCCTCTAGTGGTGGACGAACCCTAGAGTGCCTTTCTCTTCTTCTTGTGGTCGAGCTTGGTGCTTGGAGCTTGGAGCTTGCTTATGGCGGGTTACATAACTCCTAACCCTAACTATACTACCTTCTTCTATGTTCTTGTATGTTCTTATGATCATAATCGGCTATGTATGTTGCTAGTTGAGTTTCTTGCTTAGTTGCACCTAGTTGGCCGAACCATGTTTCTAGGGTTTTCTTGTTGAGAAACACCCATCTCCCGCCTTGGTCTAGAGAACTGATCTTGAACTCTAGTGATATGGGCAACTCCCCTCTCTCATTTAAGTTTAGAGGTGAGCTTGTATTCTAGTTGCTTGAGCAACACCCTTCTCTCACCATGGATTCGAGAGGTGAGCTTTGTGGTGGATGTAGACCTATGTTGTGGTTGATCCTTGTGGTTGCCCGATTGGTGATAAGAAGTTGTGCAAGACCCTCTCTCTTGGTTGTTTAGAGGTGAGCCATCTTCTTGATCCATTAGGGTTTGGTGCCCTTGTGCTTGAGGATGAAGACGCTCATGTTGGGTTATAGCTTGCACGATATGGTCTTGGGATGGTGCTGCCTGATACCTCTCTTGAGCTTGAGTTCTAGGACGTTATGAGGAGGATGTGTTGAGTGTCACACCCTGGTTCTTGACTTTGTGTGTTGGGCGTCACACCTTGGTTCTTTCCTTGTGAGTTGACTGATAGACGAGGCTAGTTTGGTTGGACGATAGGCTTTTCCCTAGTGCCCTTGCCTCGATAGATGATGCGTGGTTTTGTGGGCATTGTAGGTTTCTACTGGGTGCCATGGCTTTAGCCGTAAGTATGGCGTGTTGCAACCCCTGGCACCTTGTGTACTATACACCTAGTGCACAACACACCTGTTGCACGACATGCCCCATAGACTTAGCTGCACGATAGGCTCTGTGGCCGTTATACCCTGGTTGCACGATACAGTTGGTTGCACGACACTCCCTGAGGTGGTAGCCCAACACCCTTGCTGAGTGCTTGGCCGATATATAACTAGTTTGCTTGGCGGATATGTGGTTGGAGTGCTTGGGTGATATGAGGGAGTCTACCCGTTCCCAATACCACTTCTAGTGAGAGGGCCCTGCTCGTCACACTTCTTGTGAGGGTAGCATGCACTTTTAGTGAGGGTCATGTTCCTTCTAGAAAACCTATCTACTAGATGTTTATCACGATTGGTTTATGGTGGTGAACCTTGGACACATTTGATAGTAGTGAGGTAAGTGATATAGTAGATCACACCTATGTAAACTTGATGTGACATTTCATGTGTTTATGATCATCTTGAATTATATGTATAATACTGAGTAAATGATAAAGTACATGAGCTGCATCACATGATGATGTGACCTATGTCTATGGTCCCAGGTGTGAGGCATGAATGATATAGCATGCAATTATCAATGTTTGATAATATGATCTTTCCGTTAATCTATGATGATTGTGTATACTAACCATGCATGTGTTTCATATAGATGCTTATCCAGGTAAAGGGATATGAGGTATATATGTTTGAGTAACACTTGTCTGATGGTCACTCTTGATGATGAGATAACATGTATGATGTGTTTTGGTCTGAGGACCTGAGTTTGGCTAAAGTGCCTAAGTTGAGGTGTTATCCTCTGAGGGTGATATGGGATTGTTATCCCAAGTGATGAGAATGCCTTATGAGGTAGTGGTTTCTTGTGATAAGGGATTGAGATTACAAAATATCATGATGGTGGTAACAATAATGTAGCTTTATGTTATGCATGTGCAACAACCTGGTTGCCTCAATAATCCACTTAAAATATACTAACTAATCATAGTGGAACATATCATCTAGTTGCCCTGGCCATAGATCCATCATCATCAGTTGTTGGTGATGGTGAAACGAGTTCTCCTACGGGTTAACCCGGAGTGCATATTGTTGAATATGTGAGGTTTCTCCTAGCCTAAAATAGAGAGGATTCGAGTGCAGCTGTGGTTGTAGACTCGGGATATATAGAGCATGGTGAATAGGCCCATGGCTTAGTGTGATAGAGCATGAATGCGTTCATGGCTCAGGGAGCACGGTGAACTGGCACATGGCTCAGATATACTAGCGCCGAGACCTATACTGAGGCGGGCTAGAGAAAGGATAGCCTTTGGAGCTGACCCTGTGGCTCAGGCCACTTAAGCGTGAGACTGCGGTCCTACTTTGGTTCTCGTGCACTGACCACGAGGTGGGAGGTCTTGGAGTCCGACTCTTCCATTGACCTTGTATGACACGGGCTCCGGGTTTCACAGCCGTCAGTTGGATTTGAGCGGTACGACTCACTTCTTCAGGGCATAATAACACGTAATCCATCCGAATAGTATTTATTGCTTAAGGCAATACACAGAACATTGATTGAGGCCTTTCTTTTATAGTTGATCTTGTTAAACTTGTAGTTACTTATACGTTCCTTATGTTATGTGGTAAGATCTTATAAATCATATCTTGTCAATCATGTTCCCTAAAGAGATATTTGGCTATATGCCTTCCGTACATCTTGCTAAGCCTGATCATATGAATAGCTTTGCTCTATAGACTGCTCTTATTCTACGCTTATCATTTATCTGTTGTTGTTGCTTTAATCTTCCTGAGGTTTCATGGTTTCGGAGGGGAGTTATGTTTCTCACTGGGACTGTGTGTCTCACCCCGCTGGTTTGCAACCTTTTTAGGTGTTCGTGCCAGACGTGGTGGTGGTCGCAGAGTTGCGGCCGAGTAGCAAGACAAGCAGTAGAAGGCAAGAGATGGACATGCTGCTCTTTTGGTTGTTTTGTAGTAGAGTCTTAGAGTCATCCCTGTACTCTCAGGTCCTCACAGGCGTTTTGATGTGTTTCACGATGTGTAGCTGTTGAAGCTTTGTTTATCATGTTGCTAGCCGGAAGTGGTCCGTTATGTACATATAAAAAGGTGATGAACACATGTGACGTCTAGACAGCTGATCTCCTAAGCTGTGGACACGTATCAAGACTTGTAAATGTTTACATAACATGTTTCCTTGCAGGATGAGGATATGGATGTAATAGTTTCTTGGTTTATCTGCTTTCTGAAATCGATTATAATTAACCCATGTTTTTGGTAATAAGTGAATAATGGTGTTTTCCGCACGTTTTCGTGTGGCACCTCGTTGTCAGTGTGATAGCAGGATGTGTCGCCACAATTTGTGTTTGCTTTACCTACTAGAAAATTATGAGTTAGCCAATCTTTTAGCAAAATCTTATGAATTTATTTTATTTTGATAATTTTGAATTAGAATTAGAGTTGGAGAATGAAATCATATTTTCAAAATCCCTTTTTGTGGTTTTGAACCAGATGTGGAAATGGGTTGTGGGACCCACACTAAGATTAATAGAATAGCTTGTTTTGGGCTTTCTTCTCTATCATGGAACATTGTAATCCGTGAGAAACTAGGATTTGGGATCCTTATGTTTTCTTAGAAAGCATCTATTTGGGTAGTTGTCTAGGTAGGGCTATAAATAAGGCATGATAGTTTCATTGTTAGGTGTCCCTTATTTCTGTGAAACCTGTCATTTATGGCACCATATATGATCGACGAAGTTCCACTTTTGAGAAACATCACATGAATTTTTCCTTAAGTGTTGGATCATAGATTTGGCAGAGATGAAGGAAGAGGAGTTTGGTATTTTTAGAGTGACAACATAGTTATCATATATCCCATGTTCTTGTTGCGAAGGAGATGATGTTGGATGTTGTAGGTTTTTTATTTCCTTCAAGCCATACATTCTATTTTGGGGATGCGAGACCGACTCCCAAATTAAAGGAGTTGGAAAGAGTAATCATATTCATATTCATTATCTTTGGATCAATGTTGAGTTGGGATATTGAACTAGTTGATTTGATGGGTGTTAAGAAGTCCAAAATTCTTAGTAGTTTTCTATTGATGTTTGCTTTCTTCCGTTTGATCCACGTTGGAAGTTGTTCAGAAGTAAAGTTCATAAATGTACAAATTTTCTGATTATGCCTCAATTTTGAGCTTATTTCGCCTCCTTGATTGCATTGTTGTTCTTTGGACAAACAATTGGTCATGATTAGCATCGATAGAAGGTATTGTCATAGTAGTATGGTGTAGAAATATTATCTTTCACTTGATATTAGAAAAAAGAATTTAGTACATGGATGAGGCTATGTTGTCTAGAAATTTGTGAGGTCCTTTAAAGTTCTACAAATATATTTTGGGATGTGCATTGTCACCCATACATTATAATCATGCTTCTAGGGCATGAATGGTGCATTTACTATAATCTGGTATTAGTGTTGAAGAAATTCGGCCATCAACAAGGCTTGTATGACATTGATGGCCTACTATATTTCTATCAAAGGATCCATAATGATTCCACCAAGTCCTAGGAAACATTTGTAAAAATATGGTTTGATCATTAGAAGATGACCTAAGAGCGTTCATGTTAGTAAGGATTGCTTTTTGGAGTACTTGGAGTGGATATATACATCTAATTTATCAATAGTGATTGGAAGTCCTAAGTGAGAAATTTGTAGTCTTGTGTGATGTTGCTCACAACATCATACTTCTTTTGTAGTAGTTTTGTCTTTTGTATTATTATTTTTTCCTGTTGTGTGTTTTTGTTTCAGCATGAAGTTATTTTTGTACGAATTGTAAGCAACTCATTATTAATAAAAAGGTTTCTAAATGGGTTATTCTTTTGTCATGAAGTGCGACACAGGATTTGAGTACTTCCTCGATGAAATTTGTTTTATACATTAGTTAAGATTCTAGGCTTAGATGTTGGTCAACCTTTCTGTATAAGACACTAGATATACCCTACTCGTGAGTTAGGTGGCCTATGTTTGGCAAGATTTCTATACTAGGACCATTAGATGCAAGAGAGGGTTGTATAAGTTATGTACTATAATAAGATAAACATCGACATTAGTATGGCTCATCATTCATTTTGTTTACATTACTGGAATTTAGGAATTGAAATACAAAGCATGTTTAAGCTCTTCATCTCTCATGTTTCTACTTGTAAGTGGTTCCTCCCTTTGAATGTTTTAGGCCTACTTTTCACAAATAAATCCTTCATCTAGGAAGAAGATGGATAGGTAGATCCACTGACCCTAATTTCATGCTAGGGGAAAACATAATGCAATGTAGCATGCATGTTAGTGGAACCTACCCACCAAGTTTGGTTAAGGTTCCATTTGTCAAAGATGTATTTGTGGTATTTTTTTCTTGACATATGTCAGTATACAAATAGATCAATATAATGTATCTTATTTTCACAGGATCATTTTTGCGGTGTGATGTCAATTTTCATAGCTGTCCATGGTTTTGCATCATTTAATTGTGAAAAACTTATTGGATATTGAATATCTTAACCCCATTTTTGGAGCTTGGGCCCCATGGAGAATGAATTTTGGAGCTTGGGCCCCATGGAGAATGAATAGGGTTTCCCACTATATTGGAGTTCCAAACATGAGGCTCTTAGGTTGTTCCATCTAAATCATGGTTCTACACCCTTTCTAAATATAAGGTGTGGACATTCCCAAGGGGTGTGGCCTCTATTCTAATCCACCACACTTTCCTATGTCATGTTCAACTAGGAATATGTTAGTTTTAGTATGAAAAGTTAGGCGAGCTCCATTCCTACATGGAATTTAGGTTATCTTAACTTTTTTACATTAGGTATAACTTGCCTCCAGGGACTCATGGCCTTAGCAAAATTCATTTCTTAGGAAAAGAATAATGTGAAAGATCGTTGTTCTCATCATTGCCTCATCTTTGATGAAATCATGTCGAGAACATGAGGTTTCCCTTAATATTGGTTGCACCCATGATTTTTTGTTTTATTTGGAATTTGGTAGGTTTTAACGGTGAATTTAGGTTAGTAAACTATCACGTCCGTAATGTAATGCTCATGTTCCTTCAATCATCAACCCTATAGATTGGCTTTTGACCTCAATACTTGATACACAAATACAATACATAGATAGGTATTTGCACTTATTTTATATGTGCATTAAGGGTGGGAATTCTCTCCCATATATTTCTCTTAGTTGGAGGCTTGAAGTTGATGTAGGTCATTTGTCAATATAAGTGATGTTTGATGAGTTTGGTGCACATCTTGTAAATATGAGCATCCCCATCCATGTCTTTTGTTCGCAAGCCACCTAAACATAGATGACATGGATGATGTAGGCTCTCTCCCATTTGAGATCGAACTTGTTGTTGTAATTAGAAATCTAAATAATAGGAGGTACATGGTTTCCTTTATAGAAGTTGCAAGGTGGGCCATCGTGTTGAAAGCATTGGTGGAATTTGATTGGTAATAATGTATGTGATACAACTCCATCATATTTCATTCATCAACTAGTGTTGATAAAGTAATTACACTCTTTGGCCCATAATACCTCAAAACTTTTTATTTCTCATAGAAAGAAAATAGATGGGATCTTGACTTCTCCTGGTAGGACTTCCTCCACACCATATACTAGAGAGAAATGTATGGCTCTTTTGGAAAGTTTGATAGACATTTGATTTACCATTCCCATTGTTCCATTATAATATGCTTGTGCCAATTGGCATTTAAGGTTAATGTCTTCTTAACAATTTATGTGCCATGTTTGATCTAAAAATGGAGCATAAATACTCCTTAATGATTTGGAAATGAAGTTTTTACTATTGTCAAATATGATCATATGTGGTATTTCACACTTCCCTCTGATGATTTACTGCACAAACTTGATCACTTGTTGAGTTTAAGCATTGTTTTTAGAAAAAGATAATACCATTTCGTGAAGTAATAGATGATGACGACAATGATGAAAATTGAATTTTATGCTTAAGGATGTATCTTTTTGATCGTGTCGATTCTAAGAAAAGAAAGGCCAAGGAATGTCAATTTTGTATAGATTGTTAGTTGGTGCATGAATGTAGTCACCATGGATTTGTAAGACTTGTCACTTTTGTACCTATTGACAATATTTTGTCTCCATTATGTTCTAGTAGTATCCCAAAAGATGTATCATTTCTGCAATCATGACCCAACTAATGTTTGTACCACAAGAACCTCCATGGAATTTCATTATTAGAGTATCAACCTCTGACTTGTCAATGCAGTTTAGGAGGGTTTGGTTGTATGATTTTGTTAGAAATATCTTGCTCCTAGGATGTGTTGCATAACTTTTAATTTCAGTGCTTGTTGTTCTCTTGTAAAGAAATTTTCCAGGATGACTTCACTAGATGACATATGGTTTGGGTTGATGACCTAAATAGGAGATCATTTGCATACTTAAGAGTACACAATCTTCTTATGTCAATATTTAGTTATTACTAGAGATAGTATTGGAGAAAAAATATGTAGACTTGTGTGTATGGCATGTGATAACTATATCTCCTTAATAATGATATTAGATATCAACTCAGTTACATAGGTACTTGTTAAAGAACAAATTTTAGTGGAAATACCCATTGTGAGTATGACCCCAGGAAGCCATGACTAGGAGTATGAATCATAAATCTATGTGACAATGGTAATTGTCGTCCTTAGACCTGAAGTTAATTCAATTCTCACATGTTGTTTGGTGTACTTCAAAATTATCCATCGTGACCTTGAATAAGGGTTGCCATAAAATTAGTGCTTAGATATGTTGTGACACATGTTGATAGTTATGAGAAACATAGATGGAATTGGTCCCTCCTATTGGATATATATCTCTAGCACCAGGTGAGTGAGATATATATATGCATGCTATGATCAAGTCAGTCAACAACAAAGTAGATGGAATTTATCATTCTGATTGAGTGGTATCTTTGGATACTTCATAACTGAGACTATGAAGGTATTGTATAATGAATTGAGACAACATCTGTTGATTTGATACGTATATCAAATAGTCTACTCTAGATCAAGTAACAATGGTTGAACATAAAGAGGATGACATTTTCAAGACTCTAGTTCAATGTACATATCAGAGACAAAACAAATTTAAAATCATTTTAACACTATTTACAGTACTAGGTTGAAGTTTTTCTCCAACTTCTTCAATTACTTTGGTGGCAATGAAGTCCTACTAGATACCTATCATTGTTTGTAAAGTCATAGTATGATTATGGACATCACTATCAATGTGTTTTGGAACCTATAGGGTCACACACATAGGATTCAAAGAGAGAGAAGTGTAATCATTGACATATGATTAATGATCTAATCAAAGGTTTAAGTAATTAATTAAATTATTGATGGATTAACTGGAAGCCTAGTTGGCATGCTGGACTAGATCCAGCTGGCCAACTAGATTGGGTCCAATGTCCCAACTATACTGGGTCTTGTGGCCTAGTCGACCAACTAGAATAGGTCTAGTGGCCTGACATGACTGAATCTAGGGTCTAGTTGTCCATTTAGACTAGGTCGGTGGCCCTACTAGACTGGTCAATTTGTCTAGTTAGACTGACCAATTGCCTAAATGGAATAACTACAACCACTAGACTAGAGTATTGACTAGAGGACTACTAAAAATGGTTGTTGTATTTTCACTTCCCAAGGTTTATTAGGAACCTTGCTTCCCTTTCTTTTCTATATTTAGGGGCATGCAGGCCAGTAAATACTCTTGTGACACTTGTGTGAAAACTTTTCTGAGACAAACGGAGGCACCTTTTGAGAGGTATTTGATTGGATGTCATTATTGTTAGGTAAATAAAGGGTGATTTGGAGGTTAGTCAATGAAAGCACATTTCAAGTGGAAAGGAAACTCCTTTTGGACATCTCTTTGAGTGCAATGTGGAGTTACATATCATCTATATGGACAGTGTAGAGATATGCACATATTTGTGGATATGTTGGGAGATTGTCTTTCAATTCCTCTTTCTTATGTATTCTTTTAAGATACATCGTTGAATCCACTCCATGACAAAAGGTATAATCACACAAACCTTCCTTCCCATTTTAGCATTGATGATGAAATCTATGAATGGATACTTTGCGAGACAAAATTTTATTGTATACTACATCCCTTCTATGCTTTCCAGTCTCTCTCAAATGACTACTATAGTTATCTTGTACATCATTGTATACTAGAGAGAATACAACTTTGGTAGATACCTTATTGAGATTGTAGGACAAATTGTACATTGGTACCTTGCCATTCTCCTTTCATACTAGTACAATGTTGATGATCTTAGTTGGATAGTTAACCAGATATAGGAAACTATCATTGTATAACTTATGGACCTCCTCTATGATCGTGATGCTCAATTTTTGTCATAGACATATAGAATTATGTTTGATTGGGAGGATGTTAGAGATTGTTGGTAGGAAATGAACTATGACATGCTCGGTTAACCCTGGCATTGCATAGTACCTCTAAGAAAATATGTAGATATTGTTACAAAGGGGTTCTACAAAATGATCGTGCATACATACCCCAATTTGCATATTGTGTGGCTTAGTGTTGGAGCTAACTGTAAATGTCTCTATTTTATCTACAATATCAAGTGGTTGTTGCTTTATCAAAATATGATCCAGGATAAGACTCAAAATTATGTGTCTTTTTTTGTAATACGTGTTATCTCTGTGAATTATTCATCAAGCACCTATTACACTAGAACATGTTTGCTTCTTCTTTTTCATCATTAAATATATTTTTGGAGTTGTTGGTAGGAAGTGGGGGAATTATGGAGTATGGAAGAAACCACTCTTTTATCTTCACCACAAGATTATTGTTCATTTGATGGGATCTTATGAACAATAGGGGTGGCTTTGTTCTCAAGACGGCTAGCTATTTCATGTGCCTATTGGGTATGTCATTCATGCTTTGCACATGACATATAAGTCATTTTAGGTATTTCATGATACATTTTTGAAGGACGACATTGATTTAACATCCATAAAAAATGTCATAAAAATCATCATGTTATTTTCTAAATGTTGAGTCACACCACCTAGGAAGGGCCGCATTGAACCCACCTCAATAGAGTAAACTTTGGGACCAAGTACCAGGTGGCAAGTCACTGTTGTGACACAACCAGTGGTGTGAACAATGATTGTAAGGTTAGTCCCTATCAGGTGTGTCTGTATTAATTTTTCCCCTCAGGTAATATCATCATATTCATCACATAATCCTATTTCATACCCTTATTGATCCTTTCATTATAGCATGTTCACGCATAGTGAGCTAAGGATGGATGTTGGTTCTATGATTATTACCAAGTTTGAAAAATGCCACATCTCTACGTGAGTTTTATCAGGGGCTTCTTCCATGTAGTCATATTGATAATTAAATGGTCCATGTAGTCCTCCTTAATTCATCAGTTACTCTGACCATGGGAGTACATTGAGTATGAAGGGTTTAGCATGGAGTTAAGTGTAGGCTAGATAGTTCCTCATTTGGAGGGATGACATAGTCCTTAGACTGTTAGTTGTTTTTACAGTCTAGACACCACATAAAGACATTTTTCTTTCTAATGGGGATCTCCCAATGTTTGTTGCAATGTTAGGGTAGTGGTCATCATCTTCCTCTTTGACCTCTTATAAGAGGTAAAGTATTCTCATAATTACTTTTTCATTTCTATTTATGACTGTATCCTCTATTATAGAGGAAGAACAGAGAATGTACATATCGGGATCCTTGAACTTAATTCCTAGGTTCCATCTACACGATATAGTGAGATGACACTCTTCATCAAGATATATCTATAGAGCCTCCTAGCTAAGATTGTAGGTGGGTGGTACGAATCCTGAGTAACCGTGCTTTGTTAAATCATCTAAAGCTGGCCACATTGAGGTTTGTCTTGATCAAAGTTTCTATCTTGTAAAGTTAGAGTGGCAGTAGGATGGTCTGTAAAACCCAATACCCATCAATTTTATACATCAAGGAATTTATGTTATCTTTGTATTACCTTGTTGTGAGGATTCTAAGATTTGACATAGACCAATGTTCATGTCCCAGAATCTATGAGAAAATAATGTTGAGACATGTGGTAGATGTTGTGTCTTGCATCTTCTTAGTGGTATGCACCTTATGTTGTTGAAAATAAACATATTAAACCTGAGTGAGAGTTCATCCTCCTCTACACAAGATATGGTATTGTTTGGATTATCAACATGGACAATGATAATGGTATGCCCCTGTCAATATTTGAGTCATTGGTGTAGTGAAAATTGGTCTACTTTGCTTTTATACATACATAGTATCCCTAGTACGACATTGACCAATGGGATGAACTTTATGAAAAAAAAATGATTATAATGTTTGCAGCCCAAACTGTAGTGTAACTACAATTTCTCCTTGATCATCATTTATTGCACTACCAAATGAAGTCTCTTCATGATTTTTAGTTGTATACCAGAGGGATCTAACCAAATATTGTTGATCATATTCAAAGGGAACACGGTGAGGCACACCTTATTGTTGTTGAATCTTAAAGGGATTTTGAGATCTTTGTATGGGGGAGTGATAAGTGGTGTTCTTTTCTCCTTGATGAATTTCTTCATTCTCAAAAAAATATATCAAGTGCAAAATTTTAATGAGTCTGGTAGTGGTAAAAAGTGCCTTAGTTTTAATCTCTTTGGATATGTATGCTCTCTGATGGGTCTTCATTACTTCATCACAATGTTTGAGGAGTTTTGCATTATGTCTACCGGTGATAATTCACAGTTCACTTTGTCAAAGAACTAAATGACATCAACACCTACAAGATTTTTTTCTTCACACTACTTTGGGTTAGTAGCCTCTTGCATATTGTTGGTTAATGCAATAAGGAAACCCATAAACTTTTCTTCTACTGTCACTTCTGGAGCATCTGTAAAGACCCCTTCCTAGGTAGTGATTTTCATTTTCCCCTTTTTCAAAGGCATGAGGAGCTCTATAGACTTGGCATGGGCAATAAAATTAGTTGGTACAAGGACCATAATATTTTTCTCTTCATCTTGTTACTGAACATATATCATTTCCATTGGTGTAGATGTATTTGACTAGCATGGTGGTGGTAAGACAATAGGCTTAATGACACATGGTTTCAGTGCCTTTTGATCCAGATCCACCATACATTTGTTTTCATTGTCTCCTTCAATGATAACGGGTCATTTCTTAGCTCCATGTACCATATGATTCTTAACTGGACAAGAACAAAATGTTGGCCCTATGATAAAATTTTTGGGGGTGTTCTTTGAAGGGAAGATTAATCAGGTAGTGGGGTCCTCAACCAAGGTAATGGTGGCTACTATATTGGGTGATGAATAAAGTGTGTCTTTCAGTGTTGCCATATCAACTTGTGTTGACTTATTTATATCTTCACGAGCTTTTTTGAGAGAAAGAATAGGGTATGTTTCGTGACTCTTTGCATAGTGAAAGTAATAGTGATTGTTGGTGTTAAAGACTTTGGGTAAGGGATTTGGAGAATCCCTGATGAATGACAATTTTAAGAGATTTTGGGTGGTGGTACAATAGTATCGATGGAAGCCCTAAGGATTGAACTTCCTTCTATGATTTTGGGGTTCTCATGTTTCAATAAAGGCTATAGGTCCATCCCCTTGTGGTGGTGAATTTTTGGTAAAGGCTTGTTGGAATGATTTCTAGAAAGGTGATGGCACAAACAAATAATAGGTATTGGGTTGATATTGGTACTCCTTTTGCATGTACTATTGTTTAAAATAATATGTATTGGTTGGCATATTCTAAGCCTAATGCATATGTGGTTATGGTGGTGTATTTCTCAAAATGTCACACATTTGGGGTTTTTATGTTTGGGTTGAAGTTGCTTAAGTGAATGGTTGTCACTTCTTGTTTTTGTTACAACTTTATGCGATTAGTTTTGCTGCTAGTGTGGAAGTGGTGTTCTGGGTATGGATAATCTTCATCTGTTACAATTTTGATTAGTAGTTGAAGATGGGGTAAAAGTTTGGAAAGTGAAGCTTATGCTCTGATAGACCCCTCTTTTATAGAAATCAAAATTCTAACTCCACCTTGAATTAGTTTTGAGAATGTTTTGTATTATCAAAGGGATAGGAGTGTAATGTGTTTAGGAAATTTTGTCTATATCCCCATGACAAGTAACTCTTTATTTTTTGGTTTTGACTCTAGAAATGGTTTGATTTCTAGTCATCTTTCTACAAACAAAAAGTAGCTTTAATTTTTCTTCTGTTACATCATTTTCATATTGTCCTTGACAAAGAGTTGATCTATGTTCCAAGCATATTTATTAATGAATCTATTGACCAGTTGTGTCCGTGAAGAAAGTGATGTTAGATTATATTATACCAAGAAAGGTTGTGACCAATCAAGGTTCAAGCAAAGCATCTAATTAGTATCTTTCTACCTTCTTGCACATCTACCATGCTGGAGAAGTATGACCTGACATGTGTGGATGAATCTCCTTTTCTGGAGATCTTATGAAACTTTTTCATTTCAAAGTGATCCCATATATCAGTGTTTGGGAAATAAGTTTCTAAAGGTCATAAACCCATTCATCTTCCCCTTTAGTTGATTAAGATTTTGGATAATTCCAAGCATGATGAGGTCCAATGTTAAAGCATGTTGGCTAGACTCCTATTTGTGTTCAACAAACACTAGCATAACCAATAGTTTGAATACATTGATAGTTCCATATGTACTCATGGTTGATAGATGTATGGACCTCCCATCTATGGATTGTACCATGGAGGTGGATGGGGGTAAAACATATGGTTGTTGGTGAAAACAACATTCACTTTTCCATGAATCATTTATTGAATATTTCTAGAGGTGTTACCTATTTATTTACAATTTAATTATCCTTAATACCCTTGATTTATTCCTCTTCCTCATCCTCATTGGTTTTATCAGCATGGATAGAGATGGACATAATCCGATCAGTAGGAGTCAAGACTGACCCAATGTTATTATAAGACAGATATTAATATTACTTGTGGTGAAATTGACTATGTTTACACAAATAGGGGTTTTGTGCACTTTACAAGAAAGGATGTGTCACAAAACTTACATATTTTGTGTCCTAGATTGAATCACCGTGTGATACATGTCTTCTTGATAATTGTAGTTGAATGACTACATGTAAGCGATGTTAACTAGCTACTCTGCCAGATCTTGTTGTGTGACTCCATTGAATGTGAGGCCTATTACACTTGCAGAATCTTTTATGGGTCCTAATCTACAGTAGTCATGTCATTCCTTTTATGCTTAGTACCTCCTTTTGGATTTTTGTTAACATCACATAAACCAACCATCTTTGTTAATAGCTTGTGTAATTGAGTAAGGTATGTGTTCCTCTTATATCCCATGGTGACGTAGGATTGAGATCAACATGGCACAAGGGTGAGGTTTAGTTTGACATATGCACATATTTAACTCATTGGTGGTATAACCTTATATACAATGCAAAAAATAAAATGACTTCCCCATTCTACTAGGAATTAATAAAGTCTTCTTCAAAATTGGTAACCTAATAATTCTAGAAAAAGAGTCTCAACAATATATGAGGTGTGAGTAATGGATTCCCCTAGATTAAGAAAGAGAGAAGGGTTTTTCTATCTTAATATGAGGCATGTACAATTGTAGAAACACAATGGAGCAGGTAGGTAATTATATTTATGTCGATGTTGTGACACATGCAACCCTAGTCAATGGAATAGATTTGTTGGATTTTAAAGTGAGGTTAGGGAGATGTTTAGTGATAAGGTGGCCTCGATTGGTGAAATGAATGACGTTAGGTATCCATATAATCCTAAAATTATATGCACCTTCTCTATGTGTGGTAGAAATTTCATTAAAGAATTCTTCAGAAAAAAGGCAAGATCGGGATCAAATTATCATCCATCTTTAAGGTGTTCTTTAGCTACGACTAGAGGTTGTATCTAGGAAACTGTTTTTACTATAGAGTGACACCATTCGAATGAGTTACTAATTTTTCTAAGGCATTTAAAATCATCCTTGCTTCTCTATGTCCTACCAAATTTTGACTATCTCCCTCTTCAATTGTGTCCCCCTCAGTGTATGGTGGTGACATGAAAAATATGAAAGAGTTAGGACCATTTTAAGGTCATAGGCTAGGACATATGAATCTAAACTATGTCTCGGTCTAGGACTGTATAGAGAGTGAAGTTAAAGGATGCCATGATCCTAACGTAGATGGTGGTCTATTTCTAAGTCATAGTCTTGAAAAATTTGGTTTAGGAAAAGATGGGAGGAGCATGATACTACGGTGTGATTTAGCCATGATGGAGAACCCTCTAATCATTTCCAACTGAGTTGCACAAATCATGAGTTAGTGGCTAGTCCTGATTTGGAGGTTTCATTAAAGAATGATAATTGAGTAGCCTTTAAACTAAATTGTGAAACTTTACTTTGAAAGGATCAAGATGAGTTCAAATGTCTTTCTAACATATAGTTCTTTGTGAAACATGAGTGCGTGTATCTCAAGGCAGAAGTAGGTGGTCCAAAGTTGTATGTGGTTTGTTCATTAAAATATGTAGCTTGCATACAAAATTGGACAGTCTTTTAGCATATGACTAATATTATTAAAATATTGACCTTTGAAAGGTTAAGGCTTCTCTAAATGGTTTTCTTGAATGAGTAACCTTTTTTTGCATTCTAATAAAAGTCGAACTTGAAGGGTATTTAAGATTTCAAACCATTATTGGCAACCTTTCACCATGTACCAAAGGATTCAAGGAGTGGTTGCTCATGAGAAGAAGCGACATTCATGCATGTTTCTGACATGGATAAACTCAAAAGTTCTTGAAAAAATTCCAAAGATTTATATGTCTTGAGGGCTACTTTCATCCTCCTTTCAGCATGGTGTATCCTATAATATTAAAGGAAGCTAGAAACTTTATGGATATTTGATGTTAGGGTAAAATATAGAAAAGTAATGTTGGGGTATGGGTTCTGAATTTTTTGGTAAGGTGATCTAATGTAAGTAATGCAGCCTAATAGCATAATGAGGGATAGACGATTGATTAGGCTATGTCATTGAGTTTGTGTAAAGAGATCGTAGTCATTAAAAGATTGTTTCAGACATGTTAAGGAGATTGTTCAAGATTATTGGTCTGAAAAGATTGTTTGATTTTTGACGATTGCTTGAGATGAAAATATTGATGTCATATTTTTGGTATGAGAATACTGGAGATTTTTGTTCAACATGTGAGGATGTTAGTAAACCATGAACAATGGACGCAAAATGATTACAATCATAGAATCATGAAGAAAGAAACAATATAATAATATAGAATACAAGAAACAACCTTAGAAACTAAGAACAATTTCATGCATATGTAGAAGATAAAATTTTGCCCCAATGTTGCCAATAAGTTCATATTTTATTTAGGTCCTCACTCAAGCATGAACTATATGGAGGGATTGGTGCATGAATTCTCTATGCATGATATAACCCATCAAGGGAGTAACCATATGTAATGGGATATTTTTACTACTTCCATAGACCTAGTGACTATGACTTTGACATTCATTCATAAGAGATAGGACAAGGGTTTTTGTTAAGGTCTTTGAATGTTGATCATTACTTAGTGTTGGTACCTTTATTACACCCAAACGCACCATTGAGGGATCCAAAGTGTTTTTTTGGCACTCATTCCATAGACATGTGGGCTTATAAGTGTGTTAAGTGTGATTGTAAAGGTTTCACTTTCTTGAGAGTAAACCCATGACAATAAGTAAAGGATACTAAAAGAAAATAAGAATTTCCACTCCAACATGCAAGGCTAATTGGCTTATCCAAAACAGATCCAAACATGTACTCAAGCAATGATGCAAATATTTGCAAAGAAGGAGCTTTCTCATGAGGTGATACTTCTCTTATGCTTCACTTTGTTTTCCCCTTTCTTGTAATATTATTGTAATTAGTAAGAAATTTTTTAAAACAAAGTAAAAAAGAAAAGAAAATGAAAAGTGAAAGAGAAACCATAGGAAGGAAATGGAAACAAAAATCCTTAAAAGGGAATAAAAAGAAAACCTTAAAATTTGAAGCAAACAGAATCCCTAAACAGGAAGTGCACATCACACCCCAAATGGGAAGCAACAAGAAGACCTCAAA
The DNA here is from genome assembly GCA_963693085.1 of Alisma plantago-aquatica. Lineage (NCBI taxonomy): Eukaryota > Viridiplantae > Streptophyta > Magnoliopsida > Alismatales > Alismataceae > Alisma > Alisma plantago-aquatica. The sequence continues at coordinate 846,184,637 of OY856409.1, forward strand.
AGAGATGGAAATATAAAATTTTCCAAAAAATTAAGAATGACAAAGACATAAAAACTTTACATATTCCAAATTGGTACTTCTACTTGTAAGAAGAAAAGAATCTCAAAAAATTAAAAGGGTACAATTTAGCAAAAATCAAAATTTTCATCCAAGGAAATGGCAAAACAAGTCTCTCAATTGGCATGTAGGTCCTATTAACAAACGATTCTATGAGACACCTGTCTCCTATCCATGGTTTCCATTAGAAGTTGAAAAGGAAAAAGATGTCTTCTTGAGAAAAACTGCAAACCAAATCAGATCATCTAGTACTTTATAATGGAGTGGCCATATTATTTTACATGTGATAAAATTCTTGCACAGAGGATAATTTCAACAAATGCATGAAACATATAAAATATAAAAAAATAAAGCTGTGAGGCCCCACCATGTTTTATGCAAAAAATAAGGAAAATGGGGATTGATATTTAAATAGAAAAAACATGGGAAAAGACCGCAAAGATGACTACACCCAAACTTGGTTATAGAAATGAAAGCATGGAAAAAACATATTTTTCTGATTCTATTATGACTATGAAAGATCTTAGGCACCATATGTTTCCCATGAAAACAATATTGTGCTCTATATTCTCAAATTCACACAAATGGCAATTTCAGACAATTGTAAAAGCAAGACGATAAAACAAAGAAAAGGGTGATTTTTTATTTTTGAATCTATTGTGACTCATGATGATTGCACCTTTCCCATCATTGACCCTAAAAATTAGAAGTTTTAGCTTGTGGGATCCCAATCACCTTATTATTAACCTAGGTGGAGACCTACCTGGTGCATTGGAATGGATAGTGAAAAATAATAGAGAGCTAAGGAGAGAAAGATCTATTTACGCAGATCTAACTAAATCAAGAAAGATAACATATGACTATATCTAGTTGAAGATTGTGATTGACAATTTAATAAAAGAGTTATTTTTAGCCTAATAAATCAAGACAATTGATATTAGATAAGTAGTTTAGGATCATTAAGCTAAATAATCACACAATTATGGACCAATTAAGCAGTCATGGAGAAGTTCACATCCAAAGGGGCATGTGGCAGAGGTGATTTTTTGAAGCCCCCTTTGTAGGAGATGTTGGCACTATTATCTATTGTGTTAGATCATTTTTTAATGGGACTCTGTGTGGAAGAAATGGTTTATGGGCCCAACACATCTTCAATTCTATGTGTGGACCAGGATCACCTTTGGCCACATATCTCCTACATGACATTACTCTAGTGGTTAACTTATGAATGGGGCATTCCCTTGAGTTTGGAAAATTTTGTAGCTTTAACACCTCTTACATCACTACTAAATCCTAACAAAGAGAAATGCTTGATTCCAGTGGGATCTCTCTAGAGGCATCTGTTATTCAAGGTTGCCTTGATAGGTGTGGGCAAAGATAGGGCCAGTTATCTCAGTTATTTTTAGGATGGAGTTGGCATATTTGGAGTCATAGAAGCAAATTTACATAGTTCTAACTGGATCTTAAGTGAGTGACATGAAGATGGAACTCTTTCTCTCTGTACAGCCAATTTCTCAAATGCTTTAATGTCATGGACATGTCAACATTACTTCATTAGGTGAGGGTAATATATCTTAGTGGGTGGACTTTTTGTATGTTCAAGCTGCAAGGTTGTACATTACGGATGGACATATCTGGTCAACTAGTGGAGTGCAATAGGGATGCCCTCTATGGATTCTTCTTTTTTCCTTGTATTACATCCACTTATTAATGAGAATAGATATAATTGTAAGCTTCTCCACATGCTTGGTATCTTGATGATGGGACTATTATTGGAGACACATAGGAATTGAATCTTTTTACCTAGATGTGATGGTACAAGGCTTCACAAGAGGTTGTTCTCTGAATAATTGACATTGGGAGACCTTTATTGGAGTGAGGCTACTTGGATCAGTTGTGTGTAGGTATAAAGGCTTTATTGAGGGTTATCCATAAGGAGGGCTATAAAGGTTGTTGAGATGATGAATCTTCTTCTACAATTGGGTGATCCACATAATGAGTTTCTTTTACTCCATTCTTGTATGGGTATTTCCAAGTTGATGTTAACTTTATGTACATGTCAACCTACATACATGGAGGAGGTTGCAACATTGTTCAACAAGGGATTTCAAAGGTATAGTGGATAAATCATAGTTTGTAGAGAACTCTTTCTTAGGGACCTTCAACGATGAATCAATTCCCTTACCATTAATATCGGCATATTGGGCCTTTACTCGGTGAAAGAAGCTTCCTCAAACATTTTTGTGGCCTCCATGGTCCAATCTTGGGTGCTTTAGGATCATATTTTGCTAGGAAACAAAATTTGTGGTATGGACTTTGATATTGATAGTGGTTTAGATTATTTTTGTGTCACTATCCCAACTTTCGACAATAGTAGTAGTTTTAATAACAAGGACATTATCCCCCCCCACCTAGAGCCCAACATGATTTGATGATTGCACTTTTTCAAAAAATGATTAAGGATATGGAAGTTAAGTTTGAGATGACCATTAGAGAAAAATAATTTTTTGGTGTCTTCTAGTTAATCAAGCTCAACATTTTCTCCTTGTTGTTCCTATCAATGGATCAGACTTGCATATGTCACCAGTGTAGTATCATGTAGTTTATTGTTGATGAGATATGCCCAATTTGTCGTAAGGCATGTTTGGATACTTATGGGGAGTATGTAGTTTATTGTAGAGAGATACCTAGATTTTAGTATAGACATGATCTTGTTTGGGATGTTCCGTATGACGTACCCATACATTCCAAATTTTCTACTAGGAACGAGTCACATGTTAACTTTGGGACTGATCCTAAGGAGGGGAGATCAACATTTAGACCAGCTGACATTTTAATTTTTGGATGGGTTTGAGAATGATTTGTTGGGTTTTATGGGAGGAAGAGAAGCAGCAGAAACAAAAAAAATTCTCCCATAACCCAGAACAAAAGGAACCGTGTCAACGTCTATACAATAGGAAAGATGGTTTGTGAATTCATACCTTGTCCTGAGGCTTGCTCGGAGACAGTACCTCGTGCCTTGTGCAGTCTTCACCTCCAATCTTGGACAGTGTCTCTGCAGGTCCTGGTCGCACCGAGACTGAAGACTCCTAGTCTCACCGGGACTGTCGAGATTGACAGTTGTCCTCCGAGTGACAGAGGTCTCCCGCCTCTACAGTCGTCCACACAGAATTCCTGGAACTCTGATCTCCTTGTCCCACAAGGAATCAGAAGGAGTCACACTCTCCTATCAATGTACTAGTTGCCAACACACTCTCTTATCACCAGTCGCTTTCTGTAGTTGTCTTTCCCTTACCGTGCCTCCCTTATCGGGTAGCACTTGCTCGGGCTCTCTCGGTTACCAAAACTAGAGAGAACGACAACTTTACAGAGCAACTGGTTTGCACTAAGTTGTACTTTGAGAAGCCCCCAATAACCCTATATATTGGAGGGTCATGGGATAGGGTTCTCTATCCCGAGCAATGTGGGACTAAAGCAGGAGTACAAGGGTTCAAGATTTTCCACAAAAACAATCAACTGCTTAACCTGAACCGATCGTTTCACAACTGAAACGGTCAGTTGGGGATCTGAGCGAGTTGGTTGACACCTCAACCGATCGGTTGGAACCCATGAACCGGTCGGTTCACTTCTGAACCGGTCGGTTCATGGTCCTGATCAGTTCTCGATTGACTTTTATTCTTTTGTTTCTAATTGGTATCAAATACCAATCCTTGTTCCTATCAAATTTGGCAAGTGAAACAAATGAAAATTTCTCACCAATCTTACTTTCCCAACTTGCTCGGTTACATCAATTGAACCGATCGTTTCAACACTTGAAGCAATCATTTCACTATGTCTTGAGCTGATCGGTTCATCACATGAGCTGATCGGTTCACCAAGCTAAGCCGATCAGTTCATCACATGAGCCGATCAATTGGAAGCGCAGATTGTGCAGAATTAGTCAATTGCAGTTTCAATCAATCTGATACTCTAATCAATCAGTCCAACACCTTGAACACTATGATATTGAGCTATCAATTGATTGAGTGTTTAATTGAACTACTAAACTCCTTTAGTAATCAATCTAAACATTGTTTGTGGACAAAACTCCTATTCCAAGTTAAATCCTATGTGTGTGACCCTGCATGTCCATTTCACGTTGGCAGTGAAAATCCATAACACTTATGACTTCACAAGCAAAGAGCGGTGCCTAGTCACACATCAGTGCTACCCAAGTGAAATAGAAAGTTGAAGAACAAATTTCAATCCTACAATCTGTGAATGGTGTTACGGTGAATGTATAATTCCTTTATCACTGATATCCTGAATGAACTCGAGGCATGGAATAATCATCCTGTCAATGTTCATTCATTTCCTTGATCTCAGAGAAGACTGGGTGAGATGTGTGTGACATCAATATCACATATTGACTCACATGTGCATGCGCATGCCTTTCTCAATCCTACTCATCAAGTGGCCAAGGACATCAAACTCCCTCAGGAGGGACAAATCCCATATCTATCACTCACCCCTCAAAAGCTCCATGTGTGAAATCCACCCAATCATCACCTTTATAACAACCCATGTTTCAGGACTGCTTTTCATGATGTCAAAGTGTACCCAACGACATGTGTTGAGTGTAGTGATTTCAGGTCTAAGAATCACACTCACCACCATCACTGTGAGAGATGACTGTGATTACCAAGTCATGGTTCCATGTGTCACTCTCATAGTGGGTCTGTCTGGTACCTTGTTCTCTAAAAAGTACCTATGTTCTTGGTTTGATATCACTATATCATGACTAATGAGATTATGTCATCAACCAACACACAATCTAGTCTTTAGTGTTAGTGATGTCTATGGTTATTTCCACAATAACAACCGACTAGGGACTAAACAAGAATGTATACTCTTAACATCTGTATGATCTCATCATTTAGGTCCTTAACCTAAAAGCATACATGATTGAGTAAAACCATTCTTTAGACATCTATCATGTTACACCATCATCTCAGAAATAGTTTAAACATATAGATCGGAAATTGCCTTTATTATTATTCACATCATTTACAAAGTATCTCATTACAATCATCATATGACTTTCTCTATGGGCATACATATTAACAGACTCCCACTTGCACTTAGAGCCAGTCGCCAAGGAACCTCAGTCCTTATGACCTAGCATGACCATCATGCTTCTGCTGAGAAAGGGCCTTCATCAGTGGATCAGCTATGTTGTCTTCAGTTGGTACTTTGCAAATCTTCACATCTCCTCACTGTACGATCTCTCATATGAGATGGAAGCGCCGCAGTATGTGCTTGGACCACTGATGTGATCTGGGTTCCTTAGCTTGTGCAATAGCTCCATTATTGTCACAATAAAGCTCAATTGCATCACAACTACTGGGAACTACACCAAGTTCAGAAATGAACTTCCTGATCCACACAGCCTCCTTTGTTGCATGTGAAGCAGCAATATACTCGACCTTTGTAGTAGAATCGGCAAGTTTCTTGCTTGGAACTCTTCCACCTCACAGCTCCATTATTAAGTCAAAATACAATTCCTGAGTACGATCTGTAATCATCTTTATCAGTTTGGAAGCTTACATCGGTGTAACCCTTTACAACCAGTTCTTCCTCGCCGCCGTAAACAAGAAATTGATCCTTAGTCCTTCACAAGTACTTGAGGATGTTCTTTACGGCTGTCTAGTGAGCATCCTTGGGATCTGACTGGTACCTGCTCATCATGCAGAGAGCATACGAGACATCTAGGTGTGTGCACAACATAGCGTACATGATGGATCTGATGGCTGATGCATATGGGATCCCATTCATACGCTCCCTCTCTTCGCAAGATTGGGGACACTGAGCTCTAGAGACAATGACTCCATGTAGCATGGGGATGTTGCCCTCTTTGAGTTCTCCATACTAAACCGCTTCAACACTTTGTCAATGTACGTGCTTTGACTTAGTCCGAGAAGCCTTCTAGATCTATCTCTATAGATCTTAATTCCTAGAATGTAGGATGCTTCTCCTAAGTCCTTCATTGAGAAAGTATTCCCAAGCTAAGTCTTTACCTTCTCTAAGGCTAATACATCATTCCCCATCAAAAGTATGTCATCCACATACAATATGAGGAATGTGGTCGAGCTCCCACTAATTGTCTTGTACACACAAGGTTCATCTTCATTTTGAATAAAGCCAAACACTATGACTTCCTCATCAAATCGAAGATTCCAACTCTGAGATGCTTGCTTCAATCCATAGATTGACCTTTGCAGCTTACATACTTTATTGGCATTCTTCAGATCTACAAAACCTTCATGTTGTGTCATGTACACATCCTCATTTATATTCCCATTAGGGAACACAGTTTTAACATCCATCTGCCAAATCTCATAGTCATAATAAGCTGTAATAGCAAGCATGATCCTGATGGACTTAATCATGGCAACTGGAGAAAAGGTATAGTCGTAGTCAACACCTTGAACTTCTCGAAATCCATTCGCAACCAATCTACCTTTATAAGTTTGCACATTGCCATCCATGTCGGTCTTCTTCTTGAAGACCCACTTACACCCTATGGGTTTTACCCCTTCGGGTGGTTCCACCAAAGTCTATACTTTGTTGGAGTACATGGATTCCATCTCGGATCGCATGGCTTCCAGCCATTTCTCAAAATTTGGTCCCTTCATAGCCTCTATGTAGGTAGTTGGATCATCATCTATGATCAACTCTCCACCTTCCTGAGTCACAAGGTATCAAAACCTCTCAGGTTCAAGGCAGGTTCTACTAGATCTACGAGGTCCTTGTGTTACCTGAGGAGACTGAGATTCCACAACACCTTGTGAATCTCCATTTTCCTCTTGTACATCTACCGGTTCTACATTTTCATGTTGGGCTTGAACTTCTTCAAGCTCTATTTTCCTGCCACTGCTTCCTTTGGAAATAAATTCCTTCTCTAGGAACACAGCTGTCCAGGCAACAAACACTTTGTTGTCAGTGGGGTGGTATAGATAATATCCCCTCGTTTCCTTGGGGTATCCAAAAAAATAACATTTATCGGATTTGGGTCCAAGCTTATCAGGAAACATTTTCCTAACGTAAGCCTCAAAACCCCAAATCTTCAGAAAAGACAAATCGGGACGCTTCCCGTACCATACCTCATATGGTGTCTTTTGAACCGATTTAGATTGTACATGGTTAAGTGTAAATGTGGCGGTTTCAAGAGCATGACCCCAGAAGGAAATCAGAAGATCAACAAAACTCATCATTGATCGCACCATATCCAACAATGTGTGATTCCATCTTTCAGACACATCGTTATGCTATGGTGTTCCAAGCGGAGTCCATTGTGATACAATACCATAGGCTCAAAGAAGGTCCTCAAACTCCTGGTTTAAGTATTCTCCACCTCGATCGGATCGAAGTGCCTTAATACTTTTACCAAGTTGGTTCTTTACTTCATTCATGAAGTCCTTGAACCTTTCAAGGGTTTCTAACTTATGCTTCATCAGGTACACATAGCCATACCTACTGAAATTATCAATGAAGGTAATGAAGTACTGACACCCATTTCAGACATTAGTTCTAAAAGGCCCACATTCATCAGTATGTATGAGTCCTAATAGATCACTAGCTCTCTCACCTTTACCTGAAAAGGGAGTCTTGGTCATCTTGCCCAATAAACAAGATTCACATGTCTCTATTGATTCATAAACAAAAGAGTCTAGATAACCATCTTTATGGAGTCTAGAAATGCGCTTCTCATTTATGTGACCTAGACGACAATGCCAAAGATATGTTTTCTTTGAGTCGTTGAGTTTTTGGTTTGTGGTGTTTACGTTATATACACTTGTCTCCAAATATATCAAGTATAGACCACAAGACATTGGGGCACTTCCATAAAAGATCCCATCTTTAGAAATTGAACAATTTCCATTCTTAATAAGAAATTCAAATCCATCCTTCTCCAAACAAGAGACGGAAATGATATTCCTATTTATGGCAGCTACATAATAGCAATTCTTCAACTCTATTATTAGCCCACTAGGTAGAGTTAACTCAGAGGTTCCTACGGAACTGGCGGCAACTCTTGACCCATTGGCAACATGTAGTTCAACCTTGATTTTCCCCAAAGGCCTACTTCTCTTAAGATCCTTCACATTTGAACAAATGCGAGATCCGCATCCGGTATCAAGTACCCATGACGAAGAAGTATTAAAGTTAATCTCTATCATGTATACACCAAAAGTAGAGATATCTATCTCTGACTTCTTCTTCCATCATTCCTTCCATCCTGTCCATGTAGAAGAAATTGGTTTGGTGAGAGAATCCTTCTCTCCCTTACCCATCGTTCCATTGATCTCTATAAATGAACTTTCTTTCTTCTTCACTAACACATTAAGCGTACATAGAGTGGATTCAAAGGCTCCTGGTATATCTAGATTGTGCAGAACACTTCCCACAGTCCTCAACCAGTTATGGAATTTGTTCTCAATTAATTTGCCCATTTTAAAAGATGATTCTTTTGCCATTCTACAAGAGAAAATTGCATTTTGTCAAAACCCTTTTGATTTGATTTGAATAAAATTTTATGATAGTTAATTAGGCCTTTAATTAATTACCTCTCCCACTATTTTGACTCAAATTGACAACCCTCACCATCAATTCGGAATATTGCAATGCACAATCTTCTAGTGGGTCAAGATACTGAAATCCTCTGAGGCATGGACCAGCTAGGGGTGTCACCCACAACTCAGATCTACCAGGTAGGCAACTCTTGTCAATTGCATCATATGCAACTCTTGAAATATGTCACATGCAACTCCTTGACATGATCATCTCCATGCCTCAAGGTGCTAGATCCTATCTAAGTCACCTTGTTATGTCTGACCCAAAGACAACACAATGAATATGCACCCTGCTAGGGCAGACCCACACATTCATCCTTCACGCTTCCACGAGATAGACAGTGCACCATGCTAGGGCGTGCCCACTCTTAGTCGATCAAGATTTTCACATGTGTCACACTTGGTAGGCATCTAAAACTTTAATATTTAATGAGGGATTTGGTTTTTATATACATATACATATCCAATCACCACTATATATAGTATGTATCATATACAAGTTATATCCCAAAGAAAACATGCAAAATGATAAAAGCAATGATTATGACCATCCTATTGTGATTCCTCGAGCCAAGAGGAATCACGGTCATCTAGGTCTACATGTCATGCAACCTGTACAAGATGAAATTTGTGCTTGCCTTTCTGGGTTTGATCAACTCATCTTCATGATTGATCGGCTCGCCATCAAGTTGGTTGTTCGGGTGCCACCAGTCGATCGACTGGCGCCTCCAGCCGATCGGTTCACCGGTCATCGTGCATCTCGTCAGGTCGCCACCCGCTCGTCTCACTTCTCAAACCGATCGTTTGGAACACCAACCGATCGGTTCATGCCTTGAATCGATCGTCTCAGGTGGTCCGCCAGGTCGTTCTCCATTCTTTGACATAAAAAGAAATAAAATCTATCCTATTTACAATTGAATTGTGAAACCCCAAGTTACATTCGGGGGGAGCAAAGGTAGGATAAGAATTCTCGAATTATTTCGAGTTACATCAGGAATAGGAGAAAAGGGAATCGGTGTGCAGATCAAGATCCAAGCAACCACATACAACCACACACAGATATAGGGTTTATAGGCCATAACCATGCTACACATCCACCACAAAACTCATTTAAGGGCGACACATATCGACTTCATTAATATTACATATCATATATGTATATTTTGGATTTGTGGATTGGACATGCATAAACCCAATTTTATTCGCATCGTATGCAATAACTAAAGGCGACAAAACAAAATCGATCATATTGATAATCCTAAAATATAGAGCAGTTGACGTGGCTCTGATACCATTGTTGGGTTTTATGGGAGGCAGAGAAGTAGAGGAAACAAAAAAATTTCTCCCATAACCCAGAACAAAAGGAATCGCATCAACGTCTATACAATAGGAAAGATGGTTTGTGAACTCATACCTTGTCCCGAGGCTTGCTCGGCGACAGTACCTCACGCCTTGCGCAGTCTTCGCCTCTGATCTTAGACGGTGTCTGTGCAGCTCTTGGTCACACCGGGACTGAAGACCCCTGGTCTCACCGGGAGTGTAGGGATTCACAGTTGTCCTCCGAGCGACAGAGGTCTCCCGCCTCTACAGTCATCCACACAGACTGCGTGGAACTCTGATCTCCTTGTCCCACAATGAATCAGAAGGAGTCACACCCTCCTGTCGGCGTACTAGTCGCCAACACACTCTCCTGTCACTAATCACTTTCTACAGTTGTCTTTCCCTTGTTGTGCCTCCCTTATCGGGTAGCACTTGCTCGGGCTCTCTCGGTTACCAAAACCAGAGAGAACGACAACTTGACAGAGCAACTGGTTTGCACTGAGTTGTACTCTGAGAAGCCCCCAATACCCCTATATATATAGGAGGGTCATGGGACAGGGTTCTCCATCCCGAGCAATGCGGGACTAAAGTAGGAGTAGAAGGGTTCGAGATTTTTCACAAAAACAACCAACTGTGTAACCTGAACCGATCATTTTACAACTGAAACGGTCAGTTGGGGATCTGAGCCGGTCGGTTGACACCTCAACTGATCGGTTGGGACCCACGAACTGATCGGTTCACTTCTGAATTGGTTGGTTCATGGTCCTAATTAGTTCCCGATTGACTTTTCTTCTTTTGTTTCTAATTGGTATCAAATACCAATCCTTGTTCCAATCAAATTGGGCAAGTGAAACGAAAGGAAATTTCTCACCAATCATACTTTCCCAACTTTCTCAGTTGCATCACTTGAACCGATCATTTCAACACTTGAAGCAATCGTTTCACCCTGTCCTGTGTCGATTGGTTCATCACATGAGCCGATCGGTTCACCAACATGAGTCGATCGGTTCATCACATGAGTTGATCGGTAGGAAGTGCAGATTGTGCAGAATCAGTCAATTGCAGTTTCCATCAATCTGATACTCTAATCAATTAGTCCAACACCTTGAACACTATGATATTGAGCTATCAATTGATTGAGTGTTTAATTGAACTACTAAACTCGTTTAATAATCAATCTAAACATTGTTTGTGGACAAAACTCCTATTCTAGGTTAAATCCTATGTGTGTGACCCTGTAGGTCCATTTCACATTGGCAGTGAAAATCCAAAACACTTATGACTTCACAAGCAAAGAGCGGTGCCTAGTCACACATTAGTGCTACCCAGGTGAAATAGAAAGTTGGAGAACAACTTTCAATCCTACAATCTGTGAATGGTGTTACAGTGAATGTATAATTCCTTTGTCACTGATATCCTGAATGAACTCGAGGCATGGAACAATCATCCTGTCAATGCTCATTCATTTCCTTGATCTCAGAGCAGACTGGGTGAGATGTGTGTGACATCAATACCTCATATTAATTCACATGTGCATGTGCATTCCTTTCTCAATCCTACTCATAAATTGGCCAAGGACATCAAACTTCCTCAGGAGGGACAAATCCCATATCTATCACTCACCCCTCAAAAGCCCCATGTGTCAAAGCCACCCAATCATCACCTTTATAACAACCCATGTTTTAGGATTGTGTTTGATAATGTCAAAGTGTACCCAACAACATGTGTTGAGTGTACTGATTTGAGGTCTAAGAATCACACTCACCACCATCACTGTGAGAGCTGACTGTGATTACCAAGTCATGGATCCATCTGTCACTCTCACGGTGGGTCTGTCTGGTACCTTGTTCTCTAACAAGTACCTATGTGCTTGGTTTGATATCACTATATCATGACTAATGAGATTCTATCATCAACCAACACACAATCTAGTCTTTAGTGTTATTGATGTCTATGGTTATTTCCACAATAACAACCGACTAGGGACTAAACAAGAATGTATACTCTTAACATCCGTATGATCTCATTGTTTAGGTCTTTAACCTAAAAGCATACATCATTGAGTAAAACCATTCTTTAGACATCTATCATGTTACACCATCATCTCAGAAATAGTTTAAACATATAGATCGGAAATTGCCTTTATTATTATTCAAATCATTTACAAAGTATCCCATTACAATCATCATATGACTTGCTCTATGGGCATACATACCAACAAGAGTGTATGTGTAGATTTCATAGGGGATTTCCCACTTGTGGGCTTGAAAGGTGAGGCATTTCTTATAGGACAAGTTGCACGGGGCAAAGTAGCTAAGTATGAGAAAGCGTTCATCGACAATCAACACATTTATATACCTTTTAGTTTTGTCTTGGCTTCTTGGCACCAGAGGTTGTGGAACTTCACAAGAGGGTATAAAATGTAATGCATAGTAATGTCATTACTCCTTATTAAATGGATATAATGTTTAGGAGGATTATCTTTGTTATTGATGAATACATATTCATCCTATCTTTTGTTGCATTCTTAGTATAGTTTAGCATTTATATCTATTGATTTTCACTAGAAATAGCTTTTTTCAATTTACTTAGGGTTTTATGATATTTTATAAGAATTTGATACTCTTCTTGACTCCTTTTGTAGGCTTTGAGTTTTATCCCTCTATACCATGGTAGACCAATCAACATTTCTTATGTCCAAGACAAAAATCAACCCCTTGATCAACCTACCAATTGACATCAAAACCTTCAAGCATTCAAGACATCAGGCCCATCTGCTTCCAAGGTCGATGACCCATCAACCCCCTAGTCTACATTCATAAGTTTGACATTTGTACTCATCAACATTTATGACCAATCGATATCTCCCCATCAACCAAAATTTACCATTGGTCTACAGTCGATAGGATAGAAACCATCTATGAATGACCACTGATCAAGCATGCCTTCAACCTCCTAGCCCAATGACTAGAAGTTTAACCATTAGTATCCATCAGTCAATAACCAATGCTCAACGTCGATGGCAGGCACCACTGGTCGACATCCCCAACCCTATAAGTAGGCTCCAAGGGCATCACTTCAAACAATCTAAAATTTTGAAGATAGAAGTATTGAAAAGTTGACATTGAGATCAGAGTCCAAGTGTAGACCCATCAATATCCATAGACCTCTACAATCCAAATAGATTAACCTCCCTATCAATGGTGGTATATCACTTCGCAGAGCCACTACCATCCACCTACATCCATGGTAAGTGAGGGTTAACACCTGGAAGAGAGAGAAGGAAGGAAGTTTACTATCACACAACATGATGTGCCACTTTTGTTGCCATCATGACCATGATGGTGTCCTCTTCCTCAAATAGGGATACTTATCTCATCATATTGATGGACTAATCCTTTCACTGGGGTGCGAGGATTAGACCCACAACTCATTTCTTGCAATTTTATTTCCGATTCATGTATATACTCATTGAATTCATTTTAATCAGTTAACACATATCGAGTGGATTGATAACCCACTTTATGTGATTTATTATTATAGAGAACTTCCAAATTTAAAATTTGAATACTGATTAGCTTTAGTGGATTCCCTGATTAGAACTTCTGATGGGAAGTCTTTAGAGAAGTGGAAATAGGATTTGTATGTAATGAGACATTGAGCTTACTGGGATATCTACTCATGCAAGTTTTTAATGCCAAAAAGGTAAAAGTTGCAAAACTCCTATTATATCTTCATACTTAGTTGTATTTGAATGAATGTGCAAATTTGGATAGTGGGGATGAAAAATAGTTCTATCCCAATGTTTCCATCCATTGATAACTAGCAACTTAATCTAGATATTTTCATTCTTGCAATGTTACTTAAGTTAAACCAACTCAAATATTTTGACAAATATTATTTCTTTCTCACTTACTTTGATTAGATAATTCTTAAACAAGTTATCTTGTATGATTTAGTTCTCAACTATACTGTAATAAGATGCATCCACTTACGGGTGGCATTATTGTATGTCCATTTTGTTAAACTCAAGAAATTCCATTCCTACTAAATTTGTAGTTTCATAATATCCACATCAGTTATTCAGATAGGACTAGGAGCGAAGCTTGTTTGCCTTCTTCCTTCTATCTGGATGGAACTCTTTTATTTGATTACATATCATGCCTTCTAATTCAAATAGTTGACCTAAGCAATGTCACCTTCTTACCACTATTACAACCTTTTGGTGTACGAAAAATGGTTATTCTATAGAAAGGATCCTCTGGTTACTTATGTAACTAAAACTAAATAGGGAGACAATTCACTCTCTATATATAATAGAGAAAAAATTGGAAATAGTGGATGTTGGATGAGGGGTATTTTTTTTACTATAATTAAGGTTTTGGGGTCCATACAAAATGTTATAGAGTGGATCTTGTGGAACAATGTGTTTCATGGGGATAACCACTAGAGGCATTCCACCACGTAGTAACCTAGAAGAATGTGGGTTTCTATGACTTGTCCTACAGTATGATGAAGGCATTTTTGTAGCTAATTGTTTTGGGATTTGCCAAGAAAGTTCTAGACATTTCTTAGAAAGAATTAGTTCTGAATGAGATATTTACTTATTTTATGAATAAGACTGAATTAAGTAATATGAAGAAGAGGAGAGATAGAACTTGGGCACTGAGTCTTCTTTTTTAAAAAAAACTATATGGATAATGGTAAAAGGGACATTTAAATATGCTATGAGATTCTAAATGGAATATTATATTTCAAGTAATTTAGATGAGCATTATTTGGAAAATCATTACGAATATATCCATTCGAAGAATAATGCACTTTCCTCAAAGACATCATATTTTTTCTGGTGAACCCTCCATCGAGTAAATGGAGTGAAATGAAATAGAAAATGTGGAATGAATCGATTGAATTCCATAATCAACCAGAGTGAATGTTTGATCCTAATTATTATTTGAGCAACCAAAAATGGGGTGTCAACACTATCTATGAGATTTGTAGACAAAGTAAGAGAAACATAATCTAGGTTTTTCTTACACCAACCCTACTTGAATAAAGCCTATCTAATCATCAAATTTTATTATTTAGTTCATGATATTCCTAATGCATTATTTCTTAATAGTAAACTCCTTGATCCAACATTGCTTGGTTTTGATCCATGAAGATCATAATCTATCATCACTTTTCTTTCATTTTTACTATTTTGTTGGATAGAGTTATTGAGATCTCTTTATAATTCTTTTGGGTTTTTGTTTCCATTCCTCAACTTAATAGGTTTGTCCTGAATATGTGTGGATATTACTAGTTCCTTGTTAATTGTTCATGAAATTTAAATAATTTTGATGATTATCGGGCAAAATTGAAATTGAACTTATATGATTGTGTGATGATATTAATAAAAATTATTATTTGAGTAGGTCTTCTACAAGATGAAGACTCATGTTCTTGTTGTTACTCAAGAAAAACATGAATTCTAGGTTGGTTTTTTATTGTTTAGTAGTTGACAAAAAACTTGAATGGATGTGCAAAACAATATGTATATGTTATTGCTTTGAATGTAGAATCATGAGCTTTATTTTACGCAAGGATTAGGCATCATGGTGATTAGATGTAGATAGTAACACATCCTGTATAGCATTTAGGTTCAATATATGATATACTACAATCATTTACATTTAAACCAATATTGGTTTTATTGTACAAATGGATGCAATAGATATGTAACTACTCATCATTAAGCTTCATGAATAGTATTTTATATTGTGATACAAGTAACTCTTTACTTAGATATCTTTGTTGTATTCTCTACTTTTAATACAATTAATTATTCCTCAAAATATATATCTATAACTAGTTTAATTGTGAATATGAATGATATGTGAAAATTGAAAATATGTTGACAAAAGTGATTGTAATATCCTCAAATTTGATGTATATGAATCATGCAAATATAAGGCTCTAATTGATAACTAAATTCCCTAGTTGAATTATTGATGAAATAATGAGGTCGTCTTTGTGGAATGGGTGCAACCCATGGCCCAAGTGAGGCCTATAAGACTATTTGCTTTGCTAATAGGTCCTTGGAGAATTTATTAGGAAATGCGACAATTCTTACATAATGGCTTTTTGAATAGTTGGATGACTATAATATGCGATAACTGTCAAGTTTCTAACAGAAAATATGATATATGGTGCTTTAGATAATTAAAGGATTAATTATCTAACCCTCATGGAAAAACAAGTTTTGATGCATCAGGTAGTATTAGTTTGATAGGATTTTTGGTACACTCAAAGATAATAACAAAAAGAAGAAAATAGTAGAAATTGGGAGAAAAAAGGGACTTTGCATATGTTGTGGGTAACTAATTTTAGGAAAACCTTAACATGCAATTTTTCTTTATGAGAGTTTCCCCAATAAATCTCAAATGAGATATATGTTGGGATAAGTATTAGTGAGTTTCTATGAAATAAGGATAATTGATTTGAAGAATATATCAAGGAGAGAGATAAATAATGATCTAGAATTTAAGTCATAAAGAGTGTCCTAAATGGTTTAATGGTCAAATTTTGAAATGTATACCACATAGTTATATTGAATTCCTTCATGGAATTTAGTTTTCCAAATCCATGTTAATGAGAAAGTGGAGGTTTCCTTCTCATAACTCTTGTAATTATATAATAAAAACTTAAGAGTTTTTATATAAAGGAATGAAGGAAGAATATACTTGATTCTTTCCAAGAATCATGCCTTCCCTTTCTCCTGGTATTAATTGGAATTAAGTTGTCAAATAAGGCATCTTTTAATACTTAATAAAAAAGAGTTAATGGCATTCTTACTTTTAAAAAATATTTATACATCAACTATTCCTCTTTCTAATTGCATAGAAATCTCTACAGAAAGATAGATCTACACATACTTGGCCACCTATATAATTATATGGGGGGGTATTGTAACCCATTGCCATGAAAGAGGAGGAACACCATACATTGTTCATTGATAGGCTACATGGTTATCTCCTTCCATATTGTCTACTTCACAAACCTTTGCCCTTTCATTTAAGATCCTACACATACCATGAGAAGGGGGACGAGTCCTGATGGCTTCCCTAGCATCCTTATCTATCTTACTGGACACTATTGGCTTCATGGTGGTGAAGGGAAGGATCTCCCAAGGCCAGACCTTTGGGTTGAGGGAACCCTGGCCGACCAACCACCATTACTCATGTATTGAAGCACTAGTAGAATAATAGGCCACAACAGGGGAAGACGAGTAGAGTGTTAGGAGGAAAGTCTAGTAGGGGTGAAGCACGAGGATGGCGAATGCTAACTAAGATCTAAGGGGCATCACCATCCTCATACAATGGTTCATTGATGGAAAGCAAGGCAGTAGTGGTGCAACACCCATTGTCTCACATCACCTGGGATTACAGAGAGTGAAAAAAGAGTGGAGTCAATGATAGTTCTCTATAGATTTGTGGAACCAAAATATGACAACAGAGAAGGAGGCAACCACTAAAGGTTGGCAGACTCATTCGTCATGCACCATGTGGTAGTAGAGTGAAAAAAAGGGTGGAGTCAATGATAGTTCTCTATAGATTTGTGGAACAAAAATACGACAACAGAGAAGGAGACAACCACTAAAGGTTGGCATACTCATTCGTCATGCACCATGTGGTAGTGCTATGAGCTGTCTTTGCCACTCACAAAAATAATGAATGGTGATTTGGCATCTCACAGATGCATGAAGAAGGAATGGTTCCCGGATCTAGGTGATCCAATAATCAAACTTTAGCATAGATCTCTATGACCGTAGAGGAGAAAGGCAAGTAAAAACTAAAGGTATGCATATTGATGTGGCAGCATGTTATTGGCCAATACATTATGATCTTGCAATTATCGTAGTTAATAATTATCAACTCGAAATATAGTAGAGTTATTTATCAAATTGATCAAGAAAATGAGAGGAACATGAATAAAATATTTCCAAACCTAATTATGCTTCCCATGCCAAAAGTAGTGCTAATACATGTTTAAGTGGTTATTAATATATGGACACCCTAGGATTGATGATCAACGTGTTGAGTGTATTAAAAATGTTAACTTTACATGATAATCTGATCTTTATGAATATAATGACACTCTGAGGTAAATATTATGATGATGATGTATAATCTGGGTTTCAAAAGTTAATAATCATCAATGTGTGTAATTGGAGTTATGAAATCAATAATATAACAAGATAGGTTATCAGTGGACACAATCTATGATAAATGTTCATAATAATTTCATATGCCCAATCGATTGATAATTGAAGTCCTTGATATTTATTTTTTGATAATAATAACAATGATTATGGTTCCAAGTCACAAATATTATAGTCGGGGTTTAGAACCTAACATGTCCAGTCATTCAAATCGTAACTTGCAAAATTTAACGTAGTTGCCTTAAATTCTTTAAAAGTCTTACCTTGATACGTATAGTTCTACCTAATATCATGTATGAGTTTATAACTCTAATAATCATGTTGCGTCAAAATTAGGATTTGTACCCTTATTCCTTGCCCAAACCCGAGACAAACGTAAACCCTATCTTAGCATATGAGTTAGATTAAACATGTTTTGAATATGAGTAGTGGCATCTTAGAGTATAAATACATGAAAATAGTGTTGGGGTATTATGATTGAATGCTTGGATGTTTGGATATATGCCTGAAGTACATGTTGTATGGTTTCTACATGAAAGAAAAGGTATGTGGTTACACCAAAGAATATTCTCCTTATCATTTTTTGTGTTTTCAGACATTTCCATAATGGATTACAATTAAACTTCTTGATTTTTTATTTACTTCCTACAATCTATGAGGCCCCCATCAGTATCACCTTATATAAATCTAACTTGCTTGAACTGTAAATTTATGTCTGCTATGTTAAAGAACATGGCATGAATCAATTCATTATGGGAATGAATGGTGATCAAGATGGAAAGGAATATCACTACAGGATTACCCTAAAATGAAGGTCAATATAAAACCTACCCATAAAGGAAGGTTTTGAGATTCCACTATAGGGACCAAACCCTATGGAGAGGGTTCCCCATAAAAGGCTCCCCTAAATAGAGGGTTCACCATAGAGAGTGAATGGATAATAGTTGAGAAGTTAGAAAAGAAAATGCATGTTCTAGCTTGTAATTAATATAATTGGAATAGATGATTTTTTTTGTTACACTATATGCACATATTTTGCTTGCATCACATGTACACAGTATACCAATATACTAATCCATTCTTCATTTCTTGTCATTTTAGGTAAATGATTTAGTTGAAGATATCAAGACATGATGAACCAGTCGAAAACAACTTAAGAAATTAAAGCTAACTGAAGGAGGATTAGTCAGATACTTCTTCTCATATGTATATGTCCCATAATGGAAATCCATGTAACTCCTCTGAAGATCATTTTGTAAATGATTTATGATTTAATGGAAAGTATTTGCTATTATTTGTCATTTTATAAAATTTGGATCTTGGGAATTTTAGGTAATGACTTTCAACATTAAGGTCCTTTCTTATTTGGGGGATGCTGAAAAATGAGGTCATTATAGTCATAACGTTTGAGTAGTTACGGAATGATTGATGTGATACAAGGTATATCTGGCTAAGATTTTTATTGTTTTGATGAGTGTGAGGTAATGGATCATGGAAGCTACTCTTTTGTATATTGTTGATTTGAGTTTAAGGTGAGACTGTTGCCACATCTCATGACCCTCTAATTACAAGAGGATACACCTTAGAAATAACGTCTAATAAAGTGTGTGAGGTGTTGGTCTGTGTCCATAATTCGTAGTTTCTTCACCATTCATGACGGGACTTTGCCGCAACACTTGCTTCATGTGTTGTACATTTTATTCTTGGCCAAAGTTCCATCCCAGTCACTTTCTTTTAGTTAATAGAAGGTTATATGCCAAAATCCATATCAATATCGGAATGTGAAGAGTTTTTTTTAAGTTTAAATGGGAACATAACATTATTTTAGAAATTATAAATCAATATAAATAACCACTAAAACATATCCAATCAGAAAAATAATTGATTAAATACTTTTTACAGAGGTGTTCTGAGTTACTTTTCTATAGTAGTGTTAAATAACTATAGAACGACATCGTCTTCATTTAGTTTATCTATCACTACTCTTGTATATTCATATACAAGATATACATACCTTTTAATATATATGTATGTATAGACTATCTCGAATAACATTTTGCAAATTTTAAACCATTAACATTTATTTAATGATAAAAATAGGCTATAAACAAATTTTGAGCCTATTTGTATGAGTTTTAGTCATTTATTCGAGCACAACAAAATTTACGGACATTACTATTTTGAAGTGCATCATTTTGTTTCTGATATATTCATGGCCTATGAGTGTTCAAATGATCTCAAATTTCATAAACAGAGTGTTCATAATATCGATCAACATCTTAGACTCTCAAAAAAATGGTAGCATGATGGATAACCTACGGCAATATGTGATCTGATATGTACACTCCATTGTATTCTAGCCTTCAATTCACACATGTTATATATATGTATATATATATATAGTAAGAATTTGTTGCCCGGCGGGTAGCATTGGGAAAGTTACCCGACAACAGCGTGCGGTGGCATTGCCCTATAATTACTTCAAAAAAAAACAAACAAGGCGGAAAGCATTTGAACGCAAAAAACCCCAAAACCCTCGCACTACCCTCGCTCAGACCGTCACTCTGCCCTCCCTCTGCCATCGCTCTGCCTCTCGCGCAAAAATTACTGATGACCAAATCACCGCAACAACCTCCATCCCCAACTCTTTCGTCTCTACTTGCTCCTCCATCTCCATCATCTTCGATTCCACATCTCGCTGCATCTCAATTCCAAAGCAGTTCCTCTTCCGAGATGACGAGAACAAAGAAAGCATCAAGGAAGACATCGATAATGCCTCCGTGGAGAAGGAATCTACGGCCAGTGATTGAAGAAGACGAAGACTTCAAAATGCAGCCCCATCAGGCCGAGGAGAAGATAACCAAAGAACCAGAGGAAGTGGCGGCCGTGAAACCACATACTACCCTGAAAGGGGATGCGGAAGGGGCTACGATGCCCAAGGCAACAGATGTAGTGGAGAAAGAAGCAGTTGTGGAAAAGAATGCGAAAAAAGGGGATGCGAACACGGGTGAAACGGGACAAGAAGAGGATGCGAAAGGGGAGAGTGAGGTTGCTTCTGTGACTCCTCAGTCAAAAATGAAAAGGAAGAAAAGAGGGGCTACAGATCCCCTGACGAGTAAACTATTAGAGAAAAGAGCAAAATGAAGTAAGCTGGGTACGGCTGAGAAAGAAGGCAAAGGAGCTACCGAGACTGGCAAACCTCAGTGTAACAAAGCGGAGAGCAAAGAATGACTAGGTAATATGTGATAGCTTGTACATTACAAACGAGAAACAAAAAGATTTCATATAGAAAGTAATAATGCATGTTAAAAGAGTAACTGCTATAAGAAGTAGAGTAACTACATGATACCAAGAGTAACTGATATAGAACATTCGAGTAACTATAGGACAGCTTGGAGTAACTGGAGTAAATGCTGGAGTAACTATTATAGAACAAAGAGTAATTCACACACTTTACATAGCAGTTTGACATATGAAAACCATATTGTTAAGCTAAAAAAGACTAAAAATTTAGAGTAACTTCATTTGTAGGCAGGAAAAGAAAGGGAAGGGAAAGGGAAGGTCAAAGAAACTAAGGATACAGATAAGGCTTCTGATGAGATAGTAGAAGATGAAATAAGGAGGAAGAAAGAAAAGGGAAAGGAAAAGGATACCTATGAGGGAGGAAAAGAGGAAAAAATTAAGAGGACAGAAAAGGAGAAAGGAAAGGCAGTTGAAGGTAATATTGAATGTATTTATAAATTTATTAAACTGCTATTACTATCATATAACACTTACTTGAACTTTATTAAAATTGTGGTTACATTTTAAATAGTTAGCATTAAAAATATTATTAACCTAGCACGTGGATTGAAATTTGAAAAATTGAAGAGTAACTTGACTGAGTAACAAGTAATGCTAAAAAAAAAGAAAACTAAGAGTAACTTTTCATATATTTGTAGTGGGGATAAAGAGGTTGTACCACAGGTGTTACCTAAAGAGCTACATCACCACCAGCCAGAGCATGGTGTTTATAAGTAATCAACTAAGAATGATGAGGGCGATGACATTTGCAAACATGATAAAGATGTTGAATCTTATGGTTGATGTATGCCTCTTGGAGGATTTGATAGATAGATATGTGGATGATGATAGGTTTTTACCGACCCAAGGGGTGGAAAGAAGGATGACGGTTGAGGATGTAGGGATAATTCTAGGTATCCCAAGCAGAGGTATGGACATCATACCTAGGAAAAATTATGAGATTGTGAGATCAATATGGAAACAATTTGTCAGGGCAACAGGTAAATAAGGAATTGAAGGGGAGACCTCTAAGAGGTTGAGGGAAAAGGATGTCCTGTACAAGGACAACTTAGCAAAGATTTGCAAGGACCGACGATCCAGAGGACCACCAGAACATGTGTTGTGCATGGATGTTGTTCCTGCTGGAAACATTCCTACTCCCAGACATCAACTATTGCACACCAATCTACATAATGCACTACCTAGACGATGTTACTGAAATGACGCAAATGAATTGGGCAAAGCTGGTGCATGGGAGTATCTTCAGGATTATGAAGATGCCGAAGTAGAATGTCCAACTGAGGAGGAAAGGGGAGAAAGGGAAAACCACCCTCTACACAACAGGGTGTGTGATGTGCCTGTGTAAGTGAAAAAAATTATCTTCATCTACAAAATTGTTACAATGATGACTATGGGGGGCAGTTACATATGCATTGAATTTTCTCTCTATTTAAATGTAGGTTTGGGCATATGAGATGACGAACATGGCAAAGCCAACATTCCTCGATGCAAAGCCAAGGATAAAGAAGTGGGCTGCGCCGATCGAGAAGTTGATGGATTTAGGGGATGTGGACCCTAAGGATGTAAGAATATTTCTTATTTGTTACAAAATCTAATATACAACATAATCCTGCATGTTTGCATTGTTAAATATTATTTTTGATTTTTTATGGATAGGTTTGTGAAAGTATGAAGATAGACCAGGGGGATTACTGGTGAGCTTCAAGAACAATGAAAGACATGCCCTACTACCTTGTGGAGAAAAGGGAAAAAAGTAAGCAAACGCCAGACAAGGCGCCAGCAAAGCCGGTCATCCGAAAAGGAGTGTCTGCTGATGACTCCAACCTGGAGAGAAGAATTCACATACTCGAGGAGGAGCTAAAGATGCAGAAGGAGATCTGCACGAAAATAGTTGTTGAGGCATTCACTGAACTGTAGAGAGAGAAGAAATGGATAGAAAATAGAATAGCCGAGCTAGAAGAGGAGAACAGAAATTTGAGGAGAAAATTTGGAGATGAAGGGGACAAATCACAGTCACCTGTCGATGGATTCAAACAATCTGCTGAGAGGTTAACATTGGGGAATGTTCAAGAACCCAAAGACAGTTCAGATGTGCTACCTGAGAAGGATGTCGATACGACGAGCAAAGTAGAGAAGGAAGGTATGGATAAGGCGAAACGCCAAGGAAGCGAGGCAGGATGAGCCTCAAAAGAAAATATGTGGAAGAGAATGACTCAGAAGATGAGAATGATGGGAAGAAAAATGGTGATGAGGAGGAGAAGAAAGAAAAATCAGCTAAAGGTTTGGAGCAAAGAAAGTCTGTATGAGATGTAGAAGAAAAGAGAAATGAAGAAACAGGTGAATAGCAGGAGAATATAATTGAAGAAGAAGGGCAGAAGGAGGAGCCCAGAAAAAAGTTGTCAAAGATAGAACAACAAATCATAGGCAACATCGAGAAGAACATGAAGAAGAGGAGGGAGGAAAAGGTAAGGTTGCATCTCCTTTAAAGTATATCAATACTTGAGTAACTGTGTAAATACAGTAGAGTAATTGTGTGATATTATAGAGTAACTATAGTAATATAAAGAGTAACTCTATGATAGTCTAGAATAACTCTATGAATTAGAAGTGTAACTTTAGGAACATAAAGAGTAACTGTACAATGGTCTATAGTAACTGTACGACATATCAGCATAGTGTAACTAGTGGAAAATGAAGATTGATTCGAACATGAAGTGCTCTTTTGTTGTTGACAGCACAAGTTGTCAAACTTCATTGGTTTTGAGCATTTTAAAATAAAACAAACCAGGGAAATTGTCCCCCACTTCATTGACAATATATAATAAATGTAAGAAAATTTGTTATTTTGTCAAGTGTACACATATAAAACATCGCTTATTTAATATCCAAAACTAATATGTATAACATCTATAAAAACAATTGGCAGGTCAAAACAAGAATGGAGATTCAGTGATGACACTTGGTGCACGGGGAAGGACCTCACCACCCTACTATCCAAAGATCGAATGATGCAATCACCAGTAAGAAACAAATAAATAGTAGTGTAACTCTTTGAAAGCTTGTGGTTTTTTTCTAAACAAAGAAAGCTTGTGTTTTTTTTTCAAGTTATGGATTGCTTTGTACAGATGCTCAAAGCTACCACAAGAAAACAGAGGAAGAAGGGTCTATCATGGCACTGCTTGAGCACATATGCTTCGGTAAGAAGAACAAAATTGGTATGAAAAATTACATCAAAAATACAAAAATATATACACAAAACTAAAACTTATAGATGTGAATTTGCATTTGCAGCAGAAGTTGGCGTTTGATGTTGAAAACATAACCATGGAGCAGATCGACATGCTATCTCCACTATTCAACGTCCTGATGAAAGATTGGGACACAATGGACTAGGTGTTCACCATATTGAATAATGACAACCACTGGCACTTGTACGAGGCAAGTTTCTGTTGGGTTTTAGGGGAGGCAGAGAAGGCAGCGGAAACAAAACATTTCTCCCCTAAACCCGGAATAAGGAAATGTGTCAACGTCTATACAATAGGAAAGGGTAGTTTGTGGAATCATACCTTGTCCCGAGGCTTGCTCGGCGATAATACCTTGCGCCTTACGTGGTCTTCACCTCAGGTCTTGGATGGTGTCTGAGCAGCTCCTGGTTGCACCGAGACTGATGACTCCTGGTCTCACCGGGACTGTCAGGATTGACAGTTGTCCTCTTGAGCAGTAGAAACCTCCCGCCTCTAAAATAGTCCACACGGACCACCTGGAACTCCAATCTTCTTGTCCCACAAGGAATTGGAAGGAGTCGCACCCTGCTGTTGGTGTACTAGTCACCAACACACTCTCCTGCTGCCAGTTGCAACTGCAGTTGTCTTTCCCTTGCTATGCCTCCCTTTTCAGGTAGCACTTGCTCAGGCTCTCTCGGTTACCAAAACCAGAGAGAAGGACAACTTTACAGAGCAACTGGTTGCACTGAGTTGTTCTTTGAGAAGCCCCCAATACCCCTATATATAGGAGGGTCATGGGACAGGGTTCTCTATCCCGGGCAATGCGGGACTAAAAGCTGGAGTAGAAGGGTTCGAGATTTCCCACAAAAACAACCAAATCACAACCTGAACTGATTGTTTCACAACTGAAACGGTCGGTTGGGGACCTGAACCGGTCGGTTGACACCTCAACGGATTGGTTGGGACCCATGAGCCGATCGGTTCACTTCTAAACCGGTCAGTTCGTGGTCCTGATCAGTTCCCGATTGAATTTCCTTCTTTTGTTTCTAATTGGTATCAAATACCAATCCTTGTTCCAATCAAATTGGGCAAGTGAAACGCAAGGAAAATTCTCACCAATCCTACTTTCCCAACTTGCTCGGTTGCACCAGTTGAATCGATCATTTCAACACTTGAAGCAATCGTTTCATCCTGTCCATGAGCCGATCGACTCAACACTTGAGCCGACCGGTTCACCAAGCTCAGCCGATCGATTCATCACATGAGTCGATCGGTTGGCAGTGCAGATTGTGCAGAATCAGTCAATTGCGATTTCAATCAATCTGATACTCTAATCAATCTGTTCAACACCTTGAACACTATGATTTTGAGCTATCAATTAATTGAGTGTTTAATTGAATTACTGAACTCCTTTAGTAATCAATCTAAACATTTTTTGTGGACAAAACTCCTCTTCTAGGTTAAATACTATGTATGTGACCCTACAGGTCCATTTCACGTTGGCAGTGAAAGTCCATAACACTTATGACTTCACAAGCAAAGAGAGGTGCCTAGTCACACATCAGTGCTACCCAAGTGAAAGTACAAAGTTGGAGAACAACTTTCAATCCTACAATCTGTGAATGGTGTTACATCGAATGTATAATTCCTTTGTCACTGATATCCCGAATGAACTCGCGGCATGGAACAGTCATCCTGTCAACGTTCATTCACTTTATTGATCTCCGAGTAGATTGAACGAGATATGTATGACATCAATATCACATACTGATTCACACATGCATGTGCACTCCTATCTCAATCCTACTCATCAAGTGGCCTTGGATATCAAACTCCCTCAGGAGGGACAAATCCCATATCTATCACTCACCCCTCAAAAGCTCCATGTGTAAAAGCCACACAATCATCACCTTTATAACAACCCCTTTTCAGGACTGGGTTTTTAATGATGTCAAAGTGTGCCCAACGACATGTGTTGAGTGTAGTGATTTTAGGTCAAAGAATCATACTCACCACCATCACTGTGAGTATTGACAATGACTACCATGTCATGGTTCCATGTGTCAAACTCACGGTGGGTCTGTCCGGTACACTTGTTCTCTAACAAGTACCTATGTGTTTGGTTTGATATCTCTATATCATGACTAATGAGATTATATCATCAACCAACACCAAAATCTAGTCTTGTGTGTCATTGTTGTCTATCTACCTTCCACAATGACATCTGACTAGGGACATAACAAGAATGTACAAACTCCTAGCATCCGTATGATCTCATCGTTCAGGTCCTTAACTTGAAGGCATACGTCATTGAGTATTCTCATTCTCTAGAAATTCAATTTGTTCTATCACTATCTCATTTGACTGAACCAGAAAGAATTGGAAGCTTGCCTTTATTGTTTATCAAATCAATCTTAATGTATCCCACCAATCATCCCATGATTGGCTCTCAGGGAATACATACCAACAGACTCCCACTTGCACTGTGAGCCAATCACCCTTGAATCATATTCATAGTGATCTTCAAACATGTCCCACATGTTACTGTGCTCTAGTCGAAACATAGTGAGTAATGGCTACACCTTGCCAAAGTCAGTATAAATTTCATGTCTCACATCTCTTCATTGTACGTCATACGTATGAGATGGAGCTACTGTAATATGCGATCCAGTATTCCTTTGCTAATCTTTAGCCACATTGCATGATCAAGGATTCCATACTTGTCATCAATGACTGGAATATCTATAAGTTCATCTCATGAACTTCCAGATCAATATAGTATCCACTGTTGTTCTCTAACACATAGATACTCGGCATTTCCTTTTAAATGGTTTCATTGGAACATTTCTAATTATCAACAAACTTTCACTTTTATATATCCTATATATATTTTGCGATTAATTTTCTGTCCTTTCGGAATTTTGCATCAATATAACTCTTTACATTGAACTCTTCCTTATCTCCATAAAACTAGTACTTATCTTCTCATGGTATTCAAGTAACCCTTACTGGAAGTAGACAGACATCCACTCGTCATGTCCCACATACGAGTTATGAAGATGAGCACATCATATTGGCATGTCCTACATACAAGATGATGAATGCATTTTGTTCTTGCCATGTCAATACATGCAAGATAATGGGATGATTACATACATGATAGATCCACATCTATTCTTATTTTTCCCATTCTTCATAAGAATTGGACACTTGGCCTTGGGATACTAACTCCATGTAACATGAATAAGTTTTCTCCCACTTAATCTGTGCATATTGAACCTTTCAATACAAATTGCCAATGTATGCTTTCTCTTTTCAGGTCAAGAGGTTTTCGAGAACTATCTCTATAGATCTCTATTCCTATCACATAGGAAACATGTCTATCTTCCTTAAAGATAATTTCCACTTTTGGATTTCCATTATAGAACATTTTCATTTCACATCAATATGTGGAATGTGAATACGCTCCCACTAAATCATAGATCCCTTCTTTATCTTTGACATATCAGTGAAACCCTTTGACTATATCATCAAAGTAAAGATCCAATTTTGAGTTGCTTGTACTCAATCAATCACATTGATTAGTCCATTGTAACTTATAGACTTCATTTGCATTAGTTGATTCACAAACCTTATAGGTTGTCACGTACACATCCTTATTTTATTCCTCATAGTAATGTGGTTTTAGTATCCATATGCCAAATGTTTTCGTCATTAAGTTGCAATCAACAAGCATCATCCTACTCAAAATGTTATCCATGTGTCTTAACACTTAAGACTCATTTGCACTTATGGATTTCATTCCAATGGGTGCTACCATCAAGGTCATACCTTAAGGTTCACATGGATGTCATTTAGGATGTAATGGTCATAAACCATAACTCAAAATTCGGTTCCTCATATTCATCTTGATAGATGACTCATCACATGAACAACTCATCACATAGATAATTGAGGTGTATCTGTTAAGGATATAAGAACTCACAACACTTGTGATTCTTAATTTCTTTTATTAATGTGCGGTATTCTTTTATTAATAAGAATTCAGTTATTTGATAATCATTCTCTAACTCTTTAGAGTATGATTCCTTCTTGATTTAGACATCACCATGCCTTAATCATGAGTTCACTATGATACATTATCATAATCACTCACAAGGATCTCAAACATTTGGTCCAAGTATTTCATTCATTGATCTCATCAAGAATTAACACTTTACCAAATTTGTACTTCATCTATGATAATCTTGAACACTTCAAGATATTCATATTGGTATTTCTCTAAACACCATTTGAAGTATTAGCATTTGTTCCAATAGGTATGTAAATACATCACATGTATTATACCTAACAGGATAATCATTCTCCCACTACCATTAGTGAAGATTGATTAATCATGTCCAAGATATTCATGTCTCTTACTGGTTCTCTAACCAAAAGAGTCTAGATTTATCCATCACATGGAAATTAGATATGAATTTCTCATTATTGACACTAATTTGATTGTTTGAGTTATCTATAACTTTTAGGTATCATTTTATCTTATGCATACTATGTATCACAAGATAAACAAGGCATTTCCACTAAGATCATATCTTTAAGATTGAAACATCAACTTTATTAATTGCCATCATTGTCATACAATATGCAAAAATAAAGTGTTTTTATCTATTGGCAAAAATGAAATAGAAGTTATCAACTCTATTCCGTGCCCTTTAGTCTGAAATAAACTGAAAGGTACTCCTATCTATGGCAGCAACACTTGCTCCAATGATTGGTACTTCTTTCTTGGTCCTTTCACAAAGGCCATCACTTCTTTGTGGATATTGCGTATCATATATGACACATCCATACCTTGGTATCATATACCTCAGATAAAGAAGTAGTTCATTTCATGATACCTTAGGTGGATATCTCCATCCCCTCCTTCATCTTCTCTTGTTCTTCCAGATACAGAGGGAAATTCCCTCATACACCCTTTCCCTATGTGCCTTGAGGTTGAAGACGGCCTGGGCTGCTGGCTAGCATCAGAACACTTCTTTGCTTTGCCCTTTCCCTTGCCCTTAAGATTTACCTTTCATTTATCTCATCAAAGATTAGGGTTAGTCTTTCTTCATATTTGCCTCAACATGTCCAACAACTTTGTCAACACTTGTCAAAGTTGTTCATGTTGTAGTTTATCACGAACTGTATGATTCTTGCAACATTTGCAGTATCATACCAATAGCCAAATCTTGGCTCAGAGGGAATCCTTCTCAGTCAGGTCTTTTCCACATACCCAATCATATTGAGTATGTGAATACCTTATTAGATCTCCTTCTGTCATGACATACTAGGACAATGTCTTGGAGACATCATATGTCTCATGTTGTCTGCAACTCATAGTTCAGAGAACACAACATCAAGCACTCCTCATCAATGTCTTCCTCAGTATGCTTCCATAAGCATACTTTCAGCCATTGATGTGGTGGGATTGAGTTCATCTGGTCTTGGTATAACTAGGACTTAGAGCTTTCACTCTTTGAGAACATTTCTCATCATCCTAACCAGTCGTGGAATTATTCCCATTTAATTTGTTGGTCTCAAGGACCAGTCGCAAATAAAGTGATTTGTTGAATAACCATTTATTTTAACAAAAGGAAATATATGCAATTTTAGTCCAAAACTCTTTTTGACTTGTTTCATTGATTTAAAAAGTTGATGATAAAATTAGGCCTTTAATTAATTATCGCTCCCACTATTTTACTTCAAATTGATAGCCCTCACCATCAATTCAGAAAATTGCAGCATACAACCTTGTAGTGGGCAAGATCATGAAATCCTCTTAGTCATGGACCAGCTAGGATGGTCACCCACAACATAGATCTCTCAGGTAGGAAACTCTTGCCAATTGCATCATATGCAACTCTTGATAAGATGTCATATGCGACTCCTTGCCATGATCATCTCCATGCCTCAAGGTACTAGATCCCATCTTGATCACCTTGTTAAGTCCGACCCAAAGCAAACATGATGAATATGCACCCTGCTAGGGCAGACCCACACATTCATCCTTCACACTTTACGAGATAGACGGTGCACCATGCTAGGGCGTGCCCACACTTGGTCGATCAATATTTTCATGTGTGTCACATTTGGAAGGCATCTAAAACTTAATATTTAATGAGGGATTTGGTTTTTATATACATATACATATCCAATCACCAAAATACATAGTATGTATCATATACATGCTATATCCCACAGAAAACATGCAAAATGATAAAAGCGATGATTATGGCCATCCTAATGTGATTTCTCGAGCCAAGAGGAATCACGGTCATCTAGGTCTACATCACATGCAACCTGTACAAGATGAACTATGTGCTTTTCCTTCTGAGTAGATCAACTCATCACATGAATGGCTTGCTCGTTCGGGCCCAGTTGTCTGGGTGCCACCAGTCGATCGGTTGGCTCCTCCAACTGATCAGTTCGCCTGGTCGTCATGCATCTCATCATGGCTCTCACCCGCTCATCTCGCTCCTCGAACCGGTCATCAACCGATTGGCTCACTCCTTGAACCGATCATATGGAACATCAACTGATCAGTTCTTACCTTGAACCGATCATTTTAGATGTCATCTCGATGTCCTCTGTTCTTTGACATAATAGGAAATAAAAATCTATCATATTTTACATTGTAAAAAGAGAAACCTCGAGTTACATTCGAGGGGAGCAAAGGTAGGAAAGAAATCTTTAATTATTTCGAGTTACATCAGGAATAGGAGAAGGAAGATCGGTGCGCAGACCGAGATGCAAGAAACCACAAACAACCATAAACAAATAGGGTTTATTGTCCATAACCACATTATACATCCACCACAAAACTCATTTAAGGACGATGTGTATCGAGTGCATTAATAATACATATCATATATGTAATTTGGGATTTGTGGATTTAGGATTGGACATGCATAAAGCCAATTTTATTCGCATCGTATGCAATAAATAAAGGCGACAAACCAAAATCGATCCTATCGATATTCCTAAAGTATAGAGCAGTTGACATGGCTCTGATACCACTATTGGGTTTTAGGGGAGGCAGAGCAGGCAGCTTAACAAAAAATTTCTCCCCCAAACCCGGAACAAGGAAACACGTCAACGTCTATACAATAGGAAAGGGTAGTTTGTGGAATCACACCTTGTACTGAGGCTTGCTCGGCGACAATACCTCGCGCCTTGTGCGGTCTTCACCTCCGGTCTTGGACGGTGTCTGAGCAGCTCCTGGTTGCACCGGGACTGACGACTCTTGGTCTCACCGGGACTGTCGGGATTGACAGTTGTCCTCCTGAGCGGAAGAAACCTCCCACCTCTGAAGTAGTCCACACGGACCACTTGGAACTCCAATCTCCTTGTCCCACAAGGAATTGGAAGGAGTCACCCCCTCCTGTTGGCATACTGGTCGCCAACACAATCTCCTGCTACCAGTTGCAA
The DNA here is from genome assembly GCA_963693085.1 of Alisma plantago-aquatica. Lineage (NCBI taxonomy): Eukaryota > Viridiplantae > Streptophyta > Magnoliopsida > Alismatales > Alismataceae > Alisma > Alisma plantago-aquatica. The sequence goes on from OY856409.1 coordinate 846,216,829, forward strand.
CTGTAGTTGTCTTTCCCTTGCTATGCCTCCCTTTTCGGGTAGCACTTGCTCGGGCTCTCTCGGTTATCAAAACCAGAGAGAACGACAAGTTTACAGAGCAACTGGTTGCACTGAGCTGTTCTTTGAGAATCCCCCAATACCCCTATATATAGGAGGGTCATGGGATAGGGTTCTCTATCTCGGGCAATGCGGGACTAAAAGCAGGAGTAGAAGGGTTCGAGATTTTCCACAAAAACAACTAACTCGCAACCTGAATCGATCATTTCACAACTGAAATGGTCGGTTGGGGACCTGAACCGGTCGGTTGACACCTCAACCGATCGGTTGGGACCCATGACCTAATTGGTTCACTTCTGAACCGATCGGTTCGTCGTCCTGATCAGTTCCCAATTGACTTTGCTTCTTTTGTTTCTAATTGGTATCAAATACCAATCCTTGGTCCAAGTAAATTGGGCAAGTGAAACGCAATGAAAATTCTCACCAATCCTACTTTCCCAACTTGCTCGGTTGCCCCAGTTGATCGATCATTTCAACACTTGAAGCAATCATTTCATTCTATCCACGAGCCGATCGACTCAACACTTGAGTCGACCAGTTCACCAAGCTCAGCCGATCGGTTCATCACATGAGCCGATCGGTTGGGAGTATAGATTGTGCAGAATCAGTCAATTGTGATTTCAATAAATATGATACTCTAATCAATCTGTTCAACACCTTAAACACTATGATGTTGAGCTATCAATTAATTGAGTGTTTAATTGAACTACTAAACTCCTTTAGTAATCAATCTAAACATTGTTTGTGGACAAAACTCCTCTTCCAGGTTAAATCCTATGTGTGTGACCCTGCAGGTCCATTTCACGTTGGCAGTGAAAGTCCATAACACTTATGACTTCACAAGCAAAGAGAGGTGCCTAGTCACACATCAGTGCTACCCAAGTGAAAGTACAAAGTTGGAGAACAACTTTCAATCCTACAATCTGTGAATGGTGTTACATCGAATGTATAATTCCTTTGTCACTGATATCCCGAATGAACTCGCGGCATGGAACAGTCATCCTGTCAACGTTCATTCACTTTATTGATCTCCGAGTAGATTGAACGAGATATGTATGACATCAATATCACATACTGATTCACACATGCATGTGCACTCCTATCTCAATCCTACTCATCAAGTGGCCTTGGATATCAAACACCCTCAGGAGGGACAAATACCATATCTATCACTCACCCCTCAAAATCCCCATGTGTCAAAGCCACCCAATCATCACCTTTATAACAACCCATGTTTCAGGATTGTGTTTGATGATGTCAAAGTGTGCCCAACGACATGTGTTGAGTGTAGTGATTTCAGGTCAAAGAATCACACTCACCACCATCACTGTGAGTACTGACTGTGATTACCATGTCATGGTTCCATGTGTCAAAATCACGGTGGGTATGTTTGGTACACTTGTTCTCTAACAAGTACCTATGTGTTTGGTTTGATATCTCTATATCATGACTAATGAGATTATGTCATCAACCAACACCACAATCTAGTCTTGTGTGTCATTGATGTCTATATACCTTCCAAAATGACATCCGACTAGGGACATAACAAGAATGTACAAACTCTTAGCATCCATATGATCTCATCGTTTAGGTCCTTAACCTGAAGGCATACATCATTGAGTATTTTCATTCTCTAGACATTCAATATGTTTTATCACTATCTCATATGACTGAACCAGAAAGAATTGGAAGCTTGACTTTGTTGTTTATCAAATCAATCTTAATGTATCCCACCAATCAGGGCATACATACCAACAGTTTCAGGGATGGAGCACACCGGTCTTATAACTCAATGAGTGGAAATAGCAAGCGGAAAAAGGAATTCCTTAGATGGGTAAACAATCTATAAAAAGTAACTCTATTTGTAGTGGATTGACAGGGTTAATGTTTGTTGATTGATGATTAATAAGAGTTGTGTATTTTTAATGCAGGTGGGTATTGTGCACAAATTCTTCAGGGGGGCAGAAAAAGGAGACCAACTGTCACAGTGGGGACGGGAGTACCTACTGTGTCCACAACAGGAAGAAGACTCACTTGACTGTGGGATCTTCATCATGAAGTGCCTAGAATGCCTAGTAAATGGAAAACACATGGACTTCACCTGCAAGGACATGTCGGCCATAAGGGCTGATATTTTTCAGAGAATGATGGCAACGGGGGAGTTGCAACCTGTACAAGCGCATCTAAAAGATAACAATAAAGACATCAAAAAGGCCCATATGAGGAGAACAAGGGAGGAAGAGATGAATGTCAGAATTAGCAAGAAGAAGAGAAGACAGAAGAACTAGATGAAGAGAAGAGCATGGAGGAAGAGGCTATTTCAAGCCTAGATAAATGGCTGAATTTTAGCTGAAATAATAAATTATTAATTGAAATGTAAAACTTGAACAGTTTGCTTCTGGAATTTTGATGTGTAACCTCTATGAGATACATTTACTTGTGTGCTACGAAAAGCCTGAAAATTACATTTTTGATCTAAATCATATTGCAAATATGAGTATTTTTTGGTTTAATATATAGTGTTTTGTGCTTCGAATGTTGTGTTCTTGATTGTAAAACTATTGTGGTTTTGTATGGAGATATATACTTTGAGTTAGACTATCAAACAAGAAAACAACACAAGAGAAAGAGTGATGATAGTATCATAACTCTTAGAATAATTATAAGAACACTAAGAGTAATTGTGATAGTATAGAAAAGTAACCATATGATTTCAATGAGCAACCTGCATACTTTGTAAGAGTAACTCTAAAAAAAGATAGGTAATCCATGAGGTAACTGTGACAACACTAAGGAGTAACTAAGAGAGCACTAAGAGTAACTATGATAGCAATGAGAGTAACTATGATAGCACTAAGAGTAACTGAGAGAACACGGAGAGTATCTGTGACGATATAAAAAGTAACTCCAGCGACCAGAAAGTAACTTTTGAGGCTGAAGGTTTGTCAAAAACATAAAACCAATGTATGTGAACCACATAGTAGCAAATACTGACATTTCGTGAGTAACCTTCAGTTACTCACAAGGTTTTCTTAGTTACTCACAGAGTTTTTTCAGTTACTCACAGGGTTTTTTCAGTTACTCGTGTGGTTTTTTCAGTTACTCGCAAGGTTTTTTCAGTAACCTTCAAAATTACAAAAAGAAAATCTTGTAAAGTAACTGTACCAGTATGAGAGAAAGTGTTCGATTTCATAAAAAGGTAATTGTATCAGTACTAAGAGTAACAGTAGGAGCACAACGAGTAACTGTGACAATACTATGGAACTGTGACAATATAAAAAGTAACTCTAGCATTCAAAAAGTAACTTTTGTTCTTTGCAAAGTGACTCTTGTGGAAATACTCCCCAGTCCCTCCACCACCAACCCATCCCTCCCCACGAGGCCTGCTATCCTCTTTTTCCCTTATCTCAGGTATGTCCAACAAAAAAGTAACTTGTGTGATATATAACGTAACTTATTGAATCGAGAAATTAACTCGTCCAACAAAAAGTAACTTGTGTGATGTATAACGTAACTTATTGAATCGAGAAAGTAACACAACAAACAAAAAAGTAACTATATAAATTACAGCGTAACTACCAAAAGTACTTGTTAAGTTTTTTTTTGGTGAAAGCATCATATCTCCCAGACATTCCCATTCTTCAGTGTGGCCGTGGTATTATCAAGGATGAAGATAACAAAGATGTGTATTTCTATGTATAAATTAATTTTGTTGACCTTTAAGTAATTATATGAACTGTAAAGTAACAGGAACAAATAAAAAGTAACTGCTGCACATAAAACGTTTGATTTAGATAGAAATAATAACTCTGAGGTGCAAAAAGTAACCTTCGAAAATATGTAACTTATCTAAAACAGTAGAATGTCTGCAAACTCTATTGTGCATCTTTGCAACACCAAGAAAAGTAACTTATCAAAAATAGTAGAATATCTGTGAACTCTACTGTGCATCTTTGCAACACCAAAAGCACATATCACCGCAACCCTCATTTTGCCCTTTCAATCAGAGCTCTGATTTCTCCCTTTCACCAAGTGCTCTCATCTCACCCTTTCACTCACTTTCGAACAACCTACCTTCTTCGCATCCTACCTTCTTCACAACCTACCTTCTTCACAGCCTACCTTCTTCTACCATTACTAGTTTTCTCACAGCCCTCAACACAACCTACCATGGATCCGTTCATTTAGCCCATGAACTACACCCTTGACGATAAGACAATGGAATCCATTCAACTTCCTATAGAATGGAAATATCTCCATTTTCACATTAAACTAGGAAACACCACCTTCCATATCGGAAACCAGACATTTCAGATCACCCTTATTCAGAATGAAAACGGATCACTTTCAACCGGTAGGGGCTGGAAAAGGATGATTGCACAGCTCAAGATTCGCAAAGATTGGATCATCTTCCTCAAGCCAACTGATCACCAGACTATCACAGCATGGATCACAGATCATTTCTTAGAAACACCAATCGACCTTCTTCCGCTCTTCAGAATGCCTGGTGAAGCAGTATTCTCTAGAAGAGACGACTCTACAGATCAGTTGTTTGTTAGGAACAAATACCAAGCACCGCCAGGATCAGCTATAAATCATTTACACGTTAACTCATCTACAACAACTGACACCTCAACATCTGCAGAAGACACTGCTTCTTCTTCTGTCCAGCCTTCCTATCATAAATAGGTATGCGCCGCCGCCCTTTTCTCCTTGCCTTTTGGTCAATAATCTTCCCCATCACCAACTATACCGCCCCCCAACCATCCTGTTCTAAAAACCGTGGTTGACTCATGGGTAAATTCTTTACAGGTTGACTCGTCTACAACAGGTATGAATAACTCATATACGAATTTGTGTGGCCAAAAATTTTAATGATTCTGAAGTTGTTCTTTTGGTTTGTTGTCTCTGCTTTGCAATGGAGTAGATAATGTGTATGATAGATCTCATCATGGATGGATATGACCCCCTGAGCTCTTTGGTTTTTATGTTCAGTTGATGGACCGTCCTTATATCTTATTTGGTTGTAGTTTTCGGTATTGTTTGTTCCAAAGAGTATGTATAATATATAACGTTTTATGCTTTGAATGATGTGTTCCAGAGACTATGTATAATATATATCGTTTGTTCCCGAGACTATGTATAATTGTAAGAACACTAAGAGTAAATGTGATAGTATAGAAAAGTAACCATATGATTCAAATGAGCAACCCACATACTTTATAAGAGTAACTCTAAAAAAAGAGAGGTAATCCATGAGGTATCTGTGACAGCACTAAGGAGTAATTGAGAGAGAACTAAGAGTAACTCTGATAGCAATGAGAGTAACTATGATAGCACTGAGAGTAACTGAGAGAACACTGAGAGAATTTGTGACAGCACTAAGGAGTAATTGAGAGAACACTAAGAGTAACTCTGATAGCAATGAGAGTAACTATGATAGCACTGAGAGTAACTGAGAGAACACTGAGAGTATCTGTGACGATATAAAAAGTAACTCCAATGACCAAAAAATAACTCTTGAGGCTGAAGGTTTGTCAAAAACACGAAACCAATGTATGCGAACCACATAGTAGCAAAAATGGACATTTCGTGAGTACAATGAACAAAACATGAAAAAAATCTATACTAATCCAAAAATGTACGTATTTCAAAAGAAAAGAGTATCCAATGCACACGAAGATAAAATAAAAAATATTCTGTAAAAGAGTAACATCTGATCAGAATAGATTCTTTGTAGCATATTCAAAGTATACATATAGTTGTTCGTCCAGCCCATGAACTACACCCTTGACGACAAGACAATGGAGGGGTACAAAATCACTTTCACAAAAACTGCAGACAAAAAGAACAACCCATTATAGATTTGAATATACCTCACTCATGCACTAATCAACTACAAACTCCACCAAAAAATGTCCAGCATCAACAGACCACACGATCACCAACAGAGAAAATCATTGAACAACAAACAGCAACAACACATAGTCCACAAACAAAATCCCTGCAGAATGGACTACTTCTTCATAGGCCAATTCATGTTATCATGGTTGACCCCAAACTCTAAGCAATTCTTGCACTTCCTCTCTCTTTTAGACTGGGCAATCTCAACTCCATATTTAAACCTCACATCGGTCGATCTAGGTCTCCCCTTAGTTTTGCAACTACTAGGTATATGGACCTTGACAGTAAAAGAGGAAGTTGTATTAGAAGTGGTTACACCAGCGCCTGCACCAGGATCAGTGAGATCCAAGTCTAAGAGCTCCTTTCGCAAAGCTAACCATTTTTCATGGCAGAGATCTACAACATTGTTCCTAAACTCTATGTTGACAATCGACTTGCAGGCAGAAACAAGGTGAAGTGTCCTCCAAGTGGATGGATGCTTAACTAATGCTTTGCCAAAAATCAAAGGGTGTTCTTTGTACCCTTTGGTCCACCTCTTCAGTATGTAAGGCTCGGGAAGAGTGCAATAGTCACAACTCTTCAAATAAGAGAGGATGTGCCTACAAGGGATGCCTTTGAATTCCAACATGAAGCAACTGCAGGAAACTATGTCACTAGATAATTCTTTCTTCAATATACGGGGAGTTCCAAGTCCATCGACGTGATCCACCTCAAAGACACCTTCTGAAGCTTCCTTTACATTGTAGACCATGCTTTGGTGAACCTTGGACTGGAATATCTTAAAGATGGACTTGGTGTATATACATCTCATCCGCTCCTCGAGGGGCCACAGTGATGACAAAGGGAGGTTATTGTACTTGTCATCAAAGTCTTTGAAATTTTCAATCTCCTGCACATGAGAGTAGGAAGTCTCCCACGAACATACAAGTTCAAAGATAGTCTTCCTACTATTCACATGGCTCCTAATGAACACATTTAGGCTCTCGCTCCTCTGAGTCATCCTCATGTCCGCAAAGAAGGAGGACTGCATATAGCACGGAACCCAATTGCAACACATCAAATACATATCAGAAAGCCAGGTGATGGACAACAAATCATTTTCTTGAATTACGGAATCCCACCTCTCTTCAAAAATGTCGACATCATCCACATTCCAGATGAAATCATTCAAGGAGCGTATGATCTGGTCCTTGTTAGGAACGCCACCAAGCTTAGAGGGAAGCTTCTGTAGGATGTTCCAGCAACAGAAGCGATGCTTGCAGTTGGGAAAAATAGTGATGATAGCAGCATTCATAGCAGGGTCCTGATCGGTTATGATGGAAATTGTCTCTTTGCCAAAACAAAGTAGGTACTACTTGAAAACCCAGACAAATGAGTCATACTTCTCATCGACCAGCAGAGCAGATACAAACAGCACTGTCCTGCGATGGTGATCAACTCCACTAAACATTCCAAAAACCATCAAATACTTGTTGGAGTGGTAGGTGGTGTCAAACACAATCGCATCCCCGAACAGCCCGCAGTCTTCAACGGAGACAGGATCTGCCCAAAACATATGAGTAAGGCAACAATCGGGGTCATTTTGGTAGCTATAGAAGAATTTTGGATCCAGGACCTTGAACCTGGAAAAGCGATCTAAAACCATGTCGACGTCATATTTGGCCAACTCTTTCCTCTTGCTACTGATGTGTCCATGAGCTTGTATGTTGGTAAATTTCATATTTTCATAGCCGCCAGACTCAGATGCTATGAATGCAATTTGTCTCGATACATGTATGTTAGCTTGGCTCATGGAAGAAAGGATCTCTTTTTGAGTTTCATCAAGAGATGAGTTACACTTGAGGTAACGGAGATGAGAAACGTCAACAAGATCGTGGTTGTGTTCCTCAACAAATGCAGTCACAACCCACATGGATGATGACTTATCCAGTGTGAAACGTATAATGGCTCCACAACCACACCACTTCACAGAACGCATGTGCTTCTTGGACAACTTATCCTGCAAGTTACCCATTTCATCAGAAATGGGGCTCAGAAGCCCTCTAGACCTCTTAGAACGACAGATCTTACCTTGCATGTCACAAACCAGATCTTTAGCAACCAGAATCTTACTTCCACATTCATATCTATTGTCATCTTTCCTGATGTTAAACCCAATCATTCCAGTATAGCTGCAATAAAAGGAGATACCTTCATCTAAACTTCCAAATTGAAGGCCAACTCTAGGGACTGCAGCTAGGGACGGAGAGGAAGCACCAATAGAATGAGAAGACTGAGGATTATCATCATCACGGCTGACACTTGCATTAGCAGCATCTGTATCAAGGCTGGGATCCATGACAGTGTATTGGAGTAACTCAGAAGACTAGAAGAGTAACCCTGTAACACAACAAGAGTAACTCGGTAAGGCAAAAGAGTAACCAAGTATAACAAGAGAGTAAATACACAAAACATAAAAACATGTATGACAGTTACTACTTCAACAATGAAAATGCAGACAAAAAAATTGGGTTTCTTTCCAACACAAGATAGAAGGATGAATACACATTGAAATGATGAGAAAAAATAGAAAAATGAGTATAACTGAATGAATTGACAAAGAGAAATACAAAATCTACCTGAATGTAGCTTGGAAAAATTGTTGCTCATAAAAATGCAGATAGAACAGGGAATTCTCTGACCACCTCCACTCCCTCCTCCTCAGCGACATGGAATCCACACAACAACAATTTGCTCCTAAATATGCAGACAGAATAGGGAATTCTCCAACCACCCTCACTCCCTCCTCCTCACCGGCGTGAGCTTCACAACAGTAGGTCTAAATGGTAGAATCAACTTATTGAAAATCGATATCGTCACGGGATACACAGATGAAGGTAGGAGACACCTTAGTCATCCTCCTCTACAAAATTGATAAAAGGGGAATCAATCCTTGTTATTCGGGAATGGAGACGAATATAGGGATTTTTGAGGAAGAAATGTAAAATGAAGATCGAAATATGCCAAGGAAGTTGGAATCCGAGGTGGATTTATGCATGTGGGTCATTCAGCGGCGGATGGGGGGTAGATCGGATCAATCAGCCTGGCGGTAGCATAGACGAACGTGGAAGACGTTGCGTGGTTTTTTCTTTCCTGAAACGTGTGCTACAGTAACTCCGACTTATTTACAAACGCCTGCTACCGTGCACTGCTGCCAGGTAACTTGGCCAATTCTACCCGGTGGGTAACAAATAAATATCCTATATATATATATATATATATATATATATATATATATATATATATATATATATATATATATATATATATATATATATATATATATATATATATATATATATATATATATATATATATATATATGTATATGTATATATATACGTACATATGTATATATATACATATACATATACATACATACATATATATACACACAAATGTATATATATATATATATATATATATATATATATACATATGTGGTATGTATATGTGTGTATATATATGTATATATATATATATATATATATATATATAGACATACAAATACATACATACATATTGTCGCCTTGGTTTATCACCCTCCTGGACGTTCGGCCTCCATCACGGGCGTGGGAGAGGGGGAGAGAATGCCTCTCTTTATCCCATACATACATACATATATACATACATATTGTCGGCACGGGAAATATATATGCCTCCGCCATGGGTTATGGGAGGGGGGGGAAATCTTTCTCTCTTAGTCCCATACATATTGTTGGCAAGGGATCAGCCCGATTGGCAAATTTCGTTGGTCCCCAATGAAGGGACTCGAGTTCAAAACCACATGGAGAAGCATATCTTGATTTATCACCCTCCGGGGCATTCGACCTCCATCATAGGTTATGGGAGGGGGGGGAATCTTTCTCTCTTAATCCCATACATACATAAATATGTATATGTGTGTGTGTGTCTAGTGGGAAGTACATCGTCACTTTGAAAAAAAAACTCAATTTAATAAATATAATTTACTAAAATAACGATTCAATTCTATAAAAATATTATTCCACTCAATGCGTATTTTATAAAGAAAATTGAATATATTTGATAAAGTTTTCTTTATCTACATGCTTTCTACTCAAAATAGGCTAGTTTGTGCTGCTGAGTCTTGTAGTATTTATAACCACCATGGAAAAACTATATATGGTAGTTGTATGAATCAATATACATAATATAAAAACAACATGCATGATAAAATATTTTGGTTTTCAATATTATACTAAAGAAGAATCAATAAATCTATCTACACATATATAATGTTTAGTTTAATATGATTAATGTATGTAGCATACCATGATTCTAAACAATTTGTTATTATTATATATTATGACTATCTTTGTCCTATAAAAAGTTGAAAGAACGACGAGTAGATCTAGGTTGATTTTTCAAACCTCCTTTATATACAACAAGAATTTAAACTTGGAAACTCTGGGTCACAAACCAACAGGCTTGCTAGTTGAACTATATTACAAGTGTATAATAATAGAACATGTTCAAATTAACAATAAGGATTTCATCATATCAATAATATTATAACCTAAACCAATTATCATACAAACTATTAAGAAAAGAACATTATGGGGACATTATATACAGAATGTAGTATCATACATAGACAGTGAGGCAAGTATGAAACAATTTTAGACAATCATGTTCATTTCTATTTCTAAGCCCACAATACAAGTTTGCAACTATCATTTGTCACTCAAGTTCAGTATGAAACAATTTTAGAAAATCATGTTCATTTCTATTTAGAAGCCCACACTAGTTATTTTATTTGGTATATTAAATTATATGATGTAAATGAGGCTAACTATTAAAACACAACTAAATTTCTAAAAAACTATTTGCCACTTACCAAAGTTCGACATTGAGTCAGAGTCAATACTTGTATTTACTTTTTGAAGTTTTGATGATTATTTGAAAAATATTTTACAAACTCCAAATAATCTTAAGATTGAATAGACAAAATATAGAGAATACATTGTGCAACCAAAGTAAAATGACAATATATAGTTTAATATATTGTCCAACCAAAGTAAATCTCTTTAGTTTGTAATCATTATTATTTCTATTTCATATTAGCTTTATGAATATAATAATCATGGACTAGTTTATAATGAGTATCATCAACACGAGAGGCAACTAATTTTTCTCTTGCATTATTTTTACTAATCTATGTGTAACTCATATGTGAGAGATGCTAGGGTTTAGTGGCCTCGGAGGCCGTGGAGGTGACCATGGAAGAAAGGGACAAGGCCAGCTTGATTGCCCCTCAGAATCACATGCAGTGACATTTGGACATGCTTCTAGTTGTCAGCCAACCAAATCGATGGCACATCACCACCACAAAACATGACACTCACGAATGAGTGATCTTGGATGATGATATGAATGTAACAACCACTGCCTCAGTGGAACTGAAGAGGACATGTAAGCAAACATCAATTGGGAAAGACTGATGACTACTTTCATATGTCAATCCTATATAACCAATTCTATTATCTAAATTGGACATATAGGTTCACCTAAGTCTAGTCCTTCCATCCTTTTTGGTTAGACATGAGATTGTCAAACCTTTTATGTAATTGTGGAAACACGCGGTGATCATCAAGGCTATAAGGATAACCATTGTCTTTTATGCATTTTTCAACAAGATGAACATCCTATGGCAACCTACAACATAGTTTAGGGTGGTTGACCTTGAAAATAGCTATTACATCATTAGACTTAATAATCGAATTGATTACATGAAAGAAATGATCGGTGGTCCGTGGATGATTTTTGAGAGTTTCTTATCCATCAACTCATGGACTCCCATCGTTAAACCGTTAGATCCCTATCCAAGGAAACTAGTTGTTTGGGTCTGAGTTGCCGACCTACCTATTTTCCTCTACCAAAATCATTTCCTCAACCGCATTTGCAACATGGTTGGAAAAACCATTAAGATCAATGTTAATACATAGCAAGACAATCAAGGAGAATTTTCTCACATGGTTGTAGAGGGGGATACTGCAAACCCCTCTTACCTACAATTTTCATCAATTGGTAGCACTTTCACCTTGAATATGAGAATCTCCCTCAAGTGTTCATGAGGTGTGGTTATCTATGCCATGTTGATTTGAATTGCAAATAAGCCCCAACGAACCCCTGGGGTCACTTACATGGTAGCCATCCATGCATAAAAGCACGAGCTCTGCCACACTCAAGCTAAGGGTGATGAACTTAGGAATGTGACAACTAAAGGTGTCCTTGAAAATACCTCACAAGCTCACAATGACTGACCAATACCAGTCTCATATGATAAGGGTTCGACTTATGAGGAGGATGACTAGGAAACAATACTCGGTAATAAAACTAAGCAAAAGTAGTGCAAGAAAAAAGTCATTCTAGTAGAATAAAAGAAATCCAGGAAGGGAACCAGAGCTAAGGGGAAGAAATTTCATGTAACACAAAGTGTGGACTTTGTTTTCACACTCACTAGGAACAACAAAAGTGTTGATCACTTGAATGCTGCTAATTTATAGTACTCACTACCAATTCCAATCCGGCATGGTCACTAATCCATATATTATAACCAGGAAAGTGTCAACACGTTTGGAAAAGGGAGAGAGTGGATATGTGATGCTGAGGTATATCTAAATAGTTTTCCAATCAAAATGCAACCCAAACATAGTTTGAAAAAAGGTAATAGATGATCAGGAAGAGACTCACACGGGTAACTACTAGCCTAGTGAGCTCACCCTAAGGGCACATCAATTCAATGATCCTCTCTCTCTCTCTCTCTCTCTCTCTCTCTCTCTATATATATATATATATATATATATATATATATATATATATACATACATACTCCAACTGAAGGTGAAAACATGAACATGGAGAATGAAGAACGGTACTTGGGACTGTGTACGACCTTACAATAAGTGCCCACTCCCCTTCTTTGTTTCCAATGAACATCTTTTGATAGAAGATATAGGGATCTTGCCCTATAAGAAGATTTGATTAATCAAAGAAATGAAAATTTGTATAATATTAATATTATGATGATCGTAGAGCCAAGATTCAGTGGTGGCATCACGGCTGCCATTATTAAAAAACATGGATTCAACTAATCTCACAAAGTTGAGGCTACAAGTCTCTTAGGCATCATCTAGATCGCATGGACCAACATCATTGTTGTTTTGATATCATCATCATCCACTGGCAGTTTGTGTAATGTAAATTAAACAACTTCGGGTACCTCACTATCGTCTATGCTAGACCTAATCCTTCCAAATGCAAGTTTTTTTGGGAATGACTAGAGAATCTCTCCTTCGTTACCCAAAATGCCTGGGGAGTCATGGAAAATAATAAATATGCTCAACATTAATGAAAATAAAGGGGGCAAGTACTGGGAGAAGTAATCCTACGCTAGATTCAATGATTTGTTAAACATGAGATTATCCAACCTGAGATCTCAAGGTCCACCCTTCACCTTCCAATGTTTGAAACTTCTTGAAAAACAAGACTGTGTGACTGCTAACTCTCAATGAATCAATATATTTGACACTATCCCAGTCACGGTGCTACCCAGACTATACTCTAACCATAGATCACTCCTTCTTTCTTGTGGGAGCAAAGAGCCCAAAAACCATAACTTCATAACCAAAGCAATATGGAACCTAATACCCAAATTCAACATGTAGCTCCTTCTAAATGGACCGATGGAAAGAACTTTAAGGACATGCTCGAGGCCTTCAATTTATGTGAAATTAAATGGGATTCACTTTGTACTACAAAGACAGAAAAAGAGAATCATAATCTTCTCTCTCATATTAGTAGATCTCAGGTATCTTCTTAACTCTTCAAATCTAAATGACCCATCTATCCCTCTATAGAAGAGATATCACCAAATACTATCAAAGACAGAGGCAAACTACTAGCAACATGCACATATAGATTGTTTACGATATGGTGATGACAACACCAAATGTTACCAGGCATATGTCAAGACTAGGAATTATCATAAAAAGATCACATGTTTGATGAATGGTGATGGAGTGTGGGTTACAAACATTGATGATATCAAGTGGCTTCTTCATCACTACTTTGACGACCACATGATGATGCATCAACAATCAAATCAGCATTTCATCTAGAACTACATTAGCATATTCCCCGGTATCAACTAAGACACTTATGACTACTTATTGTCCATCCCTAGAGTGGAAAAGATTTAACAAGTTGTCTTCAAGATGATGCCTGTGAAAGCTCCAAACCTAGATGGAAACTAGACTGACTTCATTTAAAGGAATTGGACCAAGGTTGGACCATCCATCGTTTGTACATTCACTGATAGCTTCACTTATGAAATGATTACTCAATCCATAGTGGATTCCTACATGGTGCTCATCCCTAAATTAGAAGCGCCTCAGCAGTGTAGTGATTTATGCCTTGTGTCACTCAATAATGGATGCTTCAAGCTCATATCTAAAGTGATAGTTGAATTTTTTAAACCTTACCTTGATTCCTGGATTGCCCCAACCCAATCCAGCTCCATTCTTGGATGAATAATTAGTGATAATATCCTTCTCTTCTATGAGGTTATTCACTCCATGAGAATTTGAGAAACCAAGAAGCACACCATGTGCATCAAATTGGACCTTGATAAAGCATTTGACAAGATGAACATGGACTTCATACATTATACTTTAAAATGAACTTGTATGTTAGATAGGTTGTGTAACCTCATCATGTGAATTATACCTGGGTCTTCGTTTCCATCCTCTGGGAGGGTGCCCCACTTCCTACTTTCAAGACCTCTCTGGGTGTGTGTTAGGGAAATCCAATCAGCCAATATATCTTTGTTATGTGTATGGAAAGGTTGAGTTAGGCCATCAATGTCTTTCTTCATCTGTGCTTCAGCTATCCTCAACATGCCCAAAAATTCTGACAACGGCTTGTTTTGATTGTTCATGTTTTAGTTCATGACAAAATGATTATATGATTAGGAAACGATTGTTGAATCACATCAGTGGCCAACTCTTGACCTAGAGGAAATCTCAACTTGGATAGGCTTTCCACATATACAATCAAAGTGAGTTACGTGTACCAACTGAGTCTTTCTCTTTCATCTTGCTCCTAAACAAAGCCTTGAAGACATCATATCACTCCTATCTTGCTTGATGCTGATACATGTTGTTGAGATGTGTTACCATCTCCATGACATTCATGTTCTCATGCTGCTCTTACAACTCATAGTTCATTGAGCACAATATCAAGAACTTGACATCCATGACATCTTCCAGGTGCTTCTTGTAAGTATCCTTTTCAGCCTTGGGTGCATTTGAGGCGGGTTCTGTTGGCTGTGGTGTTTCAAGGACATTGAGCTTACGCTCATGTGTGACAATAATTCTCAGCCTCCTAAACCAGTTTTGAAAGTTGGTTCTGAAAAGTTTGTCCTTCTCAAGGACCGACCACAATGAGAAAGTGTGGGTATTGTTTTCCATTTGATTGCTACAAAAGAAAAGGTTTACATTTAGTCCAAAACATTTTGACTAGTAAAGATTTGATAAATGATATTAATTAGGCCTTTAATTAATTAGGCTCCCACTATTTTATTCAAATTGATAGCCCTCACTATCAACTCGAAAGATTGTAGTGTACAACCTTCTAGTGAGTCAGGATCCCATATAATTGGATCAATGCATAACCAACGTCACAGTCAAAGACCAAATATTAAGGTAGGAAACGTTTGCCAATTGCATCATCTACAACTCTTTCATAGATGATCATGCACAAGTCATTGCCATGATGCATATGTGTGCCTCTAGGTACTTGATCCTATCAAGGTTCCCTAGTTAAGTCCAACCCATAAGCCAACACGATGAGTGTGCACCCTGCAGAGACAGACCCACACACCCACCATCACACTTCCACAAGATAGACAGTGTACCACGCAGAGGCATGCCCACACATAGTCGATCAAGTGTATCATGTGTGTTTATTTATAGAAGGCAACTAAAACTTAGTATTACTAATTGAGGGGTTTTATTAATACACATACATATCCAAACACCACATACTTATAGTACGTATCATATACTACTATATCCATAACCACAAACGATAGACATGCAATCACAAACACAAATATATTGATTATTGCCATACTATTGTAATCCTTTGGAGAAACAAAGGATTATGGTCCACCTAGGGTCTTATGCATCTCAAGAAACAACATCTGTGAATCAACCTGTAAGGATCAGCATTACAACAAACAACTTCATGGATGCTCTGTGGGGTTGGAACTTCAAGTTGCTTCTTAGAATTGGATGTTCATATTGATTCTCCATGGATGCTCCTTGGAGTTGGATCTTCAATTTGCTTCTTGGAATTAGATCTTCATGGTGCTTGTCCATGGATGCTCCTTGGAGGTGGATCTTCAAGTGACCTCCTTATTTGAAGTTTACAAAGACTAAACTAATCCTATCTCTATTACATCATATGAGTACAAAAATAAAGGGAAATAATTAATTACACTTTGAAATAAGAGATGAGGCTCGACATGCAAGCCGAATACTTTATACAAAGGATCGACATGCAACTGTAATACATCCATAGTATTCTCAAACAAACATATCCACAATATTGACATCCACATTTATTCACAACATTCACAAAAAGGGATACTAGGCCATAACTATGCATGCATTCACAACATAATATTGATTTTAAAGGTGACTTGTATGATATCATAGGTATGTATATATATATATATATATATATATATATATATATAAATTGTAGTAATTTTAATGTGGGACATATCCCATTAAATAAATTTTTGACTCCCGTACAAACTGTGGGGTAAATAGGGGAAACGCCCCTATGCAGGTATCCCACTGCCTGGTTAGCGGGAAGGGTTCAAGGGGAGGCCGCCCCTCGCGGGGTCTCAGGGGCAGAGCCTCTGAAAGGTCTACATAATTTTACTTTCGTGCACTTAGGAAACTCAATATTTTCCATAGTCGACCCCGTCTGAAATGTCAAAAACAGAACCCTACGGCGTACGTAGAATTAGGTTTAGATTTGCACATTAGCAGTTTTAATTTGCATCGTATGCAATATTGAAAACAATATAAAGTGATTCAATCATATAAAAAGAAATCCAAATATGTCGTAGATCGATGATGCTCTGATACCATTGTTGGGTTTTGTTGAGAAAACATGCGCGGCGGAAGCAAAACAAAAAAAAACCACACAACTCAAAACATGATCTCGTCGACAACAACATATTCAGAACGAGTGTTTGCGAGATATACCTTATCGTAGAGCTAGTCTGGCGATGTACCATTACACGATGGTGTGCAACATTGTTGTCATATACAGACGAAACTTCTCTCTCGTTTGCTGAGTGTGTCATAAAAAGATCTGACGACGCTCCTTTCGTGAAGTGATGTATGTCATTCGTAGCGCATACTGATGGTCGTTGATGTCCTCTAAATGCAGAAGTTTCAGCGCCTGCGTTTCTACTTCATCCACACAGATGGACTAAAACTCCACATCGCGCTTCCCAATCCAACGATAAGGAGACATTTTTGTGTGGCGATGTGCTAGCGCCGCGTTGCTCTCATTTCTCTCATGAGGACGGTGGCAGCTAGGGTTTACGTGTGTGAGCGTAAACTGAAAAGTCTCTCTCAATATCTTATATTGATATCGTCCGCCAAGCCCCTTTCAATAAGATATGAGAGGAAGTACGGTTTCCTAAACCCATCGGTAAATAAAAATATTGCATCAATTAAAATGCTCATGGATTAATTAGAATATTCAGGAATAAATTAATTAATCAAATAATCACATTAATTGATAAATTAATATCTGACTCCATGCAATCACTCGGGATGGATCTATGGGCATATATACCAACAAGGAGATTCATAATAGATGGACTATGAGGAACTTATCCCTATCTGGTCAGATCACCCTTGCCAAGTCCACTCTCCAAGCTATTTCCACAAATATCGTGCAGTCTGTCAAACTTTCTCAACAACTATGTGACCACATTAAAAGAAACATTAGGAAGTTCATCTGGTCTGGTTGCGAGGACAATAGGAAACACGCACAAGTAGTTTTGAGGAAATTATTATCACACAAAGATGCAGAAGGTCTTAGCATAAAGATGCATGACATCAAAATCATGCTCAGATGTTAATGAATGTTTGGATCTTTCTTAACAAACCCTCTAAACTATGGGTGTTGTTTATGAACAACAAATATGTCCTGAGAACCTCCTTTTACACTTGGCCCTCCTCTTCAGCAAGGAGTTTCATTAAGAGGCATGTTGTTCACATTAAAATTCTATGTCATGATGTGATCAATAATGGTGTTACCACAAACATCTAGAGAGATAAGTGATTTGGTGGTAAATTAGTTAGTGATTATGCTCCATACTGGTACATACTTGATGATATCAATGACCTTAAGTCAACTCCAAGTTGTGTACAGATGGAGAATGGGAACAAATTTATTAACAACTTTCTACCTCAAGGTAGCTGGATTGACATAACATCCATGCATGGGCTTGTAGCCTCCGCAGATGATGATACCTAGTCATGGCCTCTGGTATCGATGAGTCACTCTTGCTCAACTTACATATGGACGTGCAATAATAAAGAAACTCCCATGCTTGGAAATTGGAAATGGATATGGACTTCTAGACTTCCAAAGAGGATGAAGGTGTTTCTCTAGTTGCTCCAACACAAAGTTTTACCTAAAAACATTAAAAATAGCACCACCATTTTGATTTTTTTTTAAACATGTAGTATATGCAACAATGAGCAAGATACTTTGTTGCATGCATTGCACGATGGCCCCCAAAGCAAGGTTGTTTGGCTTTTGCTACGTGTCAATACTAGCCATTTTCATCTACCTGAGGATGCACGGGCATCACAATGCATGATGGGACATAATGATAGCACTATTACACATGAATTATGGGTCATTACTTGCTAATGCATTTGGTACTACCGCAATGAATTCCTCCATCAACACAAACTGAAAGTTGCCTTCACTCAAGTCAACTATACCGATTTTCCAACGGCCACAATCTTAGTCCTTCCTTACAATCAACATCGTCATAAATATAAGGTGATTCCCACATAGTTGGTTGATCAAAGGGTGGTTTGTTTGCTGGCCGGTGTAGTCTGTCAACATGTGATGTCCAAATACGTTATTGGCCTTCATGTTCTCAACAACAATGATAATTCCTTGTTGGGAAAGTGTTACCCATAGCTTCCACCTCTATCTTGTAAGTCGATATATAGGTGATTCTACAGGCCTTAGAGATTTCTGAGGAAAGAAATCAACCTCCTTTTATGTACTAATTAATTCTCTACAAGACATCACCTCTCTTAGTAAACCTGACAAAATACCAACCAAATGCAGACCGCATGCGAGAAGAGCAAGGACTCTCATTGAAGGTGAAGTCGTAGATAAAATCTTTTACATATCATGCAAAGTAAATACCTCATTAGATCTTATCGCCAAGCATACCCGAGCTATAAGTCGATCATGTAATTTTCATTCTACCCTACCTGATTGGTTATTGAATGGCCCCTAGGGCTGATATACCCTCAATTTTATCTACAATAGAGAGTCAAATCAATAAAAGTTAATCTCTAGTTTTTTCCAGAAAAATATTATGTATAACCTAGACAAATAGCATTTACTCACAGAGAATATACAACAACCTTTTTGTATCATCTTTGCCAACTATGCTTTATAAGAATTCAATTATTCACCAAATACATTTTTGTCTCGTAGTGAAAATTTATAAAGATAACAATGCCATTCAGTATCACCACTAAAACAATTTGTGCAACCCACATAGTATTTCTTACATGGACATATAAGCTTCCCATCCCCATTCAAATAAGGGGTAATCAAGAAATTGATCAATCTATAATTATAAGGTGAACAACTATATATAAGTAATTGAAACAACTTTAAGTAGGAGATGGTGTACTTTTTTTACTCTTCAAGAATTAGTAGTCATATATGTCGCAAGTGTGAAGCCTAAAAGGATGTTGTCTTACGTTGCTTTATTAAGTAGATTGTATAGAGAGGGAGATGGGTGTAGTCGAGCACATATAAAAATAAAGAGCGATCATGAAACTAGTGAAGGCAACATAAGGTAGAAGAACTACTATCGTAAGTCCAACGGAAGCTACATATTAATGTTTAATCTAACTAAGATTGTTACAAAGTCAATCAGAGCATCGGCAAACTCCTTATGTCAACGAAGATTTGCGGCTGTAATTGTGTAGTAAAAAGATAACAGATATCCAATAGTAGAAACCCGTAGTACATTAAAAAGTGCTTCTAAAAAATTTGTCAACATATTGACTACGAAACCGCGATGCCAATCCTTTTCTACTCCTCTCGAAAAGCGTATTGCTCCTTTGCTTTCTTCCTGAAAAAGAGCGGACACAAGCTGATTATTTCCCATATGAGGATATTGACATCAATATACTATAATATTTTCACATACCAATACTTTTCACGCAGTAAACCAAACAGCCTGAATGTGACCATGTTCGTTGTTGGAAGCCAAATGATGGCAATGACCCTTGACCACTGGCTCTTGAAGTAGACATCACCATACCCGATGCTAGTGGCAGACGCAGTGTAAAGATAGCTTGCATCAATCAATGCCTGATTATCCACTAATGTAGAAACTAGCATCTCAACAGCGAATAGAAGTGCCTCACAAACCATCAACCAATAGATCTTCCATATCTTCAATATTATGCATCTGATCCATTCCTTATCCTCAATCCATAAAAATACGTGGACCATGAATCCATACAACATGCAATACAATAGGGATCCAAATATCATTCCCACTTGCATAAAAAATTTTGTCCAAGGTGTTGTTGGAACTATGTCACCGTATCCGGTTGTGGTAATGGATACCAAACCTAGATACAAACCATCAAGGAATATATTTCCATCCTTATCTTTATTGTTGAATTTAAAACTTCCAGGGGCCAATGTTAGACATGTTGCCACAAGAACCATTACAAGCGTGACAAAAATAATTGGCAAATAGAGTAGCCAACGAACCCTACACATATAGTATTTCAAATTCATCATTTTCTTTCTCAAAGTTGTAATGCATGAATTAGAAAGAAAAAAAGAGTTCAAATAAAATTTTTGAAAATGATCATTTAAGTTTAAAATAGATGTTTTCTCTTTTGGTCCACACTAAATTTATGGGACTTTAGATTAGATCAATAAAAAACCTACTAAAATATTTAAGTGGTTGTCCGATATTGTTTAACCTAACACTAAAATGTATCTCATATAACATCATCTATTAGAAACACAAATAAATTTTGGAATCACATCTTATGCAATGAAAATTAATATAAATAAACCTCTTTTGGCTTTGTTAGATTTGCCTTGATTCTTCATCCATTTGTCTTTCCTGAACCCACTTTAGTCTTTTTCCACGATCTTAGGTGGGGGAATGTTGGGACCAACCCATGGTTGCCCCATACCAAAATGACATTTTCAAATCAAATCAGAATTCCAAGAGCTTCCTTTACTTCATTTTTTACAGTCCATAATTTATTTGGAGTATTGTATTTTTGGTATATAATATGGTCATTTGGATTAGGTTTTTTGCATCGAGATATACATGTTTTGTTTATGCTTGTGTGGAGGTTTATTTTTCTATGCCTCTAATCTTTTTGAACAAAAAATGGGGCCATGGTGGGACCAACCCATGGTTCCATCTTATACAGGATATCTTACAGAGAGAAGATGTGACAATTTTCTAAGTTCCAACCAAAAGCAGTGAAGCTAACCCCTTGAGCAAAATCACTTTCACAACAGAAGCATGATGGTCATGTTATATCACTTGGGATTATGTTCATGATTGATTGGCTCTAAGTACAAGTTGGAGTTTGTTGGTATGTATGCCCAGAGAGCCAATCATATGATAGTTGCAATGGCATATCTTGTAAATGATTTGATTATTAATAAAGGCAATCTTCGTCTATATGTTTTTTTCAATTATGAGATAATGGTATAAAATGATAGATGTCTAAAGAATGATGTTACTTTATTAATATGTCTTCAAGTTGAGGATTTGAACAATGAGATCATTGGTATGATAATAGTACATACATTCTTGTTATGTCCCTAGTCAGATATTATTGTGAAAACTAATAGATAATAATAATACATAAGACTAGAGTATGGGTTGGTTGATGATTGAATCTCATTAGTCATGATATGAGATATCAAACCAAACACATAGATACTTGTTATAGAATTGTGTATCAGACAGATCCGCCTTGAGAGTGATGTATGGAAACCACTATGTGGTAGTCAGAATCAAATCTCAAAGTGATAGTATATGATTGTGGTTCTTAGAACTACAATCACTGCACTCATCACATGTCACATTGTACTTTGACGTCACCCACATTAAGTAAGGTTTTCCATGAAGGTGATACCCATTTATTGTACGTCACATGGGAATTGACTATGAGCGATGTAGAGGGGATCTATCCCTCCTACTAGATTTCTTATTTGGGGCCACTTGATAAGAGACACTGAGAAGCATATGGCCATTCTCATGTAAATAAATATATGATATGTGAGCTCACATGAATCTCAAACAGTATGCTCTAGCTCAAGGAATATGGATTGAATGTTGAAGAGGATGATGATTCAATGCCTCGAGTTCTATTCGGATATAAGAGAGAAAGGAACTATACGATCACAATTAACATAACAAATAGATTATACATTGACCTTGTTCTCCAACTTTCCAATTACTTGGGTAGAAATGATGTGTTGCTAGATACCGCTCATTGCTTGTGATGTCATAAGTTAGTTACGAACATTTACTGTCAATGCAATTTATTCATGAATGATGTTTAACTTGATTACTAAAGTTTTTGGCAATTCAACTAAAAGCAGATTGGCTATCATATTCCTAAAATGATTAGTTCACCTTGTGAACCAACTAGTTCAGATACATGAACTTCCAAAATCAAGTTGTGATCTGATCGGTTGGTTGGTCAATGAGATTACATCAATGATTGATGCTAATGTCATGTTGTGCATTCAGATATAAAAATTCAATGTGTTTGTGAATAGGAAACATATTGACTCAATCTTCAACATTAAAATGACTAGTTCAATAATGAATCGACCTGTTCACCATTGTAGCTTTCAGAATTTCATGAAATTTTGTCTCTTCAACTCCCAGATCAATTGGAAACATCGACCATGGCCATCCTATATAAACTGGGGTAGTTTAGGCTTTTAGATACATAACAACAAGCTCATACAATTTTTATCCTCTCTAGTTGTGGTAACCAAGAGAGTCTGAATAAGTCTTACCCAAAATGGAGAGGCATCCAGGTAGAGACAACAAAGAGAGAGTAAGTCAGTGTGAGCACATTACATTTGAAGAGTCGACTCCTTCTCGTTGGCCTTGGTGTACAACAGGGAGTTCATAGTGGTCTGTTGATGCGATGATTTTGAGTCGCATTTATAGACCTGTTTGATATGTGTTTTTTGCTTTTATTAGTCACTTCTGTGGTTAATATTGCATAATTCATCCATTTTGGTCTTTGCCATCATTTTATGTCAAATTCCCTTTATTTCATTGTTTTGAGCATTAATTATCACATTATTATTATTTGTATGGATTTATTTGATCTTGTCTTTGAATTTTAGGAAAAACGAGTATTTGCTTCCGTCGATACCATCGACGGAAGTCGATACCATCGACATGGTCACAGGTTGCCAGCCGAAAGAAGCAGGAAAAAGTCGATACTATCGACCTTGATGTCGATGGTATCGAGTCACCTTCAGGTTGCTGGCGAAGAAGCAGTCGATAGTATCGACACCAAGTCGATACTATCGACGCACAGAGGCTACAGCATCGCAAAATGACAAAACCGACGCCAAATGGAAGTCGATACCATCGACCCGAGTCGATGGTATCGAGATGATGTCGGGCACGACAAAAGGAAGGGTTTGCAGCCAGCCGCTACTGTAGCGGGTCGATACCATCGACTCGCGTCGATGGTATCGACGCCGTAGGATATGAGTTTGCTTTCTAATGATCTCAATCGAACGGCTGGAGTTAATTAGCAACCTAATTAGGGACTTATACCTAAGGACGGCCGCCGAGAAAAAGAGAGCATCGGATTAGCCATTGTACAAGTGTCGAGGAGCGAGAAAAAGGAGAACGGAGGCCAGAAGTTCATACCAGTCAATCCAGACGCTGTCGAAGACAGAGTTCACCACCGAGAGGTGGGAAAGCATGTGTTCTACGCAAAGGATCGATCGGTTCTTCTCCGTTTAGGGGTTTTCCCATTCAATTCACATTTTTCATATGATTTCCCCTATTTTTACCATGTACTTGTGTGAGATGAACATGCAGGGCTAATCCCCTCCATCTTTAGGACCGGGACTAGCCCGGGAATTCATTATATGACAAGTTTATAATAGTAATTCATATTTTCTCTCTTAAATCTGTGGTATAGCTTCGTTTTCTCCATATAATGTTATGCTTGATCACCATAATAATAACCTAACACCCTCAATCACTTCCGACAAAAGGATTAACGGCTGAAAAGAGACGAAACCTACATTAATCGATAAATCCCTTGAACAAGGTGGTGTAAATTTAATAGTGGACACTGAGAGATCGTTCGTAATGCACTTAGTTTAGGGGATAGGTTACTACGACGGTGGAACCGATCTAAACCTAAGTAGTGAATTGTACCACGACAGTGGGCAATTCTATTTTCAGGCCACTACCCGGATAGAGAGAGAAGATTGAGGCATTATATAAAATCTAATACAATGAAAAACCCGCGGTGAAACCGCAATCCTAAAGATTCCTTTTTGAATTGATTAAATTAACCTTTAATCGATTGTTTGCTTTGTTTTATTTATATTTTCTTTTAATTTTATTCAACAACCCCAATTTTTTATTCGGCTTAGCTGATCGCAAATAGTTAGTAGGAGTCTCCAACATTTCCGAGTATCCCTGTGTTCGACTCGGGCCTCACAAGGCCTGTACTACTCGACGCGTATACTTGCGTTTTTAGCGCATAGTAAAATACACGTCAAGTTTTTGGCACCGTTGTCGGGGATACGGAGGAATTGTTGGCACTTCGAGTGCTACGCGCGGCCACTCTAGGCCACAATTGTTTTTATTTTGCATTCAATTTCAAATATTTCTACATTGGGCTATAATTGTTTATACTCGTCTAAGCATAGTACTAAACTCGAATTTTCTTATTTCAGGTACTGTGTATGGTGCAGACACGTAGTACCGACTACAACAATCGCACACCCGAGGTTCCGTTTTTGGGACCTGAGGACGAGGAGCATTCCGAGCAAGAGTACCAAGAAGAGGTAGATTCTAAATCTGAACCAGAAGAGATGGCCGAGCCACAGACCATATGGTAGAAGATCAAAGCTTCTTCCTCATCAGCTTCAAAGGGGCCTATAAAGAAGCAGGCGATCAACATACTGACATATAAGATCGATCCAACGTTGATTAATTTGGTGAAATCAAATTTGTTTCATGGGCTGAAGAATGAGGATCATGTTGCACACATCAGCCAGTTCGTTGAAAACTGCGACATGGTAAAAATAGACAGGTTTCCACAAGATGCATTGTATCTCAAGCTTTTCCCAAGTTCCTTGGTGGGAGCAGTAAGAGAGTGGCTACATAATCTTGACGATGAGTTCGTGGAATCTTGGGACCATATGGTGGAGGTCTTCTTTGAGAGGTTCTTCCCTCCTGAGAAGACTAACGACATGATCCAGAAGATTCATAATTTCAACCAACAGGTTGGTGAAACATATTCTGAGACCTGGGAGCGATTCTAGGTTATGTTGAGGAGGTGTCTGCATCACGGGTTAGACAAGGAAACGCAGGTGAAAATCTTCTATTTTGCTCTCTCCGAGCATGATAGGAGTAATCTGGATTCAGCTGGGTCGGGATTTTTTCTAAACAACACAGACACTAGATGCTGGGAGATACTCAAGAACATGGCTAGAAAGCAGTCTTGGGGAGAAAGAGAGAGAGGCCCAGTTGAGCAAGCACGAGTCGCCAGTGAATCAAAGGCAATGAGAGAGCTGAATGAGAAGATGGATCTTCTCGCAAAGAAGTTACTACAAAAAGAAGAAAATGAGTCCGAGGATGAGGCTCAAGTCAAATACATGAGACAACAGCAAGGGTATAGGAACAATGACTACTCATGGAGAAAGGACAAAAAGTTCTCATGAAAGGATCCGAACAATTTTCTGCAGGATCCGGAAGCCAAGCCCGCACCAGCTGCAGAAGACAAGAGCACGAAGTTGCTCAATCAGGTCATCAAGCAAAATCAAGAGTTAATGAATACATTCAGGCAGCAAATCAAGCAACAAGGAGAATACATGAATCAATTTGGGCAGACATTGCAGAGCCATGGGGCTCAAATGAGGACCATAGAGACATCCATGGCGCAGATGGCAGCCGAAATAGCTAGTTTGAAGAAACCTGCACATCCGGGTTTTCTGGGGAATACCAATGTTCCCGGGGGAAACCAGCAAGCTAAGGCTATTCTGCTGAGAAGCGGCAAGAAAGTGTTGAATCCAAGAACGGATGAAACAAGCACACCGCAAGATGAAGTTGAAGGTAAATCCAATGAGGAGCATCCCACACCAGTCACAAGGCAAGCTGAAGACATAGCCGTTAATGGTACTGAAGAACAAGTTGAAGAGGAAGAACTGCAGAAAAAGACGCCTTATGTGCCACCCCATCAAAGGGCACAAGCTGTTCCGGTCCCTTATCCAAATAGTGTGAAGGCAAGGAAGGTAGATGCACACTTCAAGAAGTTCCTGGACAGTTTTAGGAAGCTTTCAGTCAATATCCCATTACTGGAAGCCATTGAACAAATCCCTTCGTACGGGAAGTTTCTAAAAGATGTCATTACCAAGAAGAGGAAAATACCAGATACTGAGGTCGTTGTGCTAAAGGAGCAAGTGAGTGCCTTCATTATGGGCACTTTGCCGCCAAAGAGACAGGATCCAGGGTGTTTCAACATTTCTTGCTATATCGGGAAGTGTAAATTTGGAGAAGCATTGTGTGATTCAGGGGCAAGCATCAACTTGATGCCCCTTTCAACATTTAAAAAGTTGGGACTGAAGGAGTCACGGCCGAGCAATATGACTATTCAATTGGCCGACAACTCTGTGGTGAAGCCTTATGGAATCTGTGAAGACGTCTTAGTAAAGGTGGATAGATTTGTCTTTTCGGCTGATTTTGTGGTTATGGAGATGCAGGATGAGCATGGCAATGAGCTGTTACTTGGACGTCCCTTCCAAGCTACAGCCGACATGATCTTGGAGATGGGAAGAGGTCGTTTGACCTTGGGCATAGTAGATG
Organism: Alisma plantago-aquatica; assembly: GCA_963693085.1. Lineage (NCBI taxonomy): Eukaryota > Viridiplantae > Streptophyta > Magnoliopsida > Alismatales > Alismataceae > Alisma > Alisma plantago-aquatica. The sequence continues at coordinate 846,244,283 of OY856409.1, forward strand.
ACTTCTTTGAGATGGTCATGCCTTCTAGCACTGCGCCATCTAAAGCAAAAGAACAATGTAATTTGGTGAAACATATGGATCGCAATATCTCACTCTGCCTTGGAAAACCATTTCTGGACATGGCTCATGTGATGAGCAAGGTGGATAATGGAACCTTAGCTGTGGATATCATGGAACAGACTAAAATTGTGTCTTTATGTAAAGTTGTGGGATATCCGAATGATGAGAATGAGGACATTCCGCCTTCTTGGGAGGATGATGCGATTTCTATTTCTGTTGTTGATGCATATCCAGAGTTACCGCTGGAGGCTTGTTTGTTGAATATTACATATGATTGGATGCGGAGTAAATCACTCAAGGAGTGTGCTAAAATGCTTCAGATGCTTCCATGCTTCTATGCGAGGCACTATGAAGATTTAGGTGCACTGCCCCCACCGCTGCAATCATCTCTTATCAGCCCGCCGGATTTGGAATTAAAGCCGCTACCCCCGCATCTCAAATATTTCTTTCTAGCTGAGAAAGACAAGTTACCGGTGATCGTTTCTTCTTATTTGAGTGCGGAAGAGGAGGAGAAACTGTTGATAGTGCTGAAAAACCACCAAGGAGCTTTTGGGTGGTCCGTTGTAGACATCAAGGGGATTTCCCCTACTCTATGTCAGCAAAAGATTCGGCTCGAGGAGGGAGCTAAGCCAGTGATTCAGCCTCAGAGACGTCTAAATCCGAGCATGATGGAGGTTGTGAAGAAAGAGGTCATTAAACTTCTTGCTGCAGGGATTATTTATGCCATATCAGACTCGACATGGGTGAGTCCCACACAGGTAGTCCCTAAGAAGGGGGGAATTACTGTCACTCAAAATTTATTGAATCAACCTGTCACCACCTGATTGGTAACCGGGTGGCGAGTTTGTATTAACTACCGTCGTTTGAACGCTGCCACTCTTAAGGATCATTTTCCTTTACCATTCATTGATCAAATTCTAGAGTGTCTTGTCGGGCGATCGCACTTTTGTTTTCTAGACGGGTACTCGGGGTACAACCAGATCTCGATTGATCCTTTGGATCAAGAGAAATCTACGTTCACTTGTCCCTATGGGACTTTTGCCTACCGTTGAATGCCTTTTGGTTTATGCAACACACCGGCGACGTTTCAACGTTGTATGCTCGCCATATTTTCTGACATGGTAGAGCGATGTCTTGAGGTTTTTATGGATGACTTCTCAGTTTATGGTGCATCGTTTGATGAATGTCTCTATAACCTAGACAAAGTGTTGCAGCGTTGTGAGGACACACACTTGGTCCTTAACTGGGAGAAATGTCACATGATGGTGACAGAGGGAATAGTGCTAGGACACAAGGTGTCTAGCAAAGGTCTTGAGGTGGACCCAGTGAAAATTGAGGTCATTTGCAAGTTGCCCCCACCAAATTCTGTAAAAGGGGTGAGAAGTTTTCTGGGACACGCCGGGTTCTATCGGCGATTTATAAAGGATTTTTCTAAAATTGCAAAACCTTTATCCGAGCTTTTGGAGAACGATGCGGTTTTCGATTTCAATGATAAGTGTCTACATGCATTCGATGTTTTCAAAGAAAAGTTGATTTCTGCCCCGGTTGTTCAAACACCGGATTGGACAAAACCTTTCAAATTGATGTGTGACGCTTCAGATTTTGCGGTAGGAGCCGTATTGGGGCAACGGGTAGATAATAAGCCCGATGTGATTTTCTATGCTTCAAAAAATCTGAATGATGCCCAATTGAACTATACAACTACTGAAAAAGAATTACTTTCCGTTGTGTTTGCTTTCGAAAAATTCTGGCAGTATTTAGTAGGATCTAAAGTAGTTGTATGAACTGACCATGCTGCAATAAAATACTTGATGGAGAAAAAAGAAGCAAAGCCTAGACTCATTAGGTGGATTTTGCTCTTACAGGAATTTGACATTGAAATCAAGGATAAGTCTGGAATTGAGAATGTAGTGGCTGATCATTTTTCTAGGTTAGATAGGGTGGATGAAAAATATTTGCATATACCCATCACCGAGACGTTTCCGGATGAACAGATTTTGAAAATTAACTCTAAAGAGCCTTGGTTCGCTGAAATTGTTAATTATTTGGCTTGCGGGATCATCCCGGAAGATTGGTCATATCAGGAAATGAAGAGATTCTTTCATTCTTTAAGATACTATTTTTGGGATGATCCAATTCTTCTTAAGCAATGCAGGGACGGTATTTTATGCAGGTGTGTGCCGGAAGTGGAGTACGAGAGTGTTCTCCATCATTGCCATGCATCACCTACTGGAGGACACCATGCCAGCTCGCGGACGGCAGCTAAAGTTTTGGAAAGCGGCCTTTATTGGCCAACTTTGTTTCGGGATGCCTACGATTTTGTGAGGCAATGTGATCCTTGTCAACAAGCAGGTAATATCTCAAAGCGACAGGAGATGCCCCCAAATGTATTTCAGGAAGTTGAGGTATTTGATTTGTGGGGCATAGATTTCATGGGACCCTTTGTGTCCTCGAACTCCAATTTATATATCTTGTTAGCAGTTGATTATGTGTCGAAGTGGGTGGAAGCAATCCCCACAAGGACTAATGATTCCACTGTAGTGTGCAGGTTCATGAAGGAGAATATTTTCTGCAGGTTTGGGATACCCCGAATGATAATCAGCGATGGGGGTACACATTTTAGGAATCAGAAGTTCTCGACATTATTGAAGAAATATGGGGTCAAGCACAACATTGGCACCCCATATCATCCGCAGACTCAAGGCCAAGTGGAGGTCTCCAACCGTGAGATTAAGAAGATTCTAGAGCGAACGGTGGCATCCACGAGGAAGAACTGGAGTGCCCTACTACCGGATGCACTGTGGGCGTACAGAACGGCCTACAAAACGCCTATAGGCACCACGCCTTTTAGGTTGGCGTATGTCCGGGCTTTTCACCTACTGGTAGAGTTGGAGCACAAGGCCCATTGGGCGCTTAGAAGGCTAAATCTAAGTTATGATGAAGCTGGGAGAAAGAGAATGTTCGAATTGAATCAGCTGGATGAGTTACGGATGACGGCATATGAGAATGCCCGGATATACAAGGAGCGCACAAAACTGATCCACGATCGCCACATCGAGTTGCGCACATTCAAGAAAGGAGATAGTGTTTTATTGTTCAACTCTCGACTCAAGTTGCATCCCGGGAAGCTCAAATCTCGGTGGAGTGGACCGTTCGTGGTGGAAGAGGTCAAACCACACGGCGCGATTTTAGTGCGTGATGGTGATAACACATTCTTGGTGAACGGACAGAGGCTGAAACTCTATTTTGGGGAGAGTTACAAGAGGAAGGTGAATGAGGTCAAACTCATTTCACTTTTGGATGAATGAGATGCCCGGAAGCCGTCTAGCCTAAGACATTAAATAAGGGCGCTTGTTGGGAGGCAACCCAACCATCGGTATATTAGGATAGAGTATTTATAATCATAGGTTGCTTTATTATCGTTTAATTTTTAGTGTAAAAAAAAAAAGATACCTTGATCCGTTTGTTCATTGTACAGGCTGAGGCAGAGTCGATACCATCGACACCCTCGTCGATGGTATCGACACGGGTACAGGTTGACGACTACAGATTTCGTTCTGAGTCGATACTATCGACGGCCTCGTCGATGGTATCGACACACCTACAGGAAGGTCGCCCAACAACAGTCGATAGTATCGACACAGGCGTCGATACCATCGAGATCTCTGGAGAAGTTCAGACCGATTTGTCTCAGTCAACTCGATACCATCGACGGCCTTGTCGATGGTATCGACATGGTTCCAGGTTGAAATGCAAAAAGGCAGTGTCGCAATGAAACCAAGTCGATACTATCGACATCTGTCGATGGTATCGACCATCCATGTCACCGATCCGAGCAAAGAAATCGACGGTGATCGCGGCTTCCACGTCATCGATCTGGGTGCAGCGTCGATACCATCAACCCGTGTCGATGGTATCGACACGACAGCGATCTGGGTTACAAGATCCAGCAATCGACGACCATCGATACCATTGAGGGGTGGATAGCATCGACCCAGGTCGATACCATCGACGCGCGTCGATAGTATCGACGGGCCAACAGTAGGGTCGGCCAAGTCTATTTAAGGAGAATCATTACGTCATTTGACGTCACACCTTCAGAGTGATCTCCTCCCTTTGCGCCGAGCACTCCCCCGAGCCATCCAAGAGCAAAGACCAGCATCACCGAGCGACGATCGTCACCGAGTGGAGATTCATATCTCCATTCTGCACTGAGCTCTCTCTTTCTAATCCCTTTCTTGTCGCCAACATGGTTCACGTCGCTAGAGCATCTTCTTCACGTGCGGACCCGGAGGAGATTCAGGAGTTTGTGCCACCTCCTCCCGGGTCGGTTGCACGGCCGCGCATGATGCATCCTTCCACAGAGGTGAAGAAGATCTATGAGGAGATCTTAAAAAGGAAGATCGAACCCACCCGGTATGTGGACCGGGAAATGATCTGAGACCTCGGATTCGAGGCCAATCTGGCCTATATTCTGCAGGGGCAGGCGAAACGTACAAGCAGGAGGCCTGATGAGTTACAGTACCATGTAGATGGCCAGCCGTTTTTCGGCGAGTGGCCAACCTACAAAGAGTTGGTGGCGGAGTTCATGGCGTCACTTGATGTCTGCGTCGTGCCCAACGACATCGTCGCCACCGATCGTGAATGGATAAAGGGTCGGGTGTCTTTCCGGCTGTACAACCGTGACTATACCCTCACGCTTCGCCAATTCAACAGTATCTTCAATTGGATGCATTCTCCATACGACCACCGACGGCCGGATAACCGCACCAACTACGACGCTCTCTTCTCCGAGTTGGTGACGGTGCCACAAGGGAGGTCGATGAGCTACCACAACGCTGCAATAGCCGACTTTGAGCACCCATTTGTTCAGGTATTGCACTGGATGTTGAGTTCCACCATTTTTGCTCGAAGTGATCTAGCGCTAAGCAAATTTCAGGAGACAAATCTTTTCTTCTTATATCATCTCCTGAAGCGCCAAGAATGCAACTGGGGTGCATTCTTTCTACAACGAGTGTTGGCGGTGAAGAGGAGCACGAGAAAAGCCCCGATTCATTTTGGGGGGCTTGTCACCAAGGTAGCCCTCTACTTGGGCTTGAATCTCAATCAGCTGACTCCTCTTTCTACGAGAAGCAAGGTCAACTTGCAACATCTACACCGAGCCAATCTCGTTCTTCTCCGAGCTGGCTTGGCTTTTGTGCATTGCCACGTAAATCAAGCGTACCAGGAGTGCGCACTGCCGGATCCCGTCTTCAACATCGCGGGCGCACAACATTTCAGATGGTCGACCATAGCCACCGACTCCGATGATGAAGAAGGCGGCAATGACGGCGGCGACGACGGACAGGACGACGAGGCTGAGGAGGAAGAAGAGGCATTTACACCTCTTCGAGCACGAGTAGCACCCCGGAAGCGTCCTTGGACGCATCCGGGTGTGTCTTCATCATCACAGCCTACGCCGCCATCACCACAACCCTCGCAGCCTAGCGAGGATGCCTACTCCATGCAAGGCATGTACAACATGCTCCAAGATATTCAGCAGACGCAGCACAGCCACACCGCTACGTACGCCGGTATTCAAGATACCACCAACCGGCTTTTTGTCAACCAGCAGGCGATCTTCGAGAATGAACGCCTTCTTTTGGCAAATCAAGAGAACATCCATGATCAGCTGCATAGGATGGAGTAGCAGCAGCAGCCATTTTACGATCATTACTGGAGCCATAATTATTTTGGGGGGTATCCACAGCCTCCTCCGATGCCCCAGTATGATCCGACTTTCCAGGGGCAATACCCATCTTGGGACCCCACGGTGCCGCAATACCCGCCTCCACCACCACAAGAATGATCGGGTATCCCTGTTCCAATCTTTAAGTTTGTTTTTGACTATGAGGCCATAGTCGAATTCCAACTTAGGGGGGTAGTTGGAACAACTCTATCTTTTATTGTTTTCAGTTTTTAGCATTATTGCTTTTGTTCTCTTGTTATTTTTTTCTTGCAATTTTAGTTTTGTAGGATCCACGTGATATCTAGTGTAATCGTGGACGTCATAAAAGTGTGTCATCTTGTTGTTAGTGCATGGGAAATTCAAGGGAAATTTGAAAAATTTGTGTCTTTGGATAGCTTGTTTTGTTTTGACCTTGGGAACACATCCTATGAAAATGATTGATTATGTCAACTTTAAAACAACATTTCATACATGTACTCCTAATGATTCATGAAAGTGGACGGAAATGGTTGTTTGAGCCTAACATAACCAAATGGTAATGAGACTTTAATTGGATATAAGAGAGAGAACCTTCTAAACTACTACACAGGTCAGTAAGGAGGGACACATAATATCTTTCTATGGTTCAGTCATCTAGTCTTGTGATCGTTCCACTTCATTTTTCTATAATCCACCTAAGAATTGGAAGTAAAGTGTAGTTTTAATTCCTTTTTGTGTGCATAGCATTTGGATAGGACTTGCATTGGTATTTTCCATATGTTTGCATAAAAAGAAAAAAAATATAGTGAATCATGCACATTACCTTTAGGTGCATGCCATGTAGTTGCATTCATGATCTTCATGCATAAAGTATATCATGTATCTCAATTTTTCCCCAATGGTGAATTAATTGTTCCATACCTTCTAAATAGTGCAAAAAAATTTCTGATCAATGATAAAAATAGCTGAATAAACTTATCTTTAAGCAATTATGGATATGTGGGCTGGAAAAAAAAAGCTGAAAATCTGCAATATAAAAGGAAAAGAAAAAGAATTTAGAAGAAAGTGAAATAAGAAGGAGAAAGGAACGTAATATCACTTGCATTTCAGGATAATTGAGTACATGATGTAGCTTGACTAGATATCCATCTCATTTTGAGGCGGATGGTTAGTGCATGCATCATTTCACCCAATTTTAGGCATTAGGGCATTTCTAATGTGCATTTGCATCATATAGGACATTTTTGTATTATGCATGTTGAAACTGTACAATACTTCCACTTTCTTCTATGAGCTACCCATTTTCATCCACCCTTTGCTCGGATTGGTAGGCCACCGTGAATTTCTCCTCACTAATTAATATCAGGAGAACTGCTTCCATGTAGATGGTAGTTAGGGCGAGCAACGTAGTATAGGCGATCACAAGATGCACCAATGCTGAATCGGCGAGTTTTATTATGTTAACTGCCTTATGTGATAGTGTTCATCGGTTAGGAGGTTAATTTCTTTTATTGATGATTACTATCGCCTTTAGGGTAATTACCGTTCTGTGGTTACAGAAGGCCGGTTTGTGAATGATCAATGGGAGTCATATGGGATGTTGGGTTGGTTTGTTGTTTTTCAATTGACATTTGCAATTCTATTCTAAGGATGAGTTGCTCGAGGGCGAGCAATATTCAAGCTTAGGGGAGTTTGATGCGATGATTTTGAGTCGCATTTATAGACCTGTTTGATATGTGTTTTGTGGTTTTATTAGTCACTTCTATGGTTAATATTGCATAATTCATCCATTTTGGTCTTTGCCATCATTTTATGTCAAATTCCCTTTATTTCATTGTTTTGAGCATTAATTATCACATTATTATTATTTGTGTGGATTTATTTGATCTTGTCTTTGAATTTCAGGAAAAACGAGTATTTGCTTCTGTCGATACCATCGACGGAAGTCGATATCATCGACATGGTCACAGGTTGCCAGCCGAAAGAAGCAGGAAAAAGTCGATACTATCGACCTTGATGTCGATGGTATCGAGTCACCTTCAGGTTGATGGCGAAGAAGCAGTCGATAGTATCGACACCAAGTCGATACCATCGACGCACGGAGGCTACAACGTCGCAAAATGACAAAATCGACGCCAAAAGGAAGTCGATACCATCGACCCGAGTCGATGGTATCGAGATGATGTCGGGCACAACAAAAGGAAGGGTTTGCAGCCAGCCGCTACTGTAGCGGGTCGATACCATCGACTCGCGTCGATGGTATCGACGCCGTAGGATATGAGTTTGCTTTCTAATGATCTCAATCGGACGGCTTATACCTAAGGACGGCCGCCGAGAAAAAGAGAGCATCAGATTAGCCATTGCACAAGTGCCGAGGAGCGAGAAAAAGGAGAACGGAGGCCAGAAGTTCATACCAGTCAATCCGGACGCTGCCGAAGACAGATTTCACCACCGAGAGGTGGGAAAGCACGTGTTCTACGCAAAGGATCGATCAGTTCTTCTCCGTTCAGGGGTTTTCCCATTCAATTCACATTTTTCATATGATTTCCCCTATTTTTACCATGTACTTGTGTGAGATGAACATGCGGGGCTAATCCCCTCCATCTTTAGGACCGGGAGTAGCCCGGGAATTCATTGTATGACAAGTTTATAATAGTAATTCATATTTTCTCTCTTAAATCCGTGGTATAGCTTCGTTTTCTCCATATATTGTTATGCTTGATCACCATAATAATAACCTAACGCCCTCAATCACTTCGACAGAAGGATTAACGGCTGAAAAGAGACGAAACCTACATTAATCGATAAATCCCTTGAACAAGGTGGTGTAAAATTAATGGTGGATACTGAGAGATCATTTGTAATGCACTTAGTTTAGGGGATAGGTTACCACGACGGTGGAACCGACCTAAACCTAAGTAGTGAATTGTACCACGACAGTGGGCAATTCTGTTTTCAGGCCACTACCCGGATAGAGAGAGAAGATTGAGGCATTATATAAAATCTAATACAATGAAAAACCCACGGTGAAACCGCAATCCTAAAGATTCCTTGTTGAATTGATTAAATTAACCTTTAATCGATTGTTTGCTTTGTTTTATTTATATTTTCTTTTAATTTTATTCAACAATCCCAATTTGTTATTCGGCTTAGCTGATCGCAAATAGTTAGTAGGAGTCTCCAACATTTCCGAGTATCCCTGTATTTGACTCGGGCCTCACAAGGCCTGTACTACTCGACGCGTATACTTGCGTTTTTAGCACGTAGTAAAATACACATCATCTGTGTGGACTACGATAAAGGTTAAGATGTCAGAAGGACAACAACTACTATCATTTGTGGTAATGTTGCCTCGACTATAGTCTATATGAAACTTGTGAAAGAAGTAAACCTTTGAAAGAGTTATCAGTGGACTTTCTCCAGGACTAGGTATATATCTTGCCAATTCTCCTTCCCAATCCATTGTTATTGACGAATCCATTGCTAAAGAGGAATATTCCGAGTAATTTTTTTTTGTTTCTATTGCCATATCTGATGATCTAATTCCCTACAATGATATAAGAGTAACACCAAGTTACTATCTTTTGGGATTAATCGACATGATCATATTTTTGTTTTTTCATTGTACTATGTCCATATTTAAAATGATTAATGTGCACATCCAATTAAATACAACATATGATCTCTCTCTCTCTCTCTCTCTCTCTCTCTCTCTCTCTATATATATATATATATATATATATATATATATATATATGTATGTGCACATATATATATATATATATATATATATGCACATACATATAAATATGTATATCTATATATAACACGATATGCAATATGTATGTGCTGCCTTAAAAATGTATTGATGTTGATTGGAAGCATGGTTATGGCCTATATCCATGGACTTGTATGCTTGGTTGAATGATTTAATTCTTGTTTTATAAATCACTCTGCATGCCATCCTCTCTATATTTTTATATGTAAAATTATTAATGTTTTCCTTTTTATACTCCCCTCTAACGGTAACTTGAGGTTTCCTTTTATAATGTAATAAGTTAAAAAGGAATAGGACAAATTTATTTCCTATTATATTAAAAGATGGTTTTCTGCACCAGACAAACTGGCTGGCTCAGATGACAAACTGATCAACTGGAGGATGGAGGAGGCAGACAACATGATGAACCAAACGATTGGTGGCCCAACCAATCTACTAGGGGAGTCCAAATGTTGCTTGAACCTAAGAACCATATAAATATTTCAAGATATCAAGTGACCAACCAAGAGATCAATCAATCGACTCAAGAGTTGAATTGATCGACTATGACTGGTTCTAGCATAGAATTTTGAAATATAGGTTATACATATGATACAGGCAGTAGGTGGTAGAAATTCTTTGTTGCTTCAAGGAATAACAATAGTATGTCAATAACCATCACTCCTATTTGTGATTGCATATTTTATTTATGGGTATAACATGTATATGATACATATAAAAAGTATGTGGTGATTGGATATGTATATGTATTTATCTAAATATAAAATCTCTCAATAAAATATTAAGTCTTAGATGATTTTCATTAGCAACACACATGAAAATCTTGATCAACTAAGCATGGGAATGGGATTAACTGTCTAGAAGAATGCAAATAGACTATGATAAAGAGTTGTGCATATCATATATCTAAGAATTTCATAAGATGCAATTGCCCAATGTACTGTAATATTTGATTATGGATGGCACTAGTGGAGAAATAATGCAATTCATTGGGTCTTGGCTCACTAGAATGTTGTACCCTACAATCTATAGAATTGATAACTGAGGGTTATCAAATTGAACAAAATAGTGATAGAAATAATTAATTAAATGTATCATTTTTAATCAAATCAAATAAAAAGAGTTTTGACATATTGCAAATTTCTTTTTAGAAACAAAGGGCAACCAATATCACATTTTCCTTGCAACCAATCCTTGAGAAGGACAAGTTGAATGGAATTAATTTCCATGATTGTTGAAGGATGTTGAGAATTGTTCTCACACAAGATTGCAATATATATGTGGTAGAGACACTAGAACCATATGAACCTACTCCCATTATGCCTAAGGATAATAGGGATGCTTACAAGAAGCATAAACGTCATTTCTATATCTTGTATGGACAAGAATGGATTCAAATTTCTTAAAAAAATGGAAGATGTTACATTAGTAAAGATAGGATCTTTTATGGTCTTATGGTCTTTATTTTCTAGATCTAGAGGAAAATGTTTATAACACTAATACCCAATGACTAAAACTCTATATCTCAAACAAAACATAACTTTCCAATTGGCGTTTAGGTCACAACAATGAGAAACACATATTTAGACTCCATAAAGATGGATACTTGGAGTCCTTTTACTTTGAGTCAATAGAGACATGTGGAACTTTTTTATTGGGCAAGATGATCAAATCTCCTTTCACTAGTGGCATTGAGAAAATGAGTGATTTATTGGGACTCATACATATTTATGTATGTGGACCATTTATAAAAAATGCTAGAGGTGGTTACAAGTACTTCATTACCTTCACAAATGACTTCAGTAGACATGGGTATGTTTACTTGATAAAACATAAGTCGGAACCTCTTGAAAAGTTCAACGATTTCATGAATGAAGTACATAATCAACTAGGTAAAAGTATCAAGAACTTTATTTTGTTCGAGGTGGAGAGTACATAAGCCAAGAGCTTGAGGACCTAATTTTGTGAGGTTGTGGTATTGTATCATAATGGACTTCACTGGATCACTATAGCATAATGGTTTATTAGAAAGAAGGAACTGTACATTACTAGATATGGTGTGGTCACTGATGAGTTTTGCTAACCATTTGACTTCCTCCTAGTGATATGATCTTGAAACTACAGTGTTTATACTAAACCATGTACCATCTAAATCAGTTCAAATGACACCATACGAGATATGGTATGGGAAACGTCCCAATGTGTCTTTTATGATGATTTGAGGATGTGAAGCTTAAATGTGAAAGAAGTTACCTGAAAATCTTGGACCCAAATCTGATAAATGTTTAGTTGGATATCCTAGAGTAACAAAAGGATATTAATTCTATACCCTAACTGACAACAAAGTGTTTTTTTCTAGAGATATTATATTCCAAGAAAAGGAATTTATTTCCAAAGGAATCAGTGGGAGAAAAGTGGAACTCGAAGAGGTTCAAGACTGATAAGAAAACATTAAACTCAAAGAGCTAAATGAGAAAAAAGGAGAATCACAAATTTTTATAGAATCTAAAATTCCTCATGAAACATAAGAATACCACAGATCTAGTAGGATATGTCATGAGCCTAAAAATTTAGTTATCTTTTGACTCAAGAAGGCAATGAATTGGTCATCAATGATGAGCCAAAGACCTACCTAAAAGCTATAAAAGGACCCGAGTCTAAGAAGTGGCTTGAAGCCATGAGATCTGAGATGGAATCAATGTACATTAATAAGGTATGAACCTTGGTGGATCCATTTGAAGGGGTAAAATCCACAGGGCACAAGTGCATCAATTAGAAGAAGACTGACATAGATGGTTATGTACAAACCTATAAAGGTCGATTGGTTGCAAAGGATTTCAGACAAGTTCAAGGTGTTGACTATGACGAAACCTTTTATCTAGTAGCCATGGTTAAATCCATCAGGATTCTCTTTTCATCTTATTATGCTATAATATTTGGCAGATGGATGTTAAAACTACATTCCCAAATGAGAATCCACTTGAGGATGTCTACATGACACAATCCACGGGTTTTATAAATCCAAAGGATGCAAACAAAGTATGCAAGGTACAAAGGTCAATCTATGGATCATAGCAAGCATCTTGAAGTTGGAATCTTCAATTTGAAAAAATAGTCAAATAGTTTGGCTTTAGTCATAATGAAGAGGAACCATGTGTTTACAAGAAGGTTAGTGGGAGAATGATTGTATTCCTCATATTGTATGTAGTTGACAAACTATTGATGGGGAACGACATCCCTACTTTACAATTGGGAAAGACCTTGGTAGGAAAGACATTCTATATGAAGGACTTAGGTGAAGCATCATATATCTTCAGAATCAAGATCTATAGAGATAGATCTAGAAGGCTTCTTTGTCTACTTCGTATCACATACATTTCCAAAATATTGAAGAGGTTCTAGAAAACTCAAAGAGAGGAAGCTTTCTAGTGTATTATGCAATTATTGTCTCAAGTGCTCAAAGTCCCAATTCTTGGGAAAAAGGGAATGCGTGAGTAACATTCCATATGTCTGCAATTGCATCTATCAGGTAATCACCCAGATGTCTCAAATTCCTTGAGCATGACAAGTATATACCAATCAGATCCTAGTGAAGGACATTGGACTACTATAAAGAACATGCTTAAGTACTTGAGAAGAACTAAGGATTAGTTCCTTATCTATGGTAGAGATGAAGAGTTGGTGGTAAAAGACTATATCGATGCAAGATTTCAAACTAAAAAAGATGACTTTGGATAGCAAGATAGGTTTGTGCTTTACCTCAATAATGGAACTCTAAGATGGGAGAGTTCAAAGAAAATAACATCTTTTTATTCTACACAAAGGTCGAGTATATTGTTGCCTCGAACAAAATAAAGGAACTTGTTTGGAACAAGAAGTTCATCACTAAACTTGGGGTGGTTCCAAGCATCATCAATGCAGGAGAGATATATTGTGACAACAACTGATATATTTCACAAGCTAAGAGACAAAGATTGCATCAGCTTCCCAAGCACATAGTACATAGCCTTAGTTCATACGAGAGGTCATATAGGGAGGAGATGTGAAGATTTGTAGCGTACTAGTAGAAAGCAATGTTGATGACCCTTGACAAAAGTACTTTCATAGAAGAAGCATGATGGTCATATAAGATCATTTAAGATTAGATTCATGGATGATTTTCTCTAATGTGAATGGGAGTTGTTGGCATGTATGCCCAAAGAGACAATCATATGATGATTGTAACGACATATGTTATAAATGATTTAATTAATAAGAAAGGAAATCTCTGTCTATATGTTTGTTCATTTATGAGATGATGGTATAACATGATAGATAACTAAATCATAATGTTACTCAATGACATATGTCTTCAGGTTGAGGATCTCAAAAATGATATCATGTGTATGATAAGAATATATACATTATTTTTATGTCCCTAGTCATATATTGTTGTGGAAGCTAATAGACATCAATAATAAATAAGACTAGGGTATGTGTTGGTTGATGACAGAATCTCATTAGTCACAATATATGAAGTCAAACCAACCACATAGAAACATGTTACAGAACACTATATCAGAAAAACCTACTTTGAGAGTGATGCATGTCAATCATTATATGGTAGTCTGAAATGGCTCTCATAGTGATATTGGTGATTGTGGTTCCTAGATCTAAAGTCACTAAACTCATCACATGTTGTTCCTTATACGTTGACATCACCAAATGTGGCTTTGAATAAGGGTTTCTATTAAGGTGATGATTGGGTACTATGTGACACATGGGTTTGACTGTGACTGGTGTAGATGGGGTTGGTCCCTCCTATTGAAGTTGATATGCGGGACACTTAATAAGTGAGACTGAGAAATGCATGGCCATACTAATGTGAATCAATATCTGATATGTGATCTCACATGCATCTCACACAATCTTCTCTAGTTCAACGAACATCACTTGAATGTAGAAGATGATGATGATTCCATGCCTCAAGTTCTATTTGGATATCAGAGACAAAGGTACTATATGATCATGGTAACACTAATCACAGATTGTAGGTTGAAGTTGTTTTATATTTTTCCAATTACATATATAGAAATGAGTGTTGCTAGATATCACCCATTTTTGTGATGTCATAATTTTAGTTAAGGAGATTTACTGCCAATGTAATTTGAAACCTATAGGGTCACGTACATAGAATAGACTTAGAATAGGAGTTTATTCATGAATGATGTTTAACTTTATTACTAAGTGTTTAGGTATTTAATTTAAATAAGATTGGAAATCAGAATCAAAAAATGATCCATTCACCTTGTGAAGCAACCGGTTTAGGTTGCCAACTGACATGTTGGTTGGCCAATGAGATTAGATCAAGGATTGATATTGATGTCATGTGGTTCATAAAGTAGAAATTAAAATCCAATGTATTTGTGAATAGGAAACCTAGTGACCTGATCAATTCAAGGATTGGACCAACCAGTTTACATGTCAATTGATTGGTTCACATGTGAACTGATCGGTTCAATATTGAACTGATCGGTTCAATATTGAACTGACCGGTTCACCATTTGCAGCTTCTGAAAAATTCATGAACTCTCTTTTCATCGACTCCCAGATAAATTGGAGTCCATGGCCCTACCTATCCTATATAAAGGGGGCATTCTAGGATTTTAGAGACGCAACAATAAGCTCTGACAATTGTTGTCCACTTTGGTTGTGGTAACCAAGAAAGTCTGAGCAAGTCTTACCCCAAAAGGGAGAGACAACAAGGGAGAGACAACAAAGGGAGAGAAAGTCAACACTAGTACACTTACATTTGAAGGAGATGATTGCTTCCTATTGGCCTTGGAATGCAATGAGGATTTCTTGGTTGTCTGTGTAGACTACGGTAGAGTCGATGAGGCCATTTCCACCTGCTAGGAGGATAACAACCACCTTTCTCTATGGTGGTGCCACCTCGATAGTGGTATGTATGAAACTTGCAAAAGAAGCACACCACTACAAGAATTGTCACTGGACTTTCTCTAGGACTAGACATATATCTTACCAACCCTCCTCCCCAATCCATAGTTATTCATTGATCCATTGGTCAAGAAAAATATGATGATAATTTTTATTGTTTTCATTGTCATATGTGATGCCATAATTCTTTACAAATAGAACATACTTAATCAAGAGATACCACTTAATCCTTTTCATGATTTCCTTATTATCCATGGATAAAAAACAAAAATTATACCATCAAGATATTTTTCAGAAAGCAAAGATGTCCATATCAAATTTTGGACAATCAACTAACAGTGTCAATGTTATTGAATGCATATATGTCTCAATTAAGAATTTGGTATACTTATTTGTGTGGTGTCAACATGGGTGTATAAAGTTGGTTCTCACATAGGAAAGTCATGCTTTATTGTGGTTGTCATCATATATCAAAACCAATACAGGCTCAAATTAATGATAAAATGTTGGACCAACAATCAACAAAGGTAGATCAATTTTATGTGAGCTGAAGTAAAAACTATCAAAATTTAACTCGAGTTAAAGAATTTGGTTGTCAAATATATAATAGAAACTAGAATTACACAATTAACTAGTTATGGAAGTTTCAAGAAAAGTAAAGAAAGTTATTATTTTGAAATCTTGTTAGAAAAATCTAGTAGATCGTTTTTGTCAATCTAGTAAAAACAATTTTGAACATAATTATAGTACAGTCATGAAGTAGTGAACACCTCGTTCATTGGTAGTGATCTCATGGTATGTGTTTTGAATCATCTATATGAATGACATGTGATGTAAATAGTAGTATGATCGATTAAATATGATTTTCCATGTAGTTACAGAAATAACTTGGAATATGGATAATTGGACAACCAAATAATTGTTGATATATGCATGTATGTTCATGTTCGGAATATTGACTGTAAATATATAACACATATTATGAAAATAAAATGAGATCAAAATGTGAATTTTTACTAATTCCATACATGCTTCTATTTTTTTGACAAAAAGAATTTGTACTTGCAAATAATACTAGAAATTTAGATGTTGGGAAATCTAAGTGAATGTCAATGTCTTAGAAAAATATGTCTTCACATAATTCACTTTGAAATTGAAGTTGTTTAAGTCTACAAACCTAAGAGTTTCAAGACTTTCTGTTGGAAAGGATAATGCTAAATAATTAACAAAAAATTAAGAAAAAGCAGTGTAACTAGATAGGGGTGTGTATGTACTCAACTAAAAATCCATTGAAGTGGTGAAGATGCACTTCTTTGGGGTAAATGGAGATAGAGGGAAAAAATTATAGTAATAAAAATTAACAAACATATTACAATATTTAAATGGATGGAACTATGGGCTCAATATCCAACTTAGTTGAGTCGGAGAGTTATTAAGTGGAGTAATTGGACCAGTCAACAAACTTACTTAACTATTAGATAGGAAAATCATTCTAGTGTCATTTCACAGATTAATTAGGTGATCAACCAATTGTGCCTATAAGTATGTCAGTAAAATATAAAAGAAACCTTAATCTCAAATCACACCTTCATTATAAAAAAAACCATATACTAAGCACATCTACCAAGTTCCTATATGGTTTGCGGTGGAGTTGAAGGACAACTAGGGCTTGGGTAATTATATGTATGATGATGGTGCTATCCTAAATTTACTTATATAGTTCTTTCATGTCTTTTTTTTGTTCCTAATCTATGTAGTTTTTATTCTTCACCTAAATGTTAGTATTAGTTAATACAAGAGAGTTGATGTGAGAGAAAAAAATATCTTGAAATTGTATGTTAAGATTGGAAACTCACATGACCTAATGATTGTGTTCTTTGGAGGCAGCCACGACGGCGGAATGCGTGGTCGTAGACCTCCTTCCCAGCACGATGGCAACACTTAAGGTCGGTGGGGGACCAAGTCAAGGTTGCTAGTACCAAGAAGGAGTGGGCTACTGTCTGCAAAGATCTGGTTGGTGAAATTAACACAAGAATCCCATTGATGTACATAGTCACGGACGAGGACATCATCATCAAACCAAAATCAAAAGTTGACAAAAATGATGCACAATGGAGGAATATGATGGCTGGGTACATCATCAGATTTAAGTCGCATATCCTAACACTGCAGGAACACCTGATACAAATCCAGAAGTCGGAAGGGACAATTGAGGTCGTAGGTAGATCTAATGGGAGCTTCATCATGAAGTTTCAATATGAGAAGGACATGAACACATCGATTGAAGGTGGCCCTTGGATCATTAAAGGGAAGCTGATGATCCTGAAGACATGGGAAAAAGGTGAATCACTTGAATAGGAGAAGCTGACATCCGTGCCAGTCTAGGTCAAGATCCATAACCTCCCCTAGAACTGTGGTCAAAGAAAATGACTACGAGAATGGCATCCTTTCTGGGGAAACTACAATTCTTAGATAGACAAAAAAAGGCAAGATTGAGGATCGATTATGCGAGGGTTAACATCCTGATGGAAGTTACCTCAAGCTTTCCTGTAGTTGTGAAACTCTGAACTGATAAGGGTCACCCATATGAGGTCCAAGTTGAATATGAGTGGACTCCAAAAAGATGCCCACATTGTGGTACATTCGGACATGATAAGGCACTTTGTAAGCCAAAGCCAACACCTCCAATAGAGCCCTCTGTTGGGGAGAATGCGGGTGAAACCTCAGTTATAGTTCCTCCCCCTCAACCTACTCTTGCTAGACAAAATGTTCAGCAGACCATATCTGCTCGGCAGAACAATCAGGAGGAGCACACATACAATGGAGATAAAGTAGATGATGGGTTTGTTCAACCCAAGCGAGTAGCAAGCTCACAGAGCAAGTGGACCACAAGGAGCCAAAACCAAAGAAATGAACAGAAGCAGGAAAACTTCTTCAAAACTCTCAAATCAAATGATGAATCATCTACGTTGGTGGGAGGCAGTACCACTCCCCCCATGCCAATGGTTGATCTTCCTACAGTGATGGCTTGGAATGTGTGTGGTCTTTCCCAAAGAGAGAAACTCGACATGGTCCGGGCCAGATTCATAAGAGCAAAGGCTGACATTGCTCTACTGTCTAAAGTGAAGTTCAAAAACAAGAAATCTAGGAAGCTATTATCAATAAATTGGCCAGAGAGTCGGTGGGTTGCTAGTGCAACTAGCTTCAATAAACTAAGACTCTTGATAGTATAGTAAAAGTAGGATTCTTGTATTAAAGTCTTCTATGAATCTTGACAATGCTTGCATTTCAAGCTAATAATAGATGACAGAGAGTTTGAGTTCATGGCTGTATATGCTGAAAATGATGATTGTAAGAGGTGCAAGATCTGGGATGATCTGAGATATCTCAAAAATGTAGTGAAAGCTAATTGGTTAATTATGAGAGATTTTTATGAAGTGAGAACTTCTTCTGAGAGAGTTGAATGATCAGCACTATCAGCTCACTCTATGTTTGAATTTTACCAAATGATTAATGATGCAGAGTTAACAGAGATCCCTACTAAAGGACCCTATTTTATATGGAACAATCAACAAACATGCATCAACAACACTTGTTGCAAGATTGACAGAGCTTTCTGTCAAATGTAGGTGTTTTCAAGCTTGCCACACTTTTGGTTAGAAACTTTGTCGACTATATGTAGTGATCAACATATGCTGGTCTTGCATATGGATGAAGCTAGCACTAATAAAAAATATCTCACCCGATATTTTAATGCATGGGTGGAGCTTCCAAGTATCAAAGAAACAATATCCATAGCCTGGTCATCAGATATTGATGGCTATCCAATGTATAGACTGTACCAGAAGATTAAGAACACAAAAAGGGCTCTACAGATGTGGAACTGGGAACGGTTGGGTGACATTATAGACTCATCCAAGAATAAAGAAAATGAAGCTCTCGTGGCGATAAACAGATCTGATCAGGACCCAAGTAACGAGTTACTATGGGATATCACTAAACAAAGAAAGGAAGAAGCTTTGAAGGCAAAGATGATTGAAGAGTCCTTTATTTGCCAGAAATCAAGGGCTTAGTGGCATCAACAAGGAGACTCCAATACGAAATTCTTATATGCTTCCATGAAAGACTAGAAGAAGTAGGAACCAAATCAAGAAGACAGAGGTTGATGGGATCAACATTAAATGTGATTCTCACATCAAACAGTGCTTCTATGGCAATTACAATAAATTGTTCAATTCTGTTGACAGGAAACAAAGGAGCTATGACTGGTCAAGGCTAAAGAAAATCACAGAAGCGCATAAGTCCCTAATTTGTAGGGTTATCACTGATGATGAAATCTATGACATTGTAAAGAATTCAAATGATGATAAGTCTCCAGTGTCAGTCGGGTTGAACGCACACTTTTTCAAGAGAACTTGGGATATTTTGGGTCTAGATGTCTGTCGAGCAATCAAAGACTTTTTCAATAAAAGGAAGCTATTAAAAGAAGCAAACAAGACATATATTTCTTTGATTCCAAAGGTGACTCAATCGGAGAAAATCAATGAATGGAGGGCAATCTCCTTATGCAATGTGGTTTACAAGTTGATTGCTAAAATCCATACAAATCAGTTGAGGGATGTTATGCCATAGATTATCATCCCTAACCAATCAGCCTTCATCAAAGGGAGGCGTACCTCAGATGCTATCTTGTTGGCAAATGAAGATATTCATGACTTCAACACTTGCAGGGGCCACAAGGTCTTCTTGAAATAGGACTTAAGAAAAGCCTATGACACAATCAATCGAGACTATGTTCTCGATATAATGTAGGCTATGGATTTCCCAATTTACTGGATTATTTGGATTAGGGAATGTATGTTCACTCCTTCTTTCCAGGTTCTCATCAATGGGGCCCCTACTGAAATGATCCATGTCTCTAGAGTTATCAAGCAAGGTGATCCACTAGCATCCTGTTTATTTTCTATAGGCATGGAAGGGCTTACTTCATTGCTCAACTCTGTTGTTAAAGAAAAGAAATTCAAGCCTTTGATGACACAAAACAGTGCACCATCTCACATCCTTTTTGCTGATGATTTATTGGTTCTTGCTCAAGATACGGATCCAGATGCTAGAGGTGTTTTGAAATGTCTCTAGGAGTTTAGTGATCTATCAGGACTCAACCTAAACCCAGCTAAAAGCCAAGTTTTACTCAGTAAGTCAGCCCCCCAATCATATTAGCTCAATTTTGATGATGGAGATAACCATGTTACCAGTAAGGTACCTATGTTTGCCTCTATTTTTTGGCTGGATAACCAAAAGTATGTGCACCCCATTGATAAAAAAATAAAAAACACACTTTATTCCTAGAAATCCAAACTTCTCTCTCAGGTGGGAAGATTAGAGATTATTTTATCTACCCTTTCAGCTTATCACCTATTCTGGACAGGAACGTTTCCCTTGCCCACAAGGACTATGGATGAAATAGAAAGGTTGTCCAGGTCTTTATTATGGGGAGATATTGATGAAGCAAAAAAAAATCCATTCAATATCATGGGAGAATTTGTGGTCCTAAACTAGAAGGGGGCTTGGCATTCGCACAGTTAAAACCTGGAGAAAAGCTGGGCTCACTAGGATCTTGTGGGACATCACCAACCGCAAAGAGAACTTGTGGGTTAGATGGATTCATAGCCACTACCTAGTAGATGATACTATGAGGTCTCGTAAATAGAAATATAATGCCAGTTGGATGTGGAAAGCCATCCTAAGGCACCGAGATAGTCTCATCCATCAAGTGAGATTCAAAATAGGGGATGGTAGCTCTATCCACCTATGGAAAGATCTGTGGGTGAGAGGTACTTTTCTAATCAATTATGTTGGTGAAGGCCTTATGTTGAGAAATGGTTTCGGTCCAGAACAGAACCTTAATGGCTTGATCCATGAAGGGAAGTGGTGCATTCCACCTGGTAGAGGCACGGCAGATATTAGTGATGTCTGCAAAAATATTCCGTTAGAGACTATGGACTTGTACTCTTTGAAGGTATGTAGATTCTCATAGTCAAATAGGCTTGGAACCTTTACAAGATACACAAACCTATTCAGGGATGGGCATGATGTTTATGGTGTACAAAAATCCCCAATAGAGTTAAACTCTTTGGATGTAAATTGCTCCAAGGAAATCTAATCACAGAACATTTTCTGCAAGCAAGAGGTTTCACTTTGGCCTCCAGATGCTCTCAGTGTAGAAATGCCTATGAGACTAAAAACCATGTGCTATGGAACTACAAATATGCTCAGGAAGTATGGGATAGATCAGGACATTACTTTGTTGAGCTCCCCACAAATAGAGATATACTCATTAGTGTATCAAATAGAAACGAGAAGTAACTAAACATTCTCATTTTGTATCACATTTGGTGTGCTAGAGACTACCTCAATTTTTAGGATGAAACCCAAATGCCGAAGCAAGTTTGGTAGAAAGCATACACATATTGGATCTGAGTTGCATAGATAGTAGAAAATGGACATATAGTTTCTTTTCTTTCTATCTATCCCACTTGTAAATGCTGGCTTTTTTGATAGAGTAATAGAAACACGCTTCATGATAAAAAAAAGAGTTAATGAGAGAGGGAGAATGTGGGAACTAATAAGAGTTAATCCTTATGATGCTATCATATTAAGTAATCAATTATATGTGATGTTAAAGATAGTCGTTGTCCAAATTAAATATTATATCACAGTTAACGTAGACACAAAGACACCTTGAATTGTTTTTTTTTCTAAATACAAATGAATAAATCCTCTTTCATGATGTTGTATATTATGATAGTTTTTATATCATTTTTATGGGTGTAGTCTCTTTCTATACATGTCAATCATAACAAAAAAAAAATAGAGAATACTAGAGATTAACTTTTATTCATTCTTCTCTTTATTGTGGGTAAAATTGAAGGTACATAATCCCTACGGTTACATGACAACAAAATATAACAAAAATAAAAGTGCATGCTATACTAGAAGCTAAGATGTTCTTGGTGATTTGAAATACTGAGGTATTATGTTTCTAAGATATATAGAGGACATTGTGTATGGCTCCACCATCGATGAGAATCCCTACTCTCTTGGAAAAATGCTTGGATTTTGGTGATGCTCTGTCAGGCCTACTGAAGATGGCGATGGCCTATTGGGAATCAGTCAACAGATAGAAAGAGGACCATTTATATTCCTTACAAACTTCTAAGGCGTGTAGGATTTCTTATATCTCAGCCTCAAGAGAAGAGATGACTGCTACAAGAGTACCCATTCCCACTAAATAGCCACCTTCATAATTGAAAACAAGAAGGCCAATGGAGGCTTTGGATGTCAATTGTAGATAGGCTTCATCACTAAAATTGTAAACAACCTTTCTAGCTACTAAATGTGCACTGGTTTCCATAGGTGGTCTCCATTTACAATCATGCACGGGTAGGCTTAAGATCATGGACGTCTGACATTGGATAAAGGTAGCTTGAGCAAAAGAAGATCGCATATTGCTTTGATGAATATATTTGTTTTGGTAATGCCAAATATGCCAGCAGGCTATAACCCATAGAGTTTGAGTGTCGAAGCTATCATCATGTTCAAGAGTACAATAAGATATTTACTCATCTTTAGATATATTAAAGTGGTTAGTATCAAAAGGCTACAAGAGACAAATGACCTTGTTTATGGTGAAACCCGTCATTGCATGTAGTATAATGTCCCATTCATTATTTGCAGACACTACACATTTCAATAACTTCGATGTGGCAGCATTATTTTTCAACATTTGTGGAGCTTTGTCTTGGAGTAACTAGAGAAACACCTTTAGTCTCTCTGCTAAATTAGAAGTCCATGTCAATTTTTCCTAGGGTGGAAGGTTCTTTATACTCATGTGTCCATTAGTAAGGTGAGTGCGATGAGAACTGACCCATCATTTCTAGGGGCATGACCAATGATCATCACCTGAGGAGGACATATGTGCAGGAGTGGATGCTCTGCTAGTCCAAGTTCTCTGAGGTAGGTAGTTTTGAATAAAATCTCAATATCACTATCAATCAATTTTTGCAATGGAACAAACACCAAGGTCTTTGAGATTATCTAGTATGTTCTATGTAGGGGTATAATTAACAACTGATTGTCCTCCAACCCATTTATTTTTCCATACATTTGTGACAACACCATTGTTAACGACCTTGTGGCATAGTGACTTGATATCTGAATATCTCATATATAAAATTTTATACCATTTGGACAATTATAGATCATGTTATGAAGACCACAAAAATTGAATATTTCAAATTAGTTTCATGTGTCGATTTTTTTGCCCTCAGATGAGTGACTTATACTCATCCAAATGAGCTCAAGATTTGCATGTAGCCTAATTATAGTATAAAAATGAAGATTAATGGTTTACATTTAACAAAAAAATAGTCTTGATATGCAAACACCATTTGAGTGTAGCGTGCGATCTATACACTCAGGTGTATTCTAGCCTAACTCTCTCTCTCTCTCTCAATGTATGTATATATAATGTACCAATATACATATATATAAATTCATATATATATATATATATATATATATATATATATATATATATATATATATATATATTAGTGGGAACTACATAAAAGACCATGATGAATAATATAAATCGTGATCATGAGTTTCAATAATAACCTTGTTTCACAAATTTTTATAGTAAAAGTATATTTGATGAGTTGAGTTGGAGTTCAAACATTATGAGTTATTAATAAAGAATCAAAAGCATAGTTCCCATAAATCTATTTGGTATGTCACCTCAATATTTTTCTATGTAGTCAAAAGTAAGTGGAAGATATACAACTACTGTGTGCAATGTCACATCTCTGTCAAAAGTATGTGGAGGATATGCAAGTACCATGAATAATTCCACTTCTATGAATTTTCTCATAGTGGCTCAAGATCTAATATCTCAAATAGTATAGACCTAGTCTGATTTACTATTTGAATAATTTAGTGAATTGCATACGAATTTTTAAAAAATATTAATATGACATGTTTCTTTTATGTAGAAGTATAAGATCTAAACAAAGGGTATATAATAAATGATAATAGATATTTAAAAGAACTTAGCAGTTGGTGATGATTGGAGGCATCCATAGACTATTTTTTGGTGGTGTGGGTGATATTAGTAGGATAAAGATATCTCATTTGTTTTTTTATCATGATTCAATTATTAATCCTCTAATGTCATCACCAACTCTCAGTAATATTCACAGTGTAGAATCCTTTCTTGATAAGAGTGATTGAAACTAGAATATTCTTTAATATAACTCCAACAACCCAAAAAAAATTGGTTGAAAAATTATCTAGTTAGATACTAATGGACATAATTTGTGTTTCATATAAACAAGAATCATGTTCTATGTTAAACTTGTACTATATAACATTAATATCATAGTCTTTACAATATATACTACTTGTGGGTAAGTACATTGTTCTTCATTTTATGAAAAAATATGAACTTAACTTGTATCTTTTCAATCAAAAAGCATCTATGAAACAAACTTGTTAATAAATTCTTAGTGTAGACCTAAGATGTTGTAGAAGTCATCACTATTATAGAAAAATTCCTAGGTTACAAAATTTCTTAATATTAAAGAGGAGGGATAAACATAAAAACATGTAGTGGAAGGTGAAATTTATCACAATTACACATAAAATAACGTGAAAACATTAATGTCACTTAGAATTTGTAATTATATTACAATTGATCGAGTTCAGTCTAAGGCTATTGGTCTTGGAACTAAATAATGTTATGCAACCTTAATTTGATAATGTATCAATAGAGTGAGGGTATGCTAGAAAGAGTAGGTTTTTTGAGGGCTTTGAAGAGGTGAGGCCACTGTGAATGTATCACAGTGGCAGTGTTTATTCATTATATAAAATAGTTCGACTGGAGACAAGCAATGGCGGATGTATATTTAAAAAAAATATTGCTATGATACCATGTTTTGTTTTGGAGACATATTATGTTATTCTATGCCATCCCCCCCCCCCATATTGAAGAAAATTTATATACTTGTAATTATGAAAAACTAAAATCCAACTATGACTAAAATGCTAAAATAAAATTGTAATCCACTTAAATCAGTTGATAATTTCAAACAACAAATATTTTTAGGATAATGAACACATTAATATAATTAACTTAACTTTTTAGTATTATATTTACAATGTGGCAATACATCTTTTAAATAAGATTTTAAAGTAATAATTTAACATATAAGTACAAGTAAATCACAAAAAATCAAAATATACAAATAGAATGTACTCAGAAAATTGTTTATACTTACTTATAACATGTATATGTAGAAGGTAATAATAAAATTAAAATTTCATATTAAAATGAAAAGTAGACACAATACATCATAGAAATATTTATCTCCTCTAATCATAAAAGACTTTAATTGTACATGGGGTACATTTGTACCCCCACCCCAAATAATTAGGTCAAGATCTACCTCTAGCAACAAGGAATGTGGAATACGCCTATCCTTAATCCAATGTGGCTTCGCGTCTTACCATGGATGTAATTTTTTAAAGTGTTTTAATACTAATAAAAAGTTAAATGTTTGTCATGTTGGCTAAATTGGACATTATGATAAATCCCTTTGTTTTGATGATGACAAACATTTCATTCTTGTTGATCTAACGAGCTACTTGAGTATTGCAGGCATAAGGAGGATGACAAAGATTTGGGAAATCTATATGCTTGAATTATTGTAATTTCATGAAATGTAATCAATTGTAAAACTTGTACAAACATATAATGTACAAGTACTTAGACATCATGTAAATCAAGCGTTAGATCTTCCCTATCTAATCACCACAATTAGATAGGTCATCCCCTTCAATAGTGTCACATATGCACACTCATACACTTAGCACTTTATTTGAAACATTGAAATAGGGTAAATCTCGGTCGACAAATTCCTCAACCGAGACACTCTCAGTCGACAAACTCCTCGACCGAGAAAGACCCAAGTAGTCGTTAGACACAGGTGATAAGGTAGTTGGCAGTTGGAGATGAACGTTGCATACAATTGCTCCAGAGAGCCTGTCGGTCGACAAACCCTCGACCGAGTAGGTATCGCGGTCGACAATTCCTCGACCGAGATGGGTTCTGACAACACTTGCAGAATTAATTAACTAGTTGTTGCTAAAGTAACTAAAGTGTACCTAACGGCTAGTTAAGCACTTAGAACCCCCTAGAAAGTGTCTAGAATGTTCTTAAGCACTTGTAGGTCATTCCTATAAATAGGACATGCCTTAGGACACCTAAACTCACTAATTCTACACTTGAGCAATCCTTGAGTATACACTTGCATTAGCAATCTGTTTTGAGAAATTAAGTAATACTTGCAATTGGTTATTCTTCTCCTTGTTCTGAATTCGTGTCCTAAAGGCTAGTATCTCCAATCCACCAAACCAACACTTCAATATCCATTGGTTAGGAGATCTATACGCTTGATATAGGAAAATCAAGCCTTGTGCTTCAAAGGGTAATTGTAATTTCCTTTTTGCTTTCTTGTTCACTCTTATTTCTTGTACTCTCCTTACTACTCCTAGGGTTGGAGGCTGCGGATTGGAGAGGGTCTTGATCTTCTTGGAGAAGAAGGAAACTTTGGACTACTTCTAGAAGGTTGGTGCAACAGGAGGCTACTTCAAAGAGGAAGGCTACTTCAAGGGGGAGCTTGAAGTTACTTCAAGAAGGCTGCCTCAAGTTGGTGCATCTACTTCAAAGAGAAGGCTGTCCAAAGGGGTGTAGAAAGTATTGTATTTTATGTAAATTCCTTGAGAGGTAATAAAATTAATACTTTCAAAATCCCGGTTGGGTAAGCAACCGGGTAGTGGACTGACTGCCTTAGTATTTGCTAAGGTTGGAACCACTCTAAACCCCTTGTCTCCTTCTTGCTTTTTCATTTGTGGTTGTTTGTGTTAAATTATATTAAAATTATTATAAAACCCTATTCACCCCCCCATCTAGTGGTTTTTTCATGTAAAGACTAATTTGGTAAACCACATATGTGATTTTCATGTTGTTGGTAATTTTCCAATTTAAGGTTGTTGTTGCATTGTCCTAGAAGCCAATCATTAGATGATATCTATAGAAGTTTCTCAAAATTACATTTTATCAAAAAAGATATTTCTATTAAACATTGCACATTTCTTATTGATATATCATTGTACAATATAATGCCCTTTGAATGATTGTTTCAAATCTAATATATTCAAGTAGGTGTACTGAACATGTGATTGTAACTAGTTCTAAGAAAATTAACTTAACTAACCCTAGACAAGTACTATTATGGATTGTACAACAATAATACATGTTAGAATATTGGTGCGGTGAGTCATGACCATGTCTTAGTGGTCACAGGTATTAGATACCAAGTTGAGAAACACACCTTAAGAGAGTATCAAGGACTTCTACTGATAGTCATAATAAAATATTAATAGAAATGATCATGCTCATACTCTGACATTACTCAACATGATATTTAAAAAGGTTGTTATAAAGTTAAAGGTTGAGTATGATGAAAG
Organism: Alisma plantago-aquatica; assembly: GCA_963693085.1. NCBI lineage: Eukaryota > Viridiplantae > Streptophyta > Magnoliopsida > Alismatales > Alismataceae > Alisma > Alisma plantago-aquatica. The sequence continues at coordinate 846,272,353 of OY856409.1, forward strand.
TCATGGTACACATTGTGATTGATATGGAAGAAATTTGTCCCTATAAATGATGGGAGTGATATCCTAGGTAGCTTCATATGTGAAAATAGAGATATGCATCCTCTTGAGAGTAAATATGTGATACTAAGATCATATGTGTCTTTCTAGTCTACTTAAGGATCAAGGAATTTAGACTAACAATGAATCATATGTTGTGACTAGGCCTCTAGTTTTTATTATATATATATATATATATATATATATATATATATATATATATATATATATATGATAAAGAGATTACAAAACACATACACACTCAATTCTTTTTGTTTAATATTATATGAGTTAATTTATGATACTGTGATTTTCAGTTTGATTGATTTGTTAAACTCTGTGTTACTTTCAAATATTTAGTAAAAAGATAAGAATTAGAAGCTATTTAGATTATTTAAAGTTCCTATTGAATAGGAATCCAACATGTGTCCTCCCACTTGAGTGAATAATAGGGACACTCTGTAGAGTTCTTAAACCACATTGGAATGCAACTTGCACGTGTAAGTATGATAATGTTGTGGTTTTTAGTTCCAACTCAAGTGACCAGATAATCAAGGCATCTTGTAAGTGAGAAATATTTGTAAAAACCTATTTATACCCAACCTGACACAATAAAACTCATATTCCATCGTCATATCTACCTAAACCAAGAAATGAACTATTATCACCCGAATAAATTGTGGTATTTCATGGAATCTATTGAAAACCTAACATTTGGGTTGATTATAGTAAATCAATATTTTGTACCATATTTCTTTAAAACTTTCTTGTATATCTTGATTTCTTCTTCTCATTATTATAACTATTGTTATAATCCACAATTTTCTCCTAGCCATGTGGTCTTTTATTATTCCATATCCATTTTTAGTCTCATTTTAAGAAGACTCATTAGTAGATAGAGTTGGCATGCAAGGGGGAGTTTGAATAAAAAAATCAATTCTTGGGTTGATTTTAAATCATTAAATCAGTTAAATAAGGGGTTGAAGGTCACTAGGTGACCCTGTAAAATCAAAAATTGCTCTAAGTATACTATTTATGTCATATAGAGAGACTCACTTACCAAAAGAAGTGTATAACTAATGAATTTGGTTTGAGTGAATGTATTTCTCTATTAACCCATTCAATGATAGATATAATGGAAATAGGTTTTCCTCATTTTAGTATTTCCTGACATGTATCGAAGTATGTTCTCTGGATTTTTTTCTTTTTGCAAATTTTGAAGAATAAAATCTCAAAATATAAATTGGGACTCCAGAATAAATTCAATATTTCTTTTATCTTTCAATGTGTTATATACTAGTGTGAGTAACTATATGTGAAATATATGCACCAACCATGATCACAATCATTATTTAATACTGTGGATGATTTTAAGATCATAAAGCTTTATTTTAGTAACTATACATGTGGTTTCCTCAATACTCAATATCCATGAGTTATTAGAAAAGATGTATGGGTTAGGGTTTGAAGGAGGTTGATGATCTGGTCAAGGTGGTTGGCATGGCCCTCATCCACCGGATTAGAAAACGAGAATCTATGAGTATAACCAATAGGGGGGAGGTAAAAATATAGAGATGTAGATAGGAGATATGATAAGGACGATTAATGACAAGGTTGGGCAAAATGTTGTCCTCAATGAACTAGGGATCAACTGTCTCTTTTTGAGAAGTGAGCGTAAATGGTCCCAGGAATAGGAAGAAACATATAATGATGTGGCTTTGGAGGAGGACGGCTACATTTTCATGGTGAATTTTTTTGGCATAGAAATCTTTGCAAGAACATGAGACCATCCCAAAGAGTGCATGGAAGAAAAATCAAGAAGCAAGAAAACTATATTTCATACATAGACACCATAGTAGGAGGGATTGGTTGCTCCACTTTTTTGTTTATAGGGTTTGAAGATTTGAACTTGTAGATACAAAAGCAACACATCACGACCAAGGTGATCAATGGAACACCAACATTCAAAATTTCGAAAGAATAAATATGGAGAGATGTTGAAATTGTAGTGTTACTCTCCCTAATGTTTCCAGGTTGGTGAAGGTTGTTCTTAAAGGAAAAAGCTTTATCGAGGAAAACACATACAAAGAAGTGCTAAATGGCACCGTAACCAAATTCTTGACAAATTACTGGTGCTCAGAGGTGATAAAATTATCTGATCTGGCTGTCCGACCTATACCAAAGGAGATTGCAGACTTGTAAGTCACAAGTGTCAGTTTGGGCAATGGAGCTTGGGATATAAACTTTCTGAAGGATTGGCTTCCCAAAGAGGGGTGAACCTGGTCTTGGCCATTGTAGCACCTTCCCCGCAGGAGGGCAATGACACATTGGTTTGAATAGCCACCACGGATGGGCTATATTCTACCAAATCTTCTTATATGATCCTGAGAAGTTCACGCGATTTGTGAGTCAAAGGAGAATGGGATGTTGTGTGGAAATCGAAGGTGGCGGAAAATGTTAAACATTTCATGTGGATGTTCATGCATGGATCCTTCTTACTAATCATAAACCTGTGCAATGCCATATGGCCACAGATGCAAGGTGTGTAAGATGTTCGGAGGAGGAGGAGACTGACATTCACGCCATCCGGGACTGTAAGCTACTCATACCGGTATGAGAACAACTGCTTAGAGGGGCTCAACCTTCCTCCTTCTTCACGATTGAAGCTCGTATGTGGATCAAGTAAGGATTACGGCTAGCAGGAGACAAACGGATTTTGTTCATGATCTCATGTTGGCACATCTGGCACTGTAGGAATCAACAGGTTTTTGAGAAGGTTGTCAAACCCACTGAGCATGTTTGTTGTTTCATAAGATCTGAGGTGACTGTGACAGTGAATGCCTGGCAAAAGGGTGATGACGGGTGGGCAGGATAATCTGTCGGGACTTCTTAATCTGACTAGAGGAAGCCGAACGTTGGGAGGCTCAAAATGAATGTCGATGCCACCATTCTCAGGTGGAAGAGTGCAGCAACGATGATTATTAGGGACACCGTAGGTGACTGAAAGTGGGGATTTGGCACTCTTCACTCTAATGTTTGATCTTCGTTCCACAGAGAGCTTATGGCCTTGCTTTGTGATTTACAGAAGGCAGAGGAGTTGTTATTAGAAGAACTTGACATAGAGTTTGATTGCAAGTTGGTGATCAACGCAGTGATGCAACAGGCTGTTGACCACCCACGACACATGTAGATTATACATGGGTGCCGACAAATTCTAGTCAGACACGGTCAATGGACTATATCCCATATTCAATGAATGTGCAATGTAGTTGTGGATGGTCTAGTGAAGTATCACATTAGAAACAAGCAAATATCTTTTGACGACATTAGGCCGCCAGAGGCAATTCATAATTGGTTAGACAAAGATAAGTGTAATGGTAGTAGTACTACCACATTTTCTTCGCCTTTAACTCCTTGTATGTTTAATTCAATAAGCTTGCCTGCACGAGGAGAGCGGGATGAATAAGGAGATTACACTACAACCATTACTGTCCCGGGTGCACTACATTATTCAAATAGGTAGCTAAGTGGCAACATGGCCTATTCAGGCTATGCAGCCTTTAAAAAAAAAAGAAATTGTAGTGTTACTCAGTAGTCATGAAGTTTTTTGCATGTGAAGTAAGGTTCACAACATTGAATGATAGAATCAAATGGATGTGGTGCTAGTCAGAAATTTTGGGTTGATTGACCTACATAGAAATTATTATCTAGTGCAACTAGGTCACCAACATGACTATTTGAACGTAGTCACAGGAGGACCTTGTTAATGATGGGGTTTTACCTCATCGTACAACCATGGAATCTACTCTTCAGACCATCTAATGCAAGTGTAGGGACTATAGTGGTGTGGGTCTGTATCCCCAATTTTTCCCGTATTACTATAACAACACTAATGTTTGTAGAAGGTTTACGATTCTACAGGAGTGACAATTAGGGTTATAACTAACATATACATGAAAAGGAGTGGCAAGTTTGTGAGAATATTGGTCAGCCTCGACATGAACAAGAAGCTAGTTCTAGTATTTGTTTGTCGAACGTGAAACATATAAACTAGAGTATGAGAACATACCTATTATATGTATTTTGTATGGAAATATGAGAAATATGGAACATGAGTTTATCCTATAGGAAGATCAACTGAAAAAGAGTCATGAGGAGACTGTCGACTAACTCTCATGGATGAATGAACAAATAGTACTGATGGGGACTTATTATAGTTTATTTATACAAAACCCTTACTATAAAGGACTAGAATGCTTGGAACCCCACAAGAAGGCACAAAGTTGAAATAAGAAATAAATTTGGGAACTTTCTAAATGAGGGAGAATGTATTGTAGATGAGAGAAGCCTAAAAGTAGTAGTTGAGTGGGTGGTGAGCATTGACTAAATACAAAGTAATGATAACTCTAGGAAGATGAAATAGGTTGTATATCATGATTCAAATCGGCCACTAGTGGAGTACTCATAGAATATATAGATGAAGAAGAAAAACAAATGGAGGGCATTCAATAAAAGGGGTGACAAGATATAACACAAAGAAATTGTGATCATGAAAATTTATACCATCATCATATTTAGAGAGCCAAACTCAAAGTTGTGAGGTACTTTTGATTTTCTTTGGTGGAGCACAGAATCAATTAACATCAATGGAACTCCTAAGACACAAGCAATGTTCAAGAGGAGAATTAGAATCCTATTTGAAATAGGAAAGTATACCACTCATCTAAGCTGCAAAAAAGTGGATCTTGGAAACTAGGGAGGCAAACTATTGCATATGGTAGTAGAGATGAAGGTGGGGGAGCCTATGGATAAGGGCTAGAGCTATCACCATCATTATTTATTTGTCTTAGAATATCCAAGGCATCAACACATAGAATGTCAAGAACACAATCAAAGAATTCAAGGAACAATTTTACATTGACATGCTAACATCCTAGAGTTGAGAAACATCAGTGTAAGGGAGGATCATATAGTATAGGAACTCAGGTTTTACTCTTCCTATAGAGTTGAAGTTGATGGATTCATAGGCTGCATCTAATGTTGGTTGTATGTCTAGAAAGACATCATGAGATTATTGTAATAGTTATACTTTGTACTTGATTTGACTATCAATAAGAAGCAATTTGACTTATTATGTTGATTTCCTTATTAAGATATGTATATATATATATTTATATATACACATATATATGTATATATATGTATATATATATTTATATATATATATATATGTATATATATGTATATATATATATATACACACACACACACACACACACACATATATATATATATATACACACACACACACACACACACATATATATATATATATGTGTGTGTGTGTGTGTGTGTGTGTGTGTGTGCACATTTTTTGTGTGTGTATGTACATATATAAGACAACATTCCAGTGAGAAACACATCATTGTGAGACCATGAGAGGAATTTGAATAACTCTCCCATGAGGTCAACTTTTCACAATCCAACTATATAGATTAAAATTAAACCTAAATATGTGTCTTCCTACAAAATTGCATCATCATCCTATTTCTATAGCATTCATAACAAGAGGAAACTTCTCAACGCTCTATATTGAATTTCAGGCTAACTATTGGATGTAAAAATTATATATTGCACATATGGACATGTAGACAACATCTAATTGGATTGATTTTATGTGAAAAGGTAAGTATATTGATGTTTTTCCCATCCCATGGTTGGATTTTAAAAATCAAATATCAATTTTTTATTATTCAAATGCCTCTCATGCTCTCATCATAGAATATTCCTCACTGGATTGCTGCCATAAACATGATCACATCGTTGATAGAACGTCAAGTTTTTATATAAATTGATGTAGAAAGAACAATAAATTAATAATAAAAAGTAGAGACAAATGTAGACATATGTTGTTCATCCAAATATTTTTTTTAGTTTGTTATTGGTCCTTACACTATATACCACCCTTAATAAAACATTTTACTATTTCCTATTAATCTTAGGTTGTGTCCATTTTTGGGATATGTAATATCATACAATATAGTTTTTTGTTTAATAAATGAAGATTGTTAAAAATTGCATATATCGATGTTATGTTGATTTATCCACTTAAGGGTTTAGCGTACCCATTTTCCTTATGAGAAACAAGATGAGATAAACGCACTTAGTAGCATTGAACGAGCGAATACTTACTCTACCAGTTACTTGAAACTCTAATATGAATAAGCGTATGGGTAAAGTGTGATATTATCCTAAACTATCCCACTTATATGTATCCCTATGAACAACCAATATTCATTAAGGCTCAACTACCTAAGAAAACATCAATATAACTGTATCTATTTTTTCTTTCAAATATGCACACATATGTCAAACTTTGGAAAATAAAATGAAACCCTTGATATTGTTCAATATTTCCTTTCAAAGTTCCTCCCATAAAAATGTGCTAAATATCACTTCATTTATAAGAGAATTTGGTAGTGCATGAAGAAAAAAAGACACCCACGTACGACTACGTTCATTTTTTCATAAAATGTTAGGTCGTTATCCACAGAAACAATAGAAAATTACACATATATGTGCATGTCTTTAAATGCATAGTCGAATCTAGGAAAAAACTAATATGAAATTACATATACCACTTCATGTGTGTTAGTAATAGGTAGGATAAACCAAACTCTCTCTACGAATAACATCATTGCATGTGACGACCGTAAATGTAGAATGTTTTATTTTAGAAAAATAATACAAAATAATTGTTACAACAGTTCATTAACTAATTGTAAAACACCTCTTAAGAAGCCATACGAGACTCAGGTGACGGATTCCATAAACGGCGATAGAAAAGATATACGACTAATGATGTTATAGCAAACACTTAGGTGGACCTCAATTAAACGGTGCTTATTTTATGGTTGGAAATTTCAATATCCTTGGGATAAATTAGAATCATCTTGGCGAGTAGCTGACTGTTGCGGCATCCAAGCCAAATGCGGACAAGTACAATGTGCCATCAGAAGAAAAAAAAAACGTGGTATATAGGGAGATCAACCTTCCTTCCATCTATAGAAATCAGAGATAAACTACTTATAGGTGAATATAGGATTACATATATAATAGGTAGGCGTTAGTGTGTTTGGTGGTCCTAGGTCAGTTTAATTCTCTTAATTGGGGTCTGCTGTAGCCTGAGCATTGTGGTCACTTTAGAAGCTGTAACAAGCTTATAAAAATCGTTATGTCAATACCAACATAAGTTTTCAATTTATGCATGTAGTCTAAAATGGGAAACTCATGAATGAGGGTTTCTGTTAAAATATCTTTGGCTGAATTAGAGATGCTGAATACAAGTTTGATATTGTAATGCAAAACTAAACAAAGTAAACGCAATGACAAAGAAGTCTCACAAACTTTCTATAAGAAAAGTTAGCAGCTTATTTTTTACGAAAACCTTGGAAAGATGGGGTAAGCAGTCGCAGAATACATGTTATACTTGCAACTTCTATGCAATAAACGACAACTGACTGGGTAGTTTTACTAATAAAAATGAGCAGTTTATATTTTTGTTGAAAAATAATTCTGAAGGTTTTACTTTCATTTGTACCTGCCCAGACTGGTGCGGCACCACCCAAACCAGCAACAAACGGAGGTCCAAATCCGAAACCAAGACTAGAAGAGAAAACGAAAGAGATGAAATTACGGTGCTTATTGTGTTAAATATGTCATAAAGAAATGAAAAAAATATATATAAATGTGGGATTACATACCCTGTCCTGTTGTGCTTGCAGGAGTGGTGGTGGTTGTGGGTTTTCAATGTCTTCCTGAACAATCAGATTTTGTTCAGGATCCCCATCCCTGCATACAATGAAAGAGTACATGAGAGGAACGACTGAATGTGCACACCCAATAGTTTCAGTAGATACGGAGCATTGGTAAAATCATAATGGAGAATATAAAAAGGAAATGCGAGAAATTTCTAGTCCAAGCATCTCATGCCATTGAGGACGCAAAGCCTACGGGTTGGAGGCATTCTGCTGTCTTATTGAAAACTATGGAGCATTATATGTACAGAAAGGAGAATATAAATTCAGGTAGGAGGCATTCTGCTTTAGTGTGATACGCTGCGGTACACTCTTTATATGTGCACAAACCCACTAAACCTGCCCTGGCTGAGCCGCTGGTCACTGACACCACTGACGACGCCCGTTTTAGTATCTACTGTAAAGACAACCTCCCTTTTTTTATACTACTCGGCCTCTGTGGCTCTGTTGTCGAGTGTCTGCTCGGGCCTAAGCTTCATGTGTGCATTTCTAACTAGAATAGATGTAGAATACATGTTATGCTTGCAAGTTAAACCTAGTAAACACCAACTCCGGAAGGTCTAGGCAGTTTAATTTTATGAAAAGTGAGTGATATTTTGTTAAAACTCCATGTAAACAATTTGTTAATATTCTCTACCTGTCAGGAGTGGTACCGCGCAAACCAAAGCACCAACAAACAAAGGTCCAAAACTGGGAAGAAGAAGAAAATAAAAGAAATGAAAATTAATGTGCTTATTGAGTTAAATATGCCATAACGAATAAAAAGAAAAATCTGAATGTGAGACTATATACCCCTTGCCGTGGTACTGGTGGGTTCTCAACTTGTTCTTGAACAACCAGATTTTGCTCAAGGTTCCCGTCCCTGCATAAATTGAAAAAGTACATTACAGGAAAAACTGAATAACATACACCCACTATTAGTTTCAGTAGATATGATAGATTGAGAAAAAAGGAAAGAAGAATATAACAGAATAAGGAATTGCAAGAGATTTCTAGTACAAGCATCTCATGTCATTGGGGGCGCGTAGCCTAGGTGTGGAGGCATTCCTGCTGTTTTATTGAAAATTATATGGTATGATACGTGCATATGTTTATATTCTCTACGTGTGAAGAGATGCGAACCCAATAACACATATCATTACATCTATGTGGCTAACAATTTATTACGACCATAATTTCACATTACAAGCTGTAAAATCGTTCGAAAACTTAATCTTTAAGGTTTATGTTAGAATATCTTTTTTTGAAATGCAAAAGATGAATACAGATTGTGTACTGTGTTTTAAAGTTTAGCAAAGTGAAGCCATGGCAGAAAATTCTCGATAGTTTTAGACTAGTATAATCGGCAGCTTATCTTTAGTTAAAACGCTAGAAGCATTTGCTACTAATTTCTACCTGTTCTGAAAAGTGCCGCAACACCCAAAGCAGGAGCAAACCCAAGTCGAAAAGAACGCCAGACAGGCGCCTAAGGTGGAGATGCACTTCCAGATGGGAAGGCAACACTGCAAAGAAACAGATCAAAATGGTTGTACTTATTGAGTTTTATATAATTCATTACAAATTAAAAAAGAATGGATATGGGATTATATACCCCTTCCCGTGGTTCCTGGTTGTCATTCTGATCGTCGTGCTGCACAGGATTAATTCCCCTGCATTGGTAAAATAGTATAAATTTCAGCAAATCCGTGAAGTATTGAGAAAAGAAGAAAGGAGATATAACAACGAAATGCACAAGTGAAAGATGCATGAGAGAAAAATGCCGGGAAAAAAATTCTAGCAGAAGCTTCTTCTTCCTGCCATTGTCGACCAATACCCTACCCTACCGATAGACCCACACAAACCCACTAAACTGTGATGAGAAGCATCTATCCTTATATGGATTAGGGCATAGACCTAATACCCCATGAACGAGATGTTTCATCCCGGCCCCCGTCACAAGAGAAGGTCGCGAAAGAAGAGCGACATGGTCGTGAGACAGATCAAGAAAGAGATGCAACAGGGGATCGATGGAGATACAGAGGACTACCAGTCGGATCATGTCTATGGAACACACCATGAACATGCCGGCAGATGTGCAGACTAGATGTTGCTTCGCCTGCTTGCACGCTCCACGGCACCACCAGCACAAGATCTGCGCGCGGCGTCAGCCGGAGATTGCTACAGACAACTATTCTGGAGGAGCGCACTTTAAGGTGGCGTTTTAAACAAACCATCTGAGAATGCTCCGCAGCCGCAAGTCCAGAATTACTCCGGCGAGAACATACCACGCCGGGCAGTCTTGGTCTTGCAGTGCACGTCTGCCCAAACCGCCCCTCTGTCTCGGCCGGCGCCGGCGCCATCCTAGTTCCTCCCCTCCGCCTCTCTCTTCCCCATGTCTTCACTACTTCCCTGCCCTGGCTGACTACGCTCATCGCTGACACCGACGGTGGCCGTACTTGCATCTCGTAGTACTCGGCTCTGTTGTCGGGTGTCAGCCCAGGCGCCCTAAACTCTATGAGATCTTCCTACACTGTCATCGGACTCCCACCGGGGACGTTCCTGCCGAGTCAGAGACCTGCTCGATGCCAACAGAGCCACAGGTTACGAGGGCCACCGCCCCATCGCTTCAGTCCGACTACCCGTGCTCGCCGATGGTGCCGTCCTCATTGGTTGCTCGATGAAACATGCCGGCGTCGACGGCCCGCTTGTTCTGAAACTTCTTCAAGTCCTGTGTCGAGCTCGCTCGCCACGCCGGCGCCAGTACCTTCGACGGAGAAGGTGATGGTAATCTAATTCGGGTTATGTATAGAACCTTATCGGGTGGACGTGCCTACTGTGCTTCATGGTTTCTGCTGCAACAGTGAGTGGATGGACCAAAACCGGTCCATCGCCATCCTAGAGGTTACGCTAGACTACTACAGAGTACAGATCCACTTCCAGACCTTAGGTACAGTTATGATACCGGCGATGATGACATTTTTCCGGCGTCGGCCATGTGGATGAGTAGGGACGCGCAGATGCATGCGCAGGTGGGGGTTGATCTATAAACGAAAATGGGAAGAAGAACCTCGCTTACCCCTCCATTGCCATGGCTCAAGCAAACTTCTCGTATGATCTGTGAGAGCTTTCTCCTGGAGGAAGAAGGAGCGTTGGTTCGGGAGGATGGATGCTCAGGACGAGAAAGAATGAGTGAGGTGCAATCGGCAGGAGCAACCTGCACTATGCTAGCAGCGTAAGGAGCTGTGCGTACGTACGGAAATGTTCTATTTTGTTTTTTAGCCTGTCAAAGGCCTTTCCCTTTATTTGTTGATCCAGTATAGGCAGTATTTTAACCGCCATCTTGTTGTATGAAGCGTATAAATTGTATAAAGAATAACCCACATATTTTGTCTTGTATTAAAACACAACCGATACATTCGTAAATATGTAACACTATAAATTTCAAAAAGTAAAATGGGAAATCGCTTCAGTTTGGTTCTCATTTAACAAACCTAATGAAGGTTGATTTGGCCAATGCTCCCACTTGAAAGACGTTGTAGATATCATACTTTTTATAAATTGTTTCGTTGAATATTACCATCATTTCAATTAGATTTAATGCATATAGATTAAAAGAAGTCGAATGATTGAATTATAGCAAGTATTTGCAGAAACTAATATTTTCTTACATGAAATGATACGAAGATACATTCTTAAATCAGTGTGAATAACTTTCTACTACGATAGCCTTTCCGAGGTTGTTCCCTCAAAATGAAATCATTGTTCACTGAGAATATGACTCCCTTCGTATATGATATAAATAGTAATGGAGACAATCATCTACTATCACCTAGCATAAAGATGACAACAACACCACCAAGAATTTCATCATAGTATAACAAGAATCTCATAGCAAAATCTAGGAAACCACCAAAGATCAAACTAGAGCTAATTATTAAATTTGGTTTCTAATTTAATTAACAAACAAAATGACCCTTTTAGACAACTTCTTTTCCTTTCAACTAGGACTTTCTCTTCAACAAAACTAATAAAATCATGTACCCTTCAAAGAAATATCTGAAGTAGGAGTTCCCAAATTAGCTAGAATTACTCTCCAAAAAAACCTTAACCATGATGGATTATCTATGTGGATCTACCATTAATCCTTGAACTCTCTAGAATGATAAATCATGAGTGTATTAAGGACAACAAAATTAGTCCCTTGATGTTAAAGAGGTCGTCAAAAATCTAAATGTCGATAAGGCCCCAGGCCCTAGTGTTGTAGATTTATGTTTATTCAAAAAGTTTGGTCTATTATTGGTAATGATACTAGACTTGCAATTAAGGAATTCTTCTACAGAGATAAGCTTTTAAAATTCACAAACAATACCTTCATTTCCTTACCCCTAAGGGTTCTAATTGAAATGAAATCAAGAAACATACACCCATCTCCCTATGCAATGTGGTGTTTAAGTTATCTCTAAACAATTGAAAAATCCACTACAAATTGTTCTTCCATATATCATCAGTATGAATCGACGTGCCTTTATCATGGCAGGAGTATCAAATATGCTATCCTTGTTACAACCCTGATTTTGGGTTCTTTTGGTGAGAAATGTAATTTCTCATATGAAAGATATTTTGACAAATAATAATATAAATTGTTTTGAATACATGGATTTTGTTTACAATAGCCTTGATGTTTGTGTTGTGGTCTTTATTGGCTATTGGGCCCAAATAACAAAAAAATTCAATTAGTGAATGAATAATTGAATATTTGAGAAAAGAATGAGATGTGGAAGCCTCTAGAAGGCACATCCAAAAAGGATTTTGTGCCTCTTAGGTTCCCAGGGAGTCCAAAGTTGCAAAAAGAAAGCAATAAGAAAAGAAAAGATTGATTAAGTATTTCTTTAGTAAGAAAGAAATTGAAAATATTGTTAAAATGTTGGAAATAAGTGGAAAAAGGTATAATTGGGTTATCCTTTGTGGAATTTTGTATCCCAAGGATTCCTAATGATAAAAGGAATACCAATGAGGAAAATAAAAGAGAAAACCTCAAAAAGAATTATTTTAATAAGAAATAAACAAGATTATGTGAAATAATGAGTTTTGATGCATCTAGAAGGATAATAGGTATCCTTCTGAAGGAATTTTGTAATTTTAAGTTTCTTGGGGTCCAAGGAGCCCCAATGAAGAAAGAGAAAGAGAAAATAACAATAATGACAAATAGGAAGATAATATGATACATTATTAATGATTTTGGTGGCATTGTGAAAAAGGAAGTGATTTTCTATTAAATGAAAATAGAATTTCGTGCCAAAGAATTAAAAAGCAAGAATAAAAAGAATAAGGGAAAAGGTTTTTGAATTTATAAATATTCATAATTATCAAGGAGATAATGAAAGAGGGAGATGGTTGCTTCACAACCAAGGAAGGTATGTTTCCTTTCAAGAATAGGACTTGAGTCCTCAAGGAGGCACGCCTTAGGGCTTCGTACTCACCCCTATATAAGGGGTAGAGTTTTTGGTCCGAGTTAAAGATAATCTCGAGAAAGCTTTTCTTTCCTTCTTCTTCTTCTTCGCCGTTTTTTTCCCTTAAACCCTAGCTATAAGAAGTAGCACGAGCAAGAGGTTGGAAAGGGCCAATGCATGGTTTCGATGAAACCCAGCAGTGCCCCGGTGCCGAGGTGCAGCACAACCATCGAGGTCGTACCCTAGGGTGCACTCAAAGGCAGTCGTCGGGCTGTAGTGACGGCTGTAAAAGCTTGGCCACAGGAGCAGGCTAACGACGTCTTCGACTGTGATCACGCGGCGCCCAAGTGCGCAAGGAGGCGACGGAGCTAGGGGGACAGTTGATGTTGAGTTCTGAGCCTCGTGGTGGTGGAGGTGATTCGCGGACCTCTACAGATCGGTGGCCAGGGCATCACAGCCAAGCTGCATGAGGAAGAAGAAGGCCGGAGGGGCTTTTGACCGTTGTACCCCTCTGCGGGCTATAGGAGACATTACTTACGTAGGGTTAAAATCGTCAATTCATTATAAATGAAGTTTGGGCGCGCGCGAGGTACGTGCATGGGAGTTTGTTGCCTACGTGGCACCTCTTTCTTGGTCACTTTATGTTTTATTGGCAAAAATCATAACTAATTCTTGGAAACTCAGATTGAGACAAGTCTTATATGAAAATTGATCCTCAGAACGAGAGGAATACAAAGAAATTATGTTTGAAGCCTAATTTTACATGCTATTCAAAAAGTAGTGTAAGTTATCAACTTTAATGAATTAAAGATTAAGAAACTCTACTTTCAGATGATCAATGAAATTAGTAGATTTTAATGGGTGATTAATGTTGATATTAACCTGTTAATTGTAAAAAGGTACATTAAGACCGAAAAGGGTGAACTTTGCATGTAATTATTTTAATTTAGAGATTATGTGCATAAATATGCTTGAAATTTGAAAAGTACATAAAGTTATCATCTTTAATGATTTAATTAATGAGAAACCCATAGATTTGATGATAGATGGATTTAATGATGTTCTTTGGATAGTTCAAGCCAATATTAACCTGTTGTTAATAAAAGTGAAAATAGGATCTAAAAAGATGATCTTTTTTTGTAATTGGCTTAATTTAGGGTTTCGTGCATGAATATGCATTGATGAGCTTGAAAACCCTAATTTAGGTGAATATGTCTTTTAATTGTTTTAATTGTTCAAACCTAGGAATAAATAGAGATATGATAATCCTAAGTCAATTTAGGTATAAAAGACTATTAAAATGGATAATTTGAGCAATTAGGGTTTATATGAGTAGAAAATAGTATTTTAGGGTTTGTTGACCTAAAAGGGATAATGTTTGAGAAATTGATCTAAGAAACCCTAATGAAGATTAATGAAACCTTAATTCTGATTAGAAACCCTAGAAAGTGAATCCAAGTTAATAAAGTAGATTCTTGATAGAGTGTGTAATAAATAGAGTACATATTTCTTTTCAGGAATTATGTTGAATTGTTTGCTTGGATTTCTTTCTTGGTTGGAATTGCTTAATGCTTGTGAAATCATCAAGTCAGGTATGTGGTTACGCTTATGATTATCCCGACTAGTTTTCTGAGGATTTTATCGATGTTTCCCTCATGGCTTGAAATAACAGTTGGATGCTTTTATTTCATGCAACTATAGAGTGACTATGACTATCACTATGAATATACATGTATAACTGGCTAGATCCGGGTCCACCTCTATGGCTTGTAAAGGCTAAAAATGGGTAACCTAGAGTAAGGTCTAGGTTATCGTGGGTTAGAAATTGGGCTACCAAGTGTAGTGCCATGAGACCCATTAGCCTGCCATGAGTTAAGGAGTGGGCTACTTACGAGTAGTGCCATGTGACTCAACCCTAGAAACTGGTTCACCTATGGGTGGGACCATGAGGGGTTTAATGGGGTTCTACGATAAGGAAGGTAGTGTCCAGGTCCACTGCAGGGATAGCATAGAGGATAGGGTACTCATGGATCGCAGAGTTATATTTAAAATGTAATCTTAATTGTTAAATGATTAATTGAATGATTACGTTGTTATCATAGTTGCACATTTATTGTTTTCCCCGCATACCAGCTTCGGCTGACCAACATTTTGTTTGTCGGCATTTTCGGTTCAAGTCAAAAGGACAAACAGTAAATCGTTATATTGTGAAATACATGAAGTAAAATACAAGGAGGATTAGTTAGAGTACAATCCATAAGTGGATAGAAGTTTAGAGATCCAAGTTTTCAAAAAGTTATGCAAAAGTTTATTTTTCTTACAGCTTTTCAATATAGATTGTTGAAATTTAATAAGTGTTCTTGATTAAGTGTTGAACCTTTGATCTAGAAGTTATGGGTACGGCTTTGACCTCTCGGTCTCCCTTAATTGGGGGTTACCGAAAGGTGGGGTCGTAACAATCCTTTTATTAGATGAAATCATCAATGATTTTGATGGGGGAATATGTGGGCGAAATGTGCATCAATTAGAAAATTATATACTTTGTTCTTTACAAAATGGTATACCTTCGATTTAGATAAGTTGTTCCATGCAAATTTTAATTTCATTTCATATTATTTTCCTATGAATGTTGAACTGAATAATTCCTCAAGCCTTCAAATGGCATTAGGAAAGGGGACCCTCTATCCTATTATCATTTTGTCATTGTTATGCACGATTTTTGTGAATTGATGAAAGAATCTACTCATGCTAGCTTGATTGCTCCTTTTAAATCTTCTAGAATTGTTTGTCTCCCATCTTATTTTTTTAAAATGATATCATGGTGTTCCCTGAAGAAAACATTCAAAATGCTAGAAATATAATGAATATATTTGAGAAGTTTGGAAATCTATTATAATTAAGTGATGAATGTTGATAAGAGTGAAGTGATATTTCGTAAAAATACTCCTAAAGAAAAATTTATTTGTACCATGAGTTTCAAGCAGTGAAAACCCCTCTCTAAATACCTTTTTAGAATATTATTTGTTGGCAACATGTCTAAAGATGGTTGTATAAGTCATAAAGAAACTGGATGGATGGAAATTTAACTATCTCTTAATGGATGTTCGGCTAGAGCTAATATGGTTGACTCTATTTATTAATCACATTTATTGGACCTCATCCTTCCCTCTTTTTTCCTCCATCCAACTGAATATTTATAAGTTGTGTATAAATTTCTTTTGGGGGAGTGTCAAAGGTATGTTCCTTCTAGTTGGTTAAGTGGAACAAAACTACTCACCCAAAGAATGCATGTGGGCTTGGGATAAAGAAAACAAAAGATGCATCTATTTCTTGTTTTTTTATTCTTCGAATATGGAAAGAAAAAAAGGATACTTTGGGTTAAATGGGAAAATGAAAAATATCTTAACGCGAATAAAATTTGGTCTTTTAGTGAATCTTCTTCTATTTCATAGTTATTTTTGAAACTGATTAACCATATAGCTAATTTTTGAAATATATTGATTATAATGTGGTGAAGATGATAATATCCATCTTTGTCTAGTTCCATGGATATATGAACTCTTCTTCCTAATACTCTTTGTATGGATGTGGTCCTCAAACTAAGATTTTTGATAGATTGCAAACTTAGTTCCATTACACAGGTGTGTAAATGGAATGTCCCCTCAAATGGGCATGATATAAAACTTCAAAAGTTAATTGATCCCCTACCTCTTTCTTCAAGCAAAAAGGCTTCAATCTGACATGGTAGCAATGATAAATTTAAGTTGAAATTATTTTTGGGAAGTGAACAGATACAAAGAGGAGAAAAATTATGGGTGTGAGTGGATTTGGAAATGACCAATGCATAATAGATTCTTGTTGTGTATGTGAAAAATTGTATCAACAAATTGCCTACCTCAGGGTACACAGGAAGATTAGAAGTTATGGTTTCCATTCAAAAATGTAATTCTTCCCATATCAATTGTTGTTTGTTCGTACATTTCTAGTATTTAATTGTTTGCAAGGAATGGGTTTGGGATGTCTCAACCCAAATATTTGTCTGACTTATTTCACAACATTCAAACAGATGGAAGATAATATACATGAGCATTTACTATTATATTTGGTAGGAACGAAATATAAGGGAACATAAGAATAGAGAGAGAAGATAGAAACTTGTTTGGAAGCTTATTAGACCTAATTTTTACAGTCTAACTTCCTGTGATTGTGTGTGTTGTTGTTGTAACAGTTTAATTCTATTATGGCAGTGTTTCTAGTAGTTTAGATATGTTTTTTATTGAAGGATGATTCAAATGATTTTTTTCTTGATTCTTTTTGTCTATTGTAACTCATTGGTTCTATTGGGCTGATATGATCATGGTTAGTGTTACTGTGGAACTTCTTTGTATATCCCATAAATAAAAAGGGAAGCTTGGTATATCCAATCTGATTTAGTGTTGACATGATGTTTTTTTTATTTATCTTCATAGAGAATCATCAAGACCCCTTGGATGCCATTATTTCCTTGTTCTTTTGGTTTTGATCCCCATAATCTATTTTTGAGGTTTCATTTTTACTATTTAAGTGTACAAATAGATAGATGATATTATCTATCTCTCATGTTTTCTTTCCCCTATACAAATAGTAAGCCTCAGCGTTTGTATCTCCCACATGTAAATACTCTAGTTCTCCCCTTGTTGAATAAATAATAATAAATAGAAACATACCTTTAATTGTCCAAAAAACTAGGCCCACTATCAAAACATTTCCACTGTAAAACAATATTTATTTGACATCATTTTGAAACTTTCATCCTCTTAAGTAGTTTAAAAAATAAAGCACATTGGTTCCTTTAGTTGATCACAAAAAATCATATCTAAAGATATAAACTTGATATTAAAGGTCCTTCTCTATTATCTCATCTTGAAACAAATCATTCTTTGTGATAGAACGCATGACCTTGGACTATTTCTAGGAAACATATTCTACTATACAGTCTTATTCATTTCAAAAAAATTCTATGTTGATCTATACTTTTACATAGGACATTATTTATGCTAGACTGTACTACCTTTTGCATTGCACGGACGAGTTGACTTGCATATCCACCTTCAAAAAAATCTATCATTGCATATATCTTTGTGGCTTAATGCTAATTCACATCAATCAACAATGATTTAAATCCATTTCAACTCAAAATGGCCTAACGATAGAGGACCTTCTTTCACAACAATAATCTTACCTTGTCACACAATTCCTCACAACATTATTATAATTTCTATTTCTAAAAATATATTGAAAAAATAATTTCCCTCTTTAATCATCCCAATTCCTTCCTTTCAAATGGCAGAATAAATTACATTTAATGAAAATAAGTATTGAATAATTTGATCAATAATTTGTATCAACTTGCGCATCATTATCACTAACAATGGTAGTTGATAATAGAGTGATTATAATAAAATAATATGTCAAAGATCATTAATATCATTATAGATATGATTAAATTCATATGTTAATAAAAACTTTCATATCACCTTCAAGGCTTCCTTTGAATTTATTTTAATGAGAGGATGGGGAGGATAATCCATTTTAGATGGAACCACCCTATAGATAAAATAATTTACTATATGAAGTGTAGTTTCGAATAAAAGTGAAATATATTTGATTAATAAAATGGATACCATAGAATTAATATTATTAAATGCGTATACATTCCCAGACTATGAGGTCAAGATGCTAGTTGACTTAGAAATAGAATTGGAACTCTATCTACATTAGAAGGGGTATACTGTTGAAAGCATCAACACCAATCGAAATCATATCCGTGGGCTCATTTTTTACCCATGTGGGAGGCCTGTTCTGGAGGCAACCCTACATCTCTATCAAAAAGTCATCCACAATAGACTTAAATTCTTAAACAAAGTAGATAAATATTATCTTAAAAGCTTGCATCTTTTCTTGTACAAACTTGATCCTTAAAGATTTATTTGAAACGTCCTCAGTATAAAGATTGAATCATAAGTTTTGTACTTTAAATATATCATTCATATGAAAACATGTAAAAGCTTCATTTGGGACATTCCTTGTTTGAAATTCTATTGATAAGGTACCCTGTATAATCACCCTTCCTCTATCAAACATGAATATCATTGTCATAATCCATCACACTAAAATTCAAAAGTACTAACCAGACTTAACATCATTGTATCCACAAGCATATAATATATACATACAATAAGATTACATTATTTAAATATATAGTATTTTTATCCAAAGTTTGTGATACTCACTAGTACAGGAATGGTCTGTAGTGTCGGTTTTTTTTAAGCCTGTAACGTCACTTTATAAACGACGCCTCAGTGGCCGTCGCTATAGAATTTTCTCTATAGCATCGGTTTATTTAGCCAAATAAAACCGACCTTACAGAGTAAACACCGACACAAAAAGTTGTAAGAAATCTGACCTAGGCGAGAAAAAAGGATCCTGTAAGGTCGGTTATTCGAAAAAAACCGACCCTATAAATGTTCTCGGTCGAGAAAATTGTCAACCAAAATATTTTCGGTCGACAACTTTCTTGACCGAGAGAGTTTACAGGGTCGGTTTTTTTGAAATAACCGACCCTAAAGATTGAATAAACATTTCAGTGTAACACTCGGTCGAGATAATTGTCGACTGAGGGGTACATTGAAAATGTTTATTCAATCTTTAAGGTCAGTTTTTGTAAATAACCGACCTTATAGAGGACATTTAGAGTCGGTTTACTACAAAAACCGACGCTAGAAGTTATATTTCGGTAAAAAAAATTTCTCGACCGAAGAGTGTACACTGAATTCAATCTTTAGGGTCGGTTATTTAAAAAACTGACGCTAGAAGATATGATTTTTTTTTAAATTTCTGCAGAAATTGAAATAGAACAGAAGAACAAGAAGATTCATATATTCTGGGAGGGGAGAATTGATGCTCAACCATCACCATTCAAAACCACACATTCATAACAAAAATGATTCATAATCACATCATAATTTACAAAATGATAGAGTGCAAGTCTGAGATGATATTAAATAAATACAAAAGTAAATATGAAAGAGTACTCAAACCACATACATAAATGGAGCTGACATATTTAATCCAATGCTATATCGAATTCATTTAGAAAAGACTCTGACCACTCTTCTCGGAATTCATCCAAATTCACATGTGTGTAAGGTTGAGTTGTAAAGATCTGTAATAGAAAATGCACATGCTAATATTTTATAAAATGACTACAATCACTTGTAAATTTATGATGTTATTCTTTATTACCTGACTTATAGTCTGAATGTCATGTGATGCTTGTTTGATAATAGCTTGCATATATTTCATTACATAGTAGCCACAAGCGCAGTCATTATTTTGCATAGGACACTACAAATAACAAATTATACTTAATGTTAGTAAACTACTATAAACAACAATTGAGATAAGAGTATAAGAGTTGACATATATTACAGTTGAAAATTAATACATGTAAGAGTAAGCAGTTGTCAAAGTAGATACCTTGACAATTTTCAAAGTCAATGTCTTTAATTTTGTTGGTATTTGTCCTCCAGCTTCACGAAAAGCCTTTATACCCCTATCAATTAAACGATAGTTGGTAAAATAGAAATTCTAAATAGAAATATCATGTTGAAGCATTGATTAAATTTATGCTTACTCCATAGCTGGCGATTTCAATTTGTGACTCCTTGTTGTTTTACCCATTGGGTCAAGATAATAAAGAGTCATCAATTTTGGGGCAATCACCACTAATTCCCAATGTCTAGCTCTGAGTAAGAATAAAACAAACATTAAAATAAATAATTTTATTCATTATTAAAATTATATTGAATAATAATACTTACTGGACATTAAAAGGAATTAGGATAATTTCCTTCCCCTCACTAGCAAAATATTTGAATGCATTAGAGAAGTACTCATTCACATCCTCACTATGTGTCTCCACCTGACTAGTGACCGAAGGAACTAAGAATCCAACATTCTTTATATCAACGTTTGTGGCCTCGGTATATAAATGGTTGTTAAACATTTGTAATTATTTTCATATGTAGAAATAAGATAAAAATGTGTATTGGAATTTTCTATATATATTGGCAGATCCTTACCTTATCCATACTTCTATTATCAAAGTATTCAGCCAATCATACCGGAACAACTCTATAATATCATCAAAAAAAATATAATTCTCAAAGTCCCTCCCAGCTGCATCTTCTGTTAAATTGACCAACATATGTGATTCTGAGCTTTGGTTGGCTAAGTATCGACACAAACATTTAGATTTGCTTCCCAATTCGTCGAATGTAGCTTCGAGAATGAAAGATGGCTTGGGCATAGGAGGATGACTAGTAGATGTTTTACTTTTGGTTTAAAAACCTGTTAATTAAATTACATACTTATATTATATGAGTTCATATATGCAGTCAAATATGAAAAATATGGTAGAAATAAGGTATACCTTGTCATTGATAACCAAGCGTCTAGGCCAACCCACCATAGCACCCTCATCTTCTTCAACTATACTATATTCAAGATTAGGTATGGGTAGTGGTTTGTCCCCCATTCCATCATACACAAGATGGATGGACACACGACAAATGTCATTAGTAATTTGTTGGCAATGCAATGTACCACCAAGGTTGTACACCTTGCCCGCTGCCACAACATTATATTCTGGAACCTCCACTGCAAGTTTACAGTTCATACCAACCTAGATTGAAATAATATAAGTTATATTAGAAACAGTAGAACAGATACATGTTACAACTATATATATTATCATATATTTATCATACTAATAAAACAACATATAGAACAAAAACTTACTGCAGATTGTTGTGGTGGGTCATCGGGAGTGCTCCCATGACCTTCTACAACTGGAGCATGGGCTTATACCTCATCACTTGAGAGACGCGCAATATGAATAGGTTGAGAAGGTTGAGTAGGTTGAAATGAAGACATTATTTCTTTTACTTTCTGCGCTACTAATGCTTCAACATCCTCTTGTGTAAGACCTCCTGCACCACCTCTTTTAGATTGCGAAGGGCCAAAATAAGACTTGAATCCTATGCCAGCTCCTAATCCCCTAACACGGCCAGGATGCTCCTTCATCCCAAGAGCAACTGCTAGTTCATCCATGTAGCCAGTTGGGATGAACTTTCCTTCCTTCCTTTACTCGTGGAGATCAATCTATTCATAGTTAATAAAAATATTAAATCACAATATCAATTAGATATAAATAAATCTAAGTTTGTGGGAGTTACTCTTTACTTAGTTGGGATAAACCTACCATCTTTTGTGCCACCTCCTTAGTTGCAGGGTTGACAATTTCACCTGCTCAATTCTTTCTAGCATCAATCCATGTCAAGTGTCGGGGTGGTCGCTCAACTTGAGTTGTACTAGATTCTTCTCCAGAAGAGGATTGCTTCTCTTGTAGTTGGCGGCGGAAGGCATAACCACCGGGCCCCAAGCGATGGTCATGCACATTTTTAGCCCGTCTTTCCTTTTGAGCCTGGTGAATAGCCTAATCATTTAAAATGAGGTATTGCAATTTAGACTTGGCAAACATGTATACAAAGATTCACCTCCTTAATTGTATAAAATTAAATATTCATACAATACATCACAATCTTTATTACCTGAAACTCTTTCGATCTCCTAGCTGCAACAAATCTTTCCCACACCTCAGGAGCTATAAAAATATATACATCTATAGCTTTCTTCTTTTGTTTAGGATTATTTCTAAATTCCCTTACAAGATATGTCTTAAAGCCCCTCCATCGTACACCACAACGTTGTAGCATTCTTTTCTTATGATCTTTTTCATTTGTATGAAAAACACCCTATACATACAAAAGAAGCAATTAATAATGTTGTTTTGAAAAAGAATTAATTCCAAGAAAACTAAATTAGGATCAATAGATAAAAAACATACTAAAATAATATCACTTCCACTCACAGATATATCTTTCCATATGAGGTCTTTTTTGGTATTAGAAACATCATGCCAATTTTCTATATCTATTGCCACCTTACTGCGTGCGGTCGCCCCTACGTAATGGTTGAAAGCACTAGCATGTTCCCCAACATGTGCTCCTGTCATATCAAACTGGACTGACAATTTATCCCCTTTAGCCCTGAGCTCCTGCAACCTACGCATCAATGTAGGACCTCTACTTTTCTTAGCATCACCACTACCATCGTCATGGTGCTCATGCTCAGAATGTTCATTTTCACTCGCCATTTTGGAACCTGCAAGTATACATGATAAAAAAAATAAGTGATAAAAAAGCACAAGTGATAAGGTATACATGATAATAGAATAAATAATTCAAAGAATACATGCCTTTAATATTGGTTGAGTTGTTAGTCAAGTAAAATTCCTTCAGCATGGTCATGACGTTTATAATATTCATCGGTATTATCTTCAACATTTACACTTGGCAAACCAACTGAGAATGGTTTGGAATCATCATACTTTTCGTAGTATTCTTCTTCATTTATAGGTTCTACAGTAAACTGTCTTTTTCCATGAAGAACGATAGACCAATTTTTATTTTCTGGGTCATCAATATAGAATACTTGTTTTTCTTGGTCTGCCATTATGAATGGCTCATCTTTCTCACCACTATTTTCAAAATTCACCAATTTGAAACCCAACTCATCCACTAAAACTCCTTTGTTGTTTTCAACCCAATTACACCTAAAGATAGGAACTCTGAAATTTGTATAGTCCAATTCCCATATGTCCTCAATGACGCTGTAATATGACATCTTAGCTTCGCGTGGTATTTTATATTTGGCACTAGCAAAATACAATGAACAAGCTTGAACAGTGACCCCACTATTTTGGACCACACTACTTTCGTCTTGACGCTTTGTGTAGTATGAAAATCCATTTATGTCATAACCTTCATATGACATGACATCCATTTTTGGCTTAAAGGTGAGCCATTTTATGTTCTCAGCAACATTATTCGGTGATTCAGATAGTTGATTAAATACTTTCTCTTCAAACCACCTAATAAATGTTCGATTATGCTCTCTTGCAAGCCACATTGAACTGGATCGCAGATGGTTTCTCTTGATAAGATCATTGTGTTCTGTGATGTAGCTACTAACTTCATCGATGTTGTGTAAAACATACAAATGCACTTGTTCCCACAACTCAAGACAGATTCCTTTCACTCGTCCTCCCAGAGTTCCTTTGCTACAATAAGATTCAGTGTGATGGGAATTTTTTAGATCGCTAGAAGTTTCATTGCAATTCAAAAAATCATTACAAAAGTCCATCACCTCCCTAGCCACGTAACCCTCAACAATACTCCCTTCAGGACGATAACGATTCCGAACATCACTTTTAAAAACACTCATGTAGCGTTCAAATGGATACATCCAGTGTAAGAAAATTGGACCCAACATCTTCACCTCCCTTGTAATATGTACTACAAGATGAACCATGATATCAACAAAATGAAGGAGGGAAGTACATTTCAAGCTGACACTTGGTAATAATTACATCTTTCTGTAATCTATCGAGAGTATCAGGATGTATCACTTTGTTGCATATTTCATTGAAGAAGAAATAGAGTCTTGTGATTGCAAACCTTACATGCTTCGGCAATATAGATCGAATAGCCACAGGTAAAATTTGTGCATTAAGGTGTGACAATCATGAAATTTGAGACCTATCAACTTCAGATCCTTCATTGATACCAATCTACAAATATTAGAAGAGTATCTTTGTGGAACCTTAATATTATACAAGCACTCATAGAAAGTCTTTTTCTCCTTCTTTGACAAAGTGTAACAAGCCGGTGGTAAATATGTGCGGTGAACCCTGATCTCCACTGATAATTCTTTTCTAATACCCATTAATTCTAAATATTTTCTAGAATTGATGCCATCTTTAGTCTTTCCTGGTATGTTCAATAGCGTACCAATGATGCTATCACACATATTTTTTTCAACATGAATGACGTCAATGCAATGTCTAATTGTCAAAGATCTCCAATAAGGAAGATCCCAGAATATTGACCTCTTCTTGTATAGAGATTTGTCACATGCGAGTGGACGACTAATTGAACTCTTTCCAAATTCATTAACAATATGTTTCACCCTATCATATACAACATTTCCTGGAATAGGTTTAGGAGCACTTCGTTCCTCAGTTGACCCATTAAAGATTTTGCGTTTCCTTCGATAAGGATGCACTGGTGGGAGAAATCTCCGATGACCAAGATATATGATTTTACCACCATGTTTTAGTCTGATTGAATCAGTATTTTCCTCACAAATAGGACATGCTTTGTATCCTTTTATGCTATATCCAGACAAATTTCCATAAGCTGGAAAGTCATTAATCATGCAAAATAACATAGCACGCAAACTGAAGATCTCTTTACGTGAAGCACCATATGTCATAATACCTTCTTCCCATAGTTTCATTAGGCCATCAATTAGAGGTTGAAGGTAAACATCAATATCATTTCCAGGTTGCTTGGGCCCTGATATCAATATTGACAACATCGCATACTTATTTTTCATACACAACCAAGGAGGAAGATTGTATATAACAATCATAACAGGACACGTACTATGTTGGCTGCTTAATGTACCATAGGGATTCATTCCATCTGTACAAAGTCCAAGTCTTAAGTTTCTTGCTTCTTTACCAAAGTGAGGGTATAATAAATCAATTTTCTTCCATTGTGGTGAATCAGATGCATGTCGTAGGATGCCATCATCATTGACCTTTAACTCCCCATGCCAAGACAAATTTTGTGCATCTTCTATATTAGCAAATAAGCGTTGAAATCGTGGTATTATTGGTAGATACCACATCACCTTGGCAGGAGAGCCATTTTAGCCTTAGTTGAATTTGTGGTCTTATACCTTGACGCACCACATTTTGGACAATTTATCAAATTACTATAGTACTTATGAAATAACACATAATCATTTGGACATGCATGAATCTTCTTAGCCTCCATTCCCATTGGGCACATTATTTTCTTTGCTTGATATGTTGAAATTGGAAGCTCGTTGCTTTCAGGAAGAATTTCTTTTAACAAAGACAACAGTGAAGTGAAACTCTTATCGCTCCACCGGTTTTGAGCTTTAAGAGTATATAATCGCATCACAACACTCAACCTCGTGAACTTAGTACAACTCTTATATAATGGTTTTTCAGCATCATGGACAATGTTTGCAAATAAAGAAGGTGGATCAATGACATTGTCCCGACAACTACGTAGCATCTCATCAACCATATCATCTTGAATCTGGTCATCTCAAATCGGTTAATCATTAACATTATCATCATTATCTATATCTTCTATGCCACAACTATTAGTATTGACATTTTCTGATCCATAATTCAATTTCTCTCCATGCCAATACCATTCATTATAACCTTGTATGATCCCATTGCATATGACATGATTCTTAATTTCCTCACCAGTATCAACTTTCAAATTGTTACAACAATTTGTACATGGACAATATAGCCTATCTGTAGGTAGTTTCCTATGTTCCTCAGCAAATCTGATAAATTCATCAAGACCTTTGGCAAACTCTGGACTACAACGGTTCTTGATAGACATCCAACTTCGATCCATTTTCTATATCACATTAAAATTAATTATAAAACTAACCGTTTAATATTGATACTATAATAATCTGTAAGTTTTTATTGATAGGAAGTTAATTATTTATATACTACAGTGTACCACCTATCCCATTTTTAAATATTTAATCTCACTAGTAACTGTATAATGTATGTTTAGTTTTGAAGAAAATTTCAGCAACATTTCCCCTAAGTTCTCCAAGTACACCGATGTAAATGGCAAATAACCACTCACATATGTACCCAAAGAACAAATGAAGAAATCCTACTGAACTTTTTCACAAAACTAAACAAACATTATACAGGTACATCCTAAGTGAGATTAAATATCCAAAAATAGTCCCAAATCGGGGACTATCCAAAGTTTACTCCTAATGAGTAAATTTTGAACGGGTTTCTAAGTTAATATATAAATCCATTATTAATCCTCTAATGTCATCACCAACTCGTAGTTATGTTCACGGTGTAGAATCCTTTCTTGATAAGAGTGATTGAAACTAGAATATTCTTTAATATAACTCCAACAACCCAAAAAAATCGATCGGTAGAAAAATTATCTAGTTAGGTACTAACGGACATAATTTGTGTTTCATATAAACAAGAATCATGTTCTATGTTAAACTTGTACTATATAACAATAATATCATAGTCTTTACAATATAGACTACTTGTGGGTAAGTACATTGTGCTTCATTTTATGCAAAAATATGAACTTAACTTGTATCTTTTCAATCAAAAAGCATCTACGAAACAAACTTGTTAATAAATTCTTAGTGTAGACCTAAGATGTTGTAGAATTCATCACTATTATAGAAAAATGCCTAGGTTACAAGATTTGTTAATATTAAAGAGGAGGGATAAACATAAAAACATGTAGTGGAAGGTGGAATTTATCACTATTACACATAAAATAACCTAAAAACATTAATGTCACTTAGAATTTGTAATTATATTACAATTGATCGAGTTCAGTCTAAGGCTATTGGTCTTGGAACTATATAATGTTATACAACATTAATTTGATAATGTATCAATAGAGTGAGGGCATGCTGGAAAGAGTAGGTTTTGTGAGGGATTTGAAGAGGTGAGGCCACTGTGAATGTATCACAGTGGCAGTGTTTATTCATTATATAAGATAGTTCAACTGGAGACAAGCAATGGTGGATGTATATTTAAAAAAAAATATTTCTATGATACCATGTTTTGTTTTGGAGACATATTATGTTATTCTATGCCATGCCTCCCATATTGAAGAAAAATTATATACTTGTAATTATGAAAAACTATAATCCAACTATGACGAAAATGCTAAAATAAAATTGTAATCCACTTAAATCAGTTCATAATTTGAAACAACAACTATTTTTTAGGGTAATGAACACATTAATATAATTAACTTAACCTTTTAATATTTTATTTACAATGTGGAAATACATCTTTTAAATTATATTTTAAAGTATTCATTTAACATATAAGTACAAGTAAATCACAAAAAATCAAAATATACAAATAGAATGTACTCAGAAAATTATTTATACTTACTTATAACATGTATATGTAGAAGGTAATAATAAAATTAAAATTTCATATTAAAATGAAAAGTAGACACAATACATGATAGAAATATTTATCTCCTCTAATCATAAAAGACGTTAATTGTACATGGGGTACATTTGTACCCCCACCCCAAATAATTAGGTCAAGATCTGCCACTAGCAACAAGGAATATGAAATACAACTATCCTTAATCCAATGTGTCTTCGCGTCTTACCATGGATGTAATTGTTTAAAGTGTTTTAATACCAATAAAAAGTTAAATGTTTGTAAATACTAATTTGGTAAACCACATGTGATTTTCATGTTGCTGGTAATTTTCCAATTTAAGGTTGTTGTTGCATTGTCCTAGAAGCTAATCATTGGATGATATCCATAGAAGTTTCTCAAAATTACATTTTATCAAAAAAGATATTTCTATTAAACATTGCACATTTCTTATTGATATATCATTGTGCAATATAAATGCCCTTTGAATGATTGTTTCAAATCCAATACATTCAAGTAGGTGTACTGAACATGTGATTGTAACTAGTTCTAAGAAAATTAGCTTAACTAACCCTAGTCAAGTACTATTATGGATTGTACAAAAATAATACATGTTAGAATATTGGTGCGGTGAGTGATGACCATGTCTTAGTGGTCATAGGTATTAGATACCAAGTTGAGAAACACACCTTAAGAGAGTATCAAGGACTTCTACTGATAGTCATAATAAAATATTAATAGAAATGATCATGCTCATACTCTGACATTACTCAACATGATATTTAAAAAGGTTGTTATAAAGTTAAAGGTTGAGTATGATGAAAGTCATGGTACACATTGTGATTGATATGGAAGAAATTTGTCCCTATAAATGATGGGAGTGATATCCTAGGCAGCTTCATATGTAAAAATAGAGATATGCATCCTCTTGAGAGTAAATATGTGATACTAAGATCATATGTGTCTTGCTAGTCGACTTAAGGATCAAGGAATTTAGACTAACTGTGAATCAGATGTTGTGACTAGGCCTCTAGTTTGTATTATATATATATATATATATATATATATATATATATATATATATATGATAAAGAGATTACAAAACACATACACACTCAATTCTTTTTGTTTAATATTATATGAGTTAATTTATGATACTGTGATTTTCAGTTTGATTGATTTGTTAAACTCTGTGTTACTTTCAAATATTTAGTAAAAAGATAAGAATGAGAAGCCATTTAGATTATTTAAAGTTCCTATTGAATAGGAATCCAACATGTGTCCTCCCACTTGAGTGAATAATAGGGACAGTCTATAGAGTTCTTAAACCACATTGGAATGCAACTTGCACGTGTAAGTATGATAATGTTGTGGTTTTTAGTTCCAACTCAAGTGACCAGATAATGAAGGCATCATTTAAGTGAGCAATATTTGTAAAAACCTATTTATACCCAACCTGACACAATAAAATTTATATTCCATCATCATATCTACCTAAACCAAGAAATGAACTATGTTCACCCGAATAAATTGTGGTATTTCATGGAATCTATTGAAAACCTAACATTTGGGTTGATTATAGTAAATCAATATTCTGTACCATATTTCTTTAAAACTTTCTTGTATATCTTGATTTCTTCTTCTCATTATTATAACTATTGTTATAATCCACAATTTTCTCCAAGCCATGTGGTCTTTTATTATTCCATATCCATTTTTAGTCTCATTTTAAGAAGACTCATTAGTAGATAGAGTTGGCATGCAAGGGGGAGTTTGAATAAAAAAATCAATTCTTGGGTTTCATTTTAGATCATTAAATCACTTAAATAAGGGGTTGAAGGTCACTAGGTGACCCTGTAAAATCAAAAATTGCTCTAAGCATACTATTTATGTCATATAGAGAGACTCACTTACCAAAAGAAGTGTATAACTAATGAATTTGGTTTGAGTGAATGTATTTCTCTATTAACCCATTCAATGATAGATATAATGGAAAATGGTTTTCCTCATTTTAGTATTTCCTGACATATATCCAAGTATGTTGTCTTGATTTTTTTCTTTTTGCAAATTTTGAAGAATAAAATCTCAAAATATAAATTGGGACTCCAGAATAAATTCAATATTTCTTTTATCTTTCAATGTGTTATATACTAGTGTGAGTAACTATATGTGAAATATATGCACCAACCATGATCACAATCATTATTTAATACTGTGGATGATTTTAAGATCATAAAGCTTTATTTTAGTAATTATACATGTGGTTTCCTCAATACTCAATATCCATGAGTTATTAGAAAAGATGTATGGGTTAGGGTATGAAGGAGGTTGATGATATGGTCAAGGTGGTTGGCATGGCCCTCGTCCATCGGATCAGAAAACGAGAAGCTATGAGTATAACCAATAGGGAGGAGGTAAATATATAGAGATGTAGATGGGAGATATGATAAGGACGATTAATGACAAGGTTGGGTAGAATGTTGTCCTCAATGAACTAGGGATCAACTGTCTCTTTTTGAGAAGTGAGCGTAAATGGTCCCAGGAATAGGAAGAAACATATAATGATGTAGCTTTGGAGGAGGACAACTAAATTTTCATGGTGAATTTTTTTTGGCATAGAAATCTTTGCAAGAACATGAGACCATCCCAAAGAGTGCACGGAAGAAAAATCAAGAAGCAAGAAAACTATATTTCATACATAGACACCATAGTACGAGGGATTGGCTGCTCCACTTATTTGTTTATAGGGTTTGAAGATTTGAACTTGTAGATACAAAAGCAACACATAACGACCAAGGTGATCAATGGAACACCAACATTCAAAATTTTGAAAGAATAAATATGAAGAGATGTTGAAATTGTAGTGTTACTCTCCCTAATGTTTCCAGGTTGGCGAAGGTTGTTCTTAAAGGAAACAACTTTATTGACGAAAACACATACAAAGAAGTGCTAAATGGCACCGTAACCAAATTCTGGACAGATTACTAGTGCTCTGAGGTGATAAAATTATCTGATCTGGCAATCCGACCTATACTAGAGGAGATCGCAGACTTGCAAGTCACAAGTGTCAGTTTGGGCAATGGAGTTTGGGATATAAACTTTCTGAAGGACTGGCTTCCCAAAGAGGGGGTCGACCTGGTCTTGGCCATTGTAGGACCTTCCCCGCAGGAGGGCAATGACGCATTGGTTTGAAAAGCCACCATGGATGGACTATATTCTACCAAATCCTCTTATATGATCCTGAGAAGTTCACGCGATCTGCGAGTCAAAGGAGAATGGGATGTTGTGTGGAAATCGAAGGTGGCGGCAAATGTTAAACATTTCATGTGGCTGTTCATGCATGGAGCCCTTCTTACTAATCATAAGCGTGTACAACGCCATATGGCCACAGATGGAAGGTGTGTAAGATGTCAGGAGGAGGAGGAGAGTGACATTCACGCCATCTGGGACTGTAAGCTACTCATATCGATATGGGAACAACTACTTAAAGGGGCTCAACCTTCCTCCTTCTTCACGATTGAATCTTGTATGTGGATCAAGTAAGGATTACGGCTAGCAGGAGACAAACATATTTTGTTCATGATCTCGTGCTGGCACATCTGACACTGTAGGAATCAGCAGGTCTTTGTGAAGGTTGTCAAACCCACTGAGCATGTTTGTTGTTTCATAAGATCTGAGGTGACTGCGACAGTGAATTCCTGGCGAAAGGGTGATGACGGTTGGGCATGATAATCTGTTGGGACTTCTGAAGCTGACTGGAGGAAGTCGAATGTTGGGAGGCTCAAAATGAATGTTCATGCCATCATTCTCAGGTTGAAGAGTGTAACAACGATGATTATCAGGGACACCGCAGGTGACAGGATGTGGGGATTTGGCACTCTTCACTCTAATGTTTGATCTTTGTTCCAAAAATAGTCCTAAGTGAGATTAAATATCCAAAAATAGTCCCAAACCGGGGACTATCCAAAGTTTACTCCTAATGAGTAAATTTTGAACGGGTTTCTAAGTTAATATATAAATCCATTTATGTCATAACCTTCATATGACATGACATCCATTTTTGGATTAAACTTGAGCCATTTTATGTTCTCAACAACATTATTCGGTGATTTAGATAGTTGATTAAATACTTTCTCTTCAAACCACCTAATAAATGTTCGATTATGCTCTCTTGCAATCCACATTGAACTGGATCGCGGATGATTTCTCTTGATAAGAACATTGTGTTCTGTGATGTTGCTACTAACTTCATCGATGTTGTGTAAAACATACAAATGCACTTGTTCCCACAACTCATGACAGATTCCTTTCACTCGTCCTCCCAGAGTTCCTTTGCCACAATAAGATTCAGTGTGATGGGAATTTTTTAGATCGCTAGAAGTTTCATTGCAATTCAAAAAATCATTACAAAAGTCCATCACCTCCCTAGGCACGTAACCCTCAACAATACTCCCTTCAGGACGATAACGATTCCGAACATCACCTTTAAAAACACTCATGTAGCGTTCAAATGGATACATCCAGTGTTAGAAAATTGGACCCAACATCTTCACCTCCCTTGTAATATGTACTACAAGATGAACCATGATATCAAAAAAATGAAGGAGGGAAGTACATTTCAAGCTGACACTTGGTAACAATTACATCTTTCTGTAATTTATCGAGAGTATCAGGATGTATCACTTTGTTACATATTTCATTGAAGAAGAAATAGAGTCTTGTGATTGCAAACCTTACATGCTTCAGCAATATAGATCGAATAGCCACAGGTAAAATTTGTGCATTAAGGTGTGACAATCATGTAATTTGAGACCTATCAACTTCAGATCCTTCATTGATACCAATCTATGAATATTAGAAGAGTATCTTTGTGGAACCTTAATATTATACAAGCACTCACAGAAAGTCTTTTTCTCCTTCTTTGACAAAGTGTAACAAGCTGGTGGTAAATATGTGCAGTGAACCCTGATCTCCACTGATAATTCTTTTCTAATACCCATTAATTCTAAATCTTTTCTAGAATTGATGCCATCTTTAGTCTTTCCGGGTATGTTCAATAGCGTACCAATGATGCTATCACAAATATTTTTTTCAACATGCATGACGTCAATGCAATGTCTAATTGTAAAATATCTCCTATAAGGAAGATCCCAGAATATTGACCTCTTCTTGTATAGAGATTTGTCACATGCGAGTAGACGACTACTTGAACTCTTTCCAAATTCATTAACAATATGTTTCACCCTATCATATACAACATTTCCTGGAATAGGTTTAGGAGCACTTCGTTCCTCAGTTGACCAATTAAAGGTTTTGTGTTGCCTTCGATAAGGATGCACTAGTGGGAGAAATCTCCGATGACCAAGATATATGATTTTACCACCATGTTTCAGTCTGATTGAATCAGTATTTTCCTCACAAACAGGACATGCTTTGTATCCGTTTATGCTATATCCAGACAAATTTCCATAAGCTGGAAAGTCATTAATCATGCAAAATAACATAGCACGCAAACTAAAGATCTCTTTACGTGAAGCATCATATGTCATAATACCTTCTTCCCATAGTTTCATTAGGTCATCAATTAGAGGTTGAAGGTAAACATCAATATCATTTCCAGGTTGCTTGGGCCCTGATATCAATATTGACAACATCACATACTTATTTTTCATACACAACCAAGGAGGAAGATTGTATATAACAATCATAACAGGCCACGTACTATGTTGGCTGTTAATGTACCATAGGGATTCATTCCATCTATACAGAGTCCAAGTCTTAAGTTTCTTGCTTCTTTACCAAATTGAGGGTATAATAAATCAATTTTCTTCCATTGTGGTGAATCAGATGCATGTTGTAGGACGCCATCATCATTGGCCTTTAACTCCCCATGCCAAGACAAATTTTGTGCATCTTCTATATTAGCAAAGAAGCGTTGAAATTGTGGTATTATTGGTAGATACCACATCACCTTGGCAGGAGAGCCATTTTTAGCCTTAGTTGAATTTGTGGTCTTATACCTTGACGCACCACATTTTGGACAATTTATCAAATTACTATAGTACTTCTGAAATATCACATAATCATTTGGACATGTATGAATCTTCTTAGCCTCCATTCCCATTGGGCACATTATTTTCTTTGCTTGATATGTTGAAATTGGAAGCTCGTTGCTTTCAGGAAGAATTTCTTTTAACAAAGACAACAATGAAGTGAAACTCTTATCGCTTCACCGGTTTTGAGCTTTAAGAGTATATAATCACATCACAACACTCAACCTTGTGAACTTAGTACAACCCTTATATAATGGTTTTCCAGCATCATGGACAATGTATGCAAATAAAGAAGGTGGATCAATGACATTGTCCCGACAACTACGTAGCATCTCATCAACCATATCATCCTGAATCTGGTCATCTCGAATCGGTTCATCATTAACATTATCATCATTATCTATATCTTCTATGCCACAACTATTAGTATTGACATTTTCTGATCCATAATTCAATTTCTCTCCATGCCAATACCATTCATTATAACCTTTTATGATCCCATTGCATATGACATGATTCTTAATTTCCTCACTAGTATCAACTTTCAAATTGTTACAACAATTTCTACATGGACAATATAGCCTATCTGTAGGTAGTTTCCTATGTTCCTCAGCAAATCTGATAAATTCATCAAGACCTTTGGCAAACTCTGGACTACAACGGTTCTTGATAGACATCCAACTTCGATCCATTTTCTATATCACATTAAAATTAATTATAAAACTAACCGTTTAATATTGATACTATAATAATCTGTAAGTTATTATTGATAGGAATTTAATTATTTATATACTAAAGTGTACCACCTATCCCATTTTTGAATATTTAATCTCACTAGTAACTGTATAATGTATGTTTAGTTTTGAAGAAAATTTCAGCAACATTTCCCCTAAGTTCTCCAAGTACACCGATGTAAATGGCAAATAACCACTCACATATGTACCCAAAGAACAAATGAATAAAATCCTACTGAACATTTCTACAAAACTAAACATACATTATACAGGTACATCCTAAGTGAGATTAAATATCCAAAAATAGTCCCAAATCGGGGACTATCCAAAGTTTACTCCTAATGAGTAAATTTTGAACGAGTTTCTAAGTTAATATATAAATCCATTATTTTCATATGTATATATTAAGTTAAACATCCTGCATCAACCCTAAAGTGTCAAAATAGGAGTACACATGTCTAATCTAATATTAATTTCTAGAATTTATATAATGATTACATATGAAAAAAGACATGTTTTTATTATTGGGTTATTAAATCATATAAAATGGAAAATACTTGTACAAATTAGCAAAGTAAGGCCGTTTCCAACAGTCCAAAGATTGAAATCATTATAATATTCAGAACTATTTGTGAACATTACAACAAATATGATTAAAACATTTATAGCTCCCACATAAATAAGGAGCAGGTCCACTCTCGGTCAACAATTAGTCGACCGAGAGCCCACCTGTGCACAACATCCAAGACTACTCTCGGTCGACGAATTTGTCGACCGAGAGTGGTCCTGGACGCTGCGCGCAGATGGGCTCTCGGTCGACTAATTGTCGACCGAGAGTAGACCTGGACGCTGCAATGGCGGCGGGCGGGAATGAAGGAAGGAGGGAACGAAGGAACGAAGGAAGAGGCGAACTTATTTGGAAATGGCGGCGACCTTCGTGGAGGATGAGATGACCTTCACAGAGAGGCAGAGACCTTCTTGGAAGAGTGGAAAGGCGGCGACGACGAGCTCTTTTTGCAGAGAGGAGGCAAAGCATTGGCGGTGCGAAGAGGTGGCAACGTCTTCACGTACGGACACCACGATCCTCTTGGCGGCGCAGAGAGGTGGCACGAATTCATGGCAACAGCTTCACGGAGAGGAGGCAAGCCATTCACGGCGGAATGACACAAGAAAAATCAAGGGCTTCGCGGCGCCGTGGGAGAGAAAAAATAGAACAGAAAAGGTTTTTGCGGGAGGAAGAAAAACTAGGTTTTAGCTTTTTCACGAAGAGAAAGACCTGTAGCGTCGGTTAACACAAAAAACTGACGCTAAAGATAAACGGTGCCCGTGTCGGGTTATTTAAAACACTCAAATGCATTCTCGATCGAATAATTTGTCGACCGAATGGTTATCGGTCGACAATATTGTCGACCGAAAAGACCTGTAGGGTCAGTTTTAAAAAATATCTGACGTTACAGGTGCTTATACAAAAGAAATCTAGCTCCCTCTCAGTTGAAGATTTTATCAAACGAGTGGTTATCGGTCGACAAATTTGTCGACCGAGATGGAGCAAGATTTCCTTCGTATAAGCACCTCTAGGGTCGGTTTTTTCCTTATAACCGACCATAGAGGTGCTTATACATGTGTGAAAAACTAAACTGGATCCTAAGTTTATCTCGGTCGACAATATTGTCGATCGAGGAGGACTTTAGGGTCGGTTATAAGGAAAAAACCGACCCTAGAGGTGCTTCTACGAAGGAAATTAGGGTCCTTTCGGTCGATGAATTTGTCGACCGATAACCATCGTTCAATAAAATCATCGACCGAGAAAGAGCCAGAGGTGAAATCTAGCTCTTTTTTGGTTGACCAATTTGTCGAACGAACCGTTATCGGTCGACAAATTCATCGACCAAGGATGTGTGAACTAAACTGGATCGAAATATCATGTCGGTCGACAATATTGTCGACCGAGGAGCGCTTTAGGGTTGGTTATATAGAAAAAACCGACCCTAAAGGTGCTTATACACGTAAAATCTAGCTCCTTCTCGGTCGATGAATTTGTCGACCGAGAGAGCTCTAAGGTGCTTACACAACCCAAATAATGATGTTATGTGAAACCCCAATATATGGTGATGTCGTATGAAACCCTAATATGGGATAATGTTATGTGAAACCCTAATATGGGATGATGTTATGTGAAACCCTAATATGGGATGATGTTATGTGAAACCCTAATATAGGGTGATGTTGTGTAAAAACCCTAATATGCGATAATGTTATGTGAAACTTCAATATGGGATGATGATATGTGAAACCCTAATTGATAAAGATGGGAAACTCTAACCCTAATGAGGGAATAGTGATGTTATTTTTGTATTGCATGATGTTGATATGAAATTGATATGGTTGATATGAAATTGAGATGCTTGTGTAACAAGTATATATCCTGAATACCTTGGTCAGATGACCTGAAGGTAATAGTTACATGATAAGTGATAACCATGTTTAGTGATGAACTAAGGGTTTGAATACCCAGATCCAATAAATGTGATGATGGTGGTATTGAGGGATGTGAATTCCCAACAATGAGACAAAGGATTGAGATCCCAATGCTTTATAACGTTTTGAAAAGAACTAAACTCGATCCAAAATTCATGTCGGTCGACAATATTGTCGACCGAGGAGCCCTTTAGGGTCGGTTATAAGGAAAAACTGACCCTAAAGGTGCTTATACATGTGAAATCGGGCTCTTTCTCGGTTGACGAATTTGTCAACCGAGAGATTATCGGTCGAAAAATGCGTCGACTGAGATGAGCTCTAGGGTCGGTTAAAAGGAAAAAATCGACCCTAGAGGTTCTTATACATGTGAAATCTGGCTCTTATTCGGTCGACGAATTCGTCGATCGAGGAGCCCTTTAGGGTCAGTTATAAGGGAAAAACCGACCCTAGAGGTGTTTATACACATTAAATCTGGCTCTTATTCGGTGGATGAATTTGTCGACCGAGGTGCCTTTTAGGGTCGGTTAAAAGTAAAAAATTGACGTTAGAGGTGCTGAACTACACTGGATCCAAAATTGATATCGGTCGACAATATTGTCGACCGAGGAGCCATTTAGGGTCAGTTATAATGGAATACCCGACCCTAGAGGTGCTTATACACGTGAAATCTGGCTCTTATTCGGTCGACGAATTCATCGACCGAGGAGCCCTTTAGGTTCAGTTATAAGGGAAAAATCGACCCTAGAGGTGCTTATATATGTTAAATCTGGCTCTTATTCGGGCGACGAATTTGTCGACCGAGGTCCCCTTTAGGGTCGGTTAAAAGTAAAAAATTGACGTTAGAGGTGTTGAACTACACTGGATCCAAAATTGATATCGGTCGACAATATTGTCGACCGAGCAGCCCTTTAGGGTTGGTTATAATGGAATAACCGACCCTAGAGGTTCTTTTACACGTGGAATCTGGCTCTTATTCGGTCGACGAATTCGTCGACCGAGGAGCCCTTTAGGGTCGGTTATAAGGGAAAAATCAACCCTAGAGGTGCTTATACACGTTAAATTTGGCTCTTATTCGGTCGACAAATTTGTCGATCGAGGTTCCCTTTAGGGTCGGTTAAAAGTAAAAAACTGACGTTAGAGGTGCTGAACTACACTGGATCCAAAATTGATATTGGTCGACAATATTGTCGACCAAGGAGCCCTTTAGGGTCGGTTATAATGGAATAACCGACCCTAGATGTTCTTATACACATGAGATCTGGCTCTTATTTGGTCGACGAATTCGTCGACCGAGGATCCCTTTAGGGTCGGTTATAAGGGAATAACCGACCCTAGAGATGCTTATACACGTGAAATCTGGGTCTTATTCGCTCGACGAATTCGTCGACCGAGGAGCCCTTTAGGGTTGGTTATAAGGGAAAAACTGACCGTAGAGGTGCTTATACGTGTGTGAAGGCAAACTGGATTCAAGATGTCTAATTACCCGCATTTTTTGTAGACATACAAGGTCGGTTATTTGGAGAAACCGACCCTATAGATTGAGGCGCGAAGCCAAAATCAAGCAATTTTTTTCCGTGGGAAACTGTAATTGACTTTCTAATCCAATTGTCTATAAGGTCGCTTATTTTATGAAAACCGAACCTATAGAGATGCACTACAAGGTCGGTTATTTTAAGAAAAGCGACCCAAGAGGTCTTAAGTAGTGCCCGCATTTTTTATAGACATATAAGGTCGGTTATTTGGAAAACCGACCCTATAGAGTTACACCACAAGGTCGGTTTTTTTAAGAAAACCAACCCAAGAGTTCTTAAGTGGTGCTCGCATTTTTTTTAGACATATAAGGTCGGTTATTTGGAAAAACCGACCCTACAGGTAGTGACGTTATAACCCATTTATGTACTAGTGACTCTTCGTAGATGATCATTGACCTTGTATTTTATTATCCCTGTCATTTTACCATGCCTTGTAAGGTCTCTTTATAAACATCAAATTTTATTCATTTTGGAAAGATTTTTCTCAATTAGGACTATGGTTAACCCGATAGTATGTCACGCAAATCCTAGCCCTAAGATTCTTAAATATTCATCCAAAACATTGAAATTCCAATTTACTACATTGTAGATAAAGAGATAAAAAGTAAAACATCGACATAGTTATGTCTAATTATATATATATAACTATTTTATCAACCCTAAATATTTCAATTCAAAATATATAATTTTTCTTCACGTCGAATAGGACTCCATTAAGATATCCTTCATTAGATAAATACAATAAAAACATCAACATGTCAAAGAAAGATTACTTTATGAATAGTCTCTAGTGAAAGATGCATGTTGAGCCGTGCGTTCTTTTATTTGGACAAGTTATAGATATTTTAATTATCAATAACATATATGGCATAGTAAATAGACCAATCTTTATTATAATGATGTTGAGTTCTGAAACTCGAACTATGTTCAAACTTTCAATTCTATTTGTATACATAGAAACCTAAATTATCCTTAAAAGGATTTTTTTGGAAATAATCACAATCTTGGCAGGAAAAATCACACATACGTTTAGTAGAAATCAAGAAACCATTCAATTTCATACATGATATAGAATTAACTACTAAATTAGAGCACGTTATTCGAATTCATATACTAAATAAAATTCGACATTGATGTGAAAAATGTGAAAAAACATGTATCACAATTTGATAATCCTTGGAATATACATATAAATGTAAAGTAACACAATCTTTATTCATAGAATTTCCAGGTAAGTATGGAAGGGACATATTTACCATATAACTACTACTAATACTACAAACTAGTAGTTTCTAGATGATTCCTAGTACATGTGTTAATGTATGAAAAGTTAGTAGACTTTGATGGTGAACTACATAGAGGCCATGTGGTGAAAATAAATAACGTTCTCAATCTCGAAGGGGAGATGGACACCATGTCAATAGTGCACATGGAAGGGGTGCTGCAAAGTAGTTGTTAGAGGTTGGGAATCATCTTTGGCTAGGAATTTGATAATCATCAATTAAGGGTTTGTGAAGTAGGGTTGGATTTTGTTTATGGTGGATTGTGTTTAGAGGGTGAAACTTCCATTAATCAAATAGAGACTTCTTCTTCTTCCTCACAAAATCAACCTCCAAACAATCTTGAAAGAAATATTCTACAAGATTGAACAACTTTTGCAAGTTAATCTAAAATGATAGTGATAGTATTCCTTCTCTGAAGAGCTTTTGAAATGCAACTATCGGTACTAAGATAACTTTCACTATTGCTTTCTTATTTAATGAAGAATGGTAGATAGTTAATCTACAGGATGTCTTTGTTGTTTGTGATGATGGGTCCCCATATGTTTTCATTACTCCTAATGTGTATACAATACTCCACAAACCTTGGTGGTTTAAAGTGATTGTCACACTCAAACACCAAATAATCAGGTATCTCACAATTTATTGTTTTGTATGTATAATCTAGAGGCCTATTTGAAAGTGGAGGGTGTATGAATTAATCATGAATTAGTTTTTTCACACAATTGTCCAACAAACAAATCATTCTAACTGTCCTAACTTGTGGCCCTTGGTCTAACTTTTGTTGTTTCTTAATGGAATGGAAATGGCATGGCGAGTTCATATTGTCGAATGTTATACCCTCAAGAATGATTACATGATCCCGTGTTATAGATCTTCCTCTCCATCTATACAATTGAGTAAGCTTTGATCAGATCAATTATCATTAGGGAGATTGTTTAGAGTGCATGATCATACAAGTAATCACTAGAATTGAAAAATATTTCAGATCATGATCGATACGAATCTTCTAGTTCCCCCGGGGTTTATCATCAATGGTTCTATTTATCTTGTGATTTATGAATATCTTCCTATGATATTCCATGGATGTGGGTAATTAGGACATTTATAGATGGATTTTCCAACATCTCCGACAACAACTACCACCTAAACACAAGAATTTGTTTACAATGATGTAGGAGTACACTTAGTATAGGAAGATAGATGGGAATTAGTCTTCTTTGGAAAGAGTGTTCATACTATTCTCCTAGTTAGGAACAACAACAAGTTTCTACAAACAAAATAAATTCTTCCTTAGAGGAAAACATACTACACCTCTCTTGATGAACCTCAGACAATCTAGAGTAAACAAAAACAAACTTTACTAACAACACAATAACAATCAACAACATGACTCCTATTGCTAAAGTATGGACAAGGAAGAGGAAACGATTGTCTACTATTCTTAATATGGGTGAACCACTTGTTCATATTGTTGATGTACAAGATATGATGGTTTAGTCTCAACTTGATGCTCCTATAGAACATGACATACATGATATTGATGAAGGACATGCTACAGTTCGTTAAGAAGATGATAATAATTGTTGTAGACAATATTCATGAACCACAATGTTCGAGGGGTGAAGAAGATACTAGACAATAGATTCTATGTGATAAACAACCAATGATACCACACTATCAGGACCAATCTACTTCAACAGAGAAAACACCAGTTAGAAAACTAGAATTGCAAGATGAAAGATGAAGATAGATCCATATTACATTGGGAACCAAGCGAGGAAACATGCATCAAACACACCAGGTTCTGGGTTTGATGATATCTAGGACTCTTCTTTTAAAATCTTTATTAATGTTGGGTATATAGTGCTAAAATGATAGATTTATTGTCAATGATCCTACCTATGAAACTTTGAAAGATATGATCAATATTAGTAAAAACTTTTTTCCATTCCAAAAATGTGTCTCTCTAGTAGCATCGCCTCAAAATAAAAAATTGGTTTCAATTGATCCCGGAAATTGGAAGCCATGGCTAATGAGGGTAGAAGAGAATTTTCACGTTTGTGTCCAATAGAGACACAAGTAGTATATTTATCATTGCATGAATTCTAGGAACTTACTCACTATTGTATATACACATCTTAATCCAACAATTAGAAAACTATTATGGAAATATATCTTCCCAATTGGAACTTAGGATAATATACCTTAGGTAGTGGTTGGTGATTTAAACACTATGCTCAATCCATATGCAAAATGAGGTAGAAATTCGTGTATCCACAAGGAATCTACATCCTTTTGAGAAAGCCTAATACATGTAGGCCCCAATGTGCTTGTTTTATTAGAATCCTTCACTTAAAAGTGTCTCCTTTTACATGAAAATTCTAAGTATTTCATGCCAACAGTGAATAGATAGACACTTACTCTATTTTATAAGTGAAGACATTTCCTCACATAAATTATGATCATACACCTATCGTGATGTGTACCCAATTAAAGAATATATATCATTACATTTTCTAGATGAAAGTTTCTTGGAATCAAGGAACTGACATCAAGAACATCACATGGCAACTAGAAGTTTACAAAGTTCTTTACTAACTTCTTGATTTATGTAATACAAATGAATATGAAATGGGATCAAATATAAACATGATGTTCTAACAAGTATAGAAAGGTTCAACACACTACTTCAAGTGTTTACTCTCAAGCTCTAGATTATCAATGTCATGTACTTAATAAAAGATATGAGGAAATGCTTTTCATTCATGAAGAAAACTAGAGACTCAAGTGCCATATGCATTGTTTAAGAAACTAGGACAATGACACATTTCTAACATTCTTATGTCAAAGATTGAATATGTAAAAATGATATATACACTTCACAGAATGACCAAGGTCTACATATTACTGATCTACTACATTTACAAACCCTAATGCAAAATTATTTCAAATCATAATTATGGTATTTTAATAAAATTAGTCAAATGGATATAGATTGTCTTCCTGCTACATTCAGGCCTTTGACGCCTATAAAAATACCAGTTTGGTGATGCTTTTAAATCCTGCAAACTATAGGGGTCCAGTTAATGTTGATACAATGTTAATGAGGTTTAATTGGAAAACTATAAAATTGATGTAGAAAGTACACAATGCTCTACATGGATTCACATTCCTATCTAAACTATGCAAAACAAATATTTTGCTCATGCCATAGAAGAAACATCAGGATATGTCTAAATATTTAAGACCAATATCCTTGAACAGTAATTTCTAGAAGTTAATCTCAAAGTTAGTTTTATATCATTTGAAGTAGCGCATGTAAAAATGAATACTTGTAGAAAAAGGTATTTTGTTCATGGGTGTCACATTATAGATAATTTCATTTTTTTACTAGAAATAATACATACGATGCATAGACAAGGAATTTATTCTCATAAGGAAATCAATGTTGGCCATGATAAATCGTGTGACCATATCTCAAGACCCTTCATTCTTGACACATTAACAAATGCGTCGATTCCACTCACCCAAGAACACTAAAATACAGAACTTTGATGGGATCTGGCGCATTAGTGTTTGTATGATCACATTTGAATGCAATAATTCCTCATTTATATATATGCAACATTTTTTACTTTTTAATGGGAGGTACAACTATTATC
Source organism: Alisma plantago-aquatica (assembly GCA_963693085.1). NCBI lineage: Eukaryota > Viridiplantae > Streptophyta > Magnoliopsida > Alismatales > Alismataceae > Alisma > Alisma plantago-aquatica. The sequence continues at coordinate 846,316,561 of OY856409.1, forward strand.
CTATGGGATGGTGGAAATTAAAAAGCATCAAGGCTTCAAGGGTTCTATCACAAGGAGATCCATGTTCTCCTTATTTATTTGGTATGTGTTCAGATCGTCTATGTTTGTTTATTGTTGCAAAGGCCTCTAAAGGTAAATGTAAGCTAATAAAACTATCTTAGTGAGGGCCATCAATTATGCATTTAGCATTGGAAGATGGAATAATACTCTTTGCAAGAGAATATATTTTCAAGGCGTGGATTTTAATTTGAATTTTCTTAATACTTTCTAAAAAAAACACAACAATCCATGTTAGTGGACAAAAAGGTGGTATTTTGTCTTGTTTTGCAACTAGAACTACAAGGAATTCTATTTGTGACAAATTTGGCATTAAACTGACTGACAATTTGCTAAAATATTTGGGGGTCCATTTTTTATGGGAGGGTCAACAAGTCCACATATTTTGAGGTAATTGAAAAGTTTAATAATCCTCTCATTGGATGGTCCTAAAAAATTATGTCCAACTATGGCCTAATTTGTTTAGAAAAATTAGCCTATTGACTATATAAATATATACATAGTGTCAATATTACCACAAAGTCATTGTAGCAGACTAGATATAACAATTAGACAATTCATTTGGAGAAAGGCCCATAATAAATACTTCTGATTAGTACTTTGGGATCCAGTTATTTCATCATAAAAGCTTGGAACATTAGGAATCATTCTGTCTCATTAGAATCAGGCTTTGTTAATGAAATTTGCTTGGAAATTATATTCAGGCAAGAATAAATCTTGGTCATTTGGCTTGAGATAAAAGTATAATTCATTCATGAAACAATCAGTATATATATGTCCATCATTTTGGAACACCATTAAATATCTACTACCTTGTGTTTAGGATAAAAGTAATGAAGATAGCTTGTCATGACATGATCTTGCATATCCACAAGAGGGTCCATTGGTACTTAAATATTACCAACCCATGTATAATAAACTACATAATCTTAAAGTTTCTTCAACGGTTGATCTTGAAGGAAATTGGGATAGTAGTTTCTTGTAAAGTTATTCCCCAAATTAGATTATCTTAGTCTTCCTCCACCTAAAAGTAATATTGATATTCAGTGTAAAGCATGGTCAACAACCACATCTTGATAGTTAAATATAATATGTACTTATTCATTGCTTATATTGCACAAAGGATGGTCACTAGTTGGTCTATCAAAAATGATTTGGCAATGTAAGGCCCCTCCAAGTAAAATATGTAAACATACGACTTCCACTTTGTATGGACGAGATCAATCCATACGGTACATTAAGTAGCCAACATAGCACTTGACTTGTAACTATTGTTATATACAATTTTCCTCCTTGGTGTTGTTTGAAAAATTAGTATGTCATGTTTGTTGACCAAAGAGTTATACATTGCCCATATTTTGATAATGACTTAACCGTTCCATTCCTATGTATCTAATATGTTTGTTTAAGATTGATTTTAGGCTTTAGGTACATGAAAAGGATCAAATTATACAGGCCCTAGCTTGTTCAAGTTCAAATCAAATGCAATGCAAGTGTGTAATTTGGGAAATCACTCCAAATGAACTTAGATAATTTTTGTAATCACTTGTATTGATGATATGACTTGTAACTAAGATGAGAAAAATTAGAGACACGCAATTCCATGGTTTAATCACTCAAATGTCAATTTAGAAAATTTGTCACAAGTTGTTCATCGGTCGAGTTGGAAACTCGATCGATCCTATAATGGATTTTCTAAAGATGACCCATCAGTCGAGTTGCACACTCACAAAACTCGCTCGACCGACTCACTGAGAAAACCTAATTTTAGCTCATCGGTCGAGTTTCCTAGAACAAACTTGATCGATAATTTGAAAATTGGCTTTGTCATTTAGTGGATTGGTCGAGTTACCTTTATTAAAACTCGACCGAATGTACTATATAGAAATATAGAAAAAGTGATTATAACCATTGGTGAGTCATTTTAGGCAAAAATAGATCTGTTGCATTTTGGAAAATGTCTATATTTTGACCCTAAGTGATCCCACACTTGAGGGAGCATACCCAGCTATAAATAAGACCCCTTGGAGTTCATTCCAGTTTTCTCATTCATGCTATTCTAAGTCCTTGCTATAGTTGATTGTGTTGCAACTCCTTGAGCCCCTTTATCTCTCTAGTTTACACTTCATTTCATGATAATGAGTGAGATATGCCTATTGTAAGAGAGCTACTTCCTTGTATTTATAAAGATCTCATCCATTCCATCTTACCTACCCCTTTCCTCCATGAAGCAAAGGTGAACCAAGCTACTCTGAGTGAAGGTGGAGTTGTTGTTCTTCTTCTTCAAGTTTGAAGAAGAGGTGAAGATCTTCTTCAGGTGAAGGATAAGGCAAAGGCTAAAGATCCAAGACGAGGGTAAACCCTGGAAGGTTGAAGACTTGTGTAAGAGTAGGTAAGACATTGAAAGAAGGATGAAGACTCTTGGCAAAGTGGGTAAGTCCTTGGTAAGGTAGAAGACTCTTTCTGCTTGGGTGGGTAAGTCCTTTGGTGGTCTTTTGTTGTAACTCTTATTGGTTAATATATAGAGAAAAGCACATGCAAAGGCCTAGAGATTGACCTCTCTAGGTGGTGGATTGACTCTCTCCTAGTTTGGAGAGTGGAACCACTCTAAATGACCTTGTGAAGTGCTTGCTATCAATTCCTCTCATCCTTGCTACGATTTTAGTTAGGACTTCAAATTGCACCTAAGATATTTGTTTTGATTGATATAATTTGAAGGTCTAATCTATCTTGTCAGAATTTTTGAAGATATATTCACCCCTCCTTCTAGAGCCCTAGATCCAACAAGTGGTATCAGAGCTAAGGATCTTCTCTAGCAATCTCTCACGAGATGAGAAGATGGGCGACAACCTACTTGGTTCTCTCAACTTAGAGGGAACCTTATCCATGCGTCCTCCAATATTTGATGGTACCAACTTCCTCTATTAGAAGAGGCATATGCAATTATAAATTCAAGGCATGAACTTTGACATGTGGAAGGTGATGGTCACACCATACAAGGAGACAACCGGAGCTATTCCTACATGGAGTGAAGCTGTACTCAAAGAAGCTCAACTCAATGCCAAAGCCATAAGCATCCTCTATGTAGCTCTTACCCCAATGGAGTTCAATTGGATCTTATCTTGGGACACCACCTATCAGATTTGGGACAAATTGTGCATCACCTATGAAGGCACAAAGAAAGTCAAGGAGGATAAGATCTACATGTTGAACAACCTTCTAGAGAACTTCAAGATGGGCAAGAAAGAAGGGAAGGTGGAGATGTACTCAAGACTCAATGTCATCATCAATGGGCTAGCTGCATTGGGCAACACTTTGGGTAGAGGTATAATAAACTCCAAGATCTTGAGGACTCTACAAAAGAGATGGGATTCGAAGGTCACATCCATTGAAGAAGTGAGGAGCCATGGTGACATGCAAACCGATGAACTCATTGGCAACCTCCAAGAATATGATCCAAGGCTGGACAAATAAAAAGAAGAAGCCGAGCAAGAAGAGAAGGAAGCCAAGAAGATCAAACATAATGCTTTCAAAGAACAAGTGGAGGTAGTAATCCTTCAACAACAACATGCTTGTTGGACTTCTCCTTCCTACTCTAGTGAAGATGATGTCCCAAGTGAGAATGAAGCCAACTACATCAAGGACAAACACTTCAATGGGAAGCAAGCCTCCTCCTCTACTCCTAGATGCTACAAGTGTGGACAAAAGGGGCACTACAAGAGTGAATGTCCCAAGACAAGAATGTCACACCACAAGGGAAGCTCAAAGAAGGAAGAGGATTACAAAAAGGAGAGCAAGTACAAGAGGAAGGACAAGACGGAGAAGAGATACAAGAATGCAGCTCATGCATCTTGGGAAGCTTCATCTTCAAGAAGCACAAGCTCCGAAGAATATAGAGAGTGCCACCTTGCACTCATGGCCTCTACTAGTGAAGAAATGAGTGAGTAAGTGAGGTAAGTGAGGTAAGATTGCATGAGTTATCTAAGGAATCTATTGTTGACATGCTTATTTCCACCCTTTGATCTTTTGCTAAATGTAAATCTAAAAGAAAATTATTAGGAAACCTTATTGATGATTTATATGCTAAACTTGAAATTCAGAAAATCTATCTTGAGAGCATTGATAACTTGCAAGGGAAATATCTTGATCTTGAGCTCCAATACAATGGAGTTGTAGTTGAGAATGGTATCTACCTTAAGAACATTGAAACTCTTAAGGAAGAAAGCCAAAATTGCCTAAAGGAGCTTGAAATGATTAAAAGTGAAAATGTTGAACTTAAGCTTCTTGTTGATGCTCGTAGAGATGAAGAGATGTCTATCTTAGGAAAAATTCAAATGCTTGAATCTGAATATGTTAGGTTTCTTGGTCATGTTAATGATTTATCTTCTAGATCTATCTTGCCCAGTAATGACGTTGCTTCCATTTCCCTTGAGAAGGATTCATATTTAACTAAATCCCTCTATCTTGAGGCCGATCTTGTGCATGCTAGAGATGACATGGCTAGCTTATCTTCTACTATTATTTCTCTAAATGATGATAATAATAGATTAAGAGCATCTCTATAGAAATTACTCAAAGGGAAAAACTCCCTAAATGAAATCCTAGACCATTCTACCAAACAAAGTGGTACTAGTGGTTTGGGATTTGTAGGGGGAGTACCAAAGGGAAAGAGCAAAGGAAAAGGTAAGAAAAAGAGCAAGGAGACCTCTTTCTTTGTAGGAGAGTCTTTCGACACTAAGAATCCTATGGTTTGTTCTTATTGCAAGTGTGATGATCAATACTCTACTTATTGTCCTTACAAGCCTAAGGGGACCAACCCAAAGATGAAATGGGTCTCCAAGCTAACTCCAGATCATATAGTTTGAGCTGGGAACTGACATTCTCCTTTTGTGCAAGAAAACGGAAGATGGATTGTTGATAGTGGCTGCACCAAGCATATGACATGTGATATAAGCCATTTCAACAACTTCACCAAAAAGAAAGGAGGGTCAATCACCTTTGTGGGAAATAAGAAAGGTAAAGTCAAAGGTGAGGGTGACGTAGGTGAATCCTTGTGTATCAAGAATGTTCTTTTTGTGGATGGCCTACATTACAATTTAATTAATGTTAGTCAATTATGTGGTAATGGTTACCTCATGCTATTTACTTCCTTTGAATGCTTGATTCTAGATTCCCTCACATACCAAATTATATATAAGAGAACTAGAAGTGGTAATCTTTATGTTATTGTTCTTGACTCTATTAAGCATGTTGTTGGTAGATGCCTAGTAGTCAACTTGAATGATATTTCTCTTTGGCATTAACATTCATCTGTTGAAGAAGTTGAGAAAAAAGGATTTGGTCAAGGGATTTCTGAAATTGGATTTTGAAAAGGATGAGGAATGCCAACCTTGTACCCAGGGAAAGCAAACCAAGTCCTCATTCAAAACCAAAGGAGTCCTTAGTACCAAGAGATCTCTTGAGCTTCTTCACATTGATCTATTTAGACCAATGAGAACTCAATCACTTTGTGGTTCCAAGTATTGCCTTGTTATTATTGATGATTTCTCTAGATATACTTGGACCTTCTTTCTCATTTCAAAAAGTGATATGCTTGATGTTTTCTCGAGTTTTGTAAATGGGTTGAGAATGAAGCTTCTTGCCACATAGTTTCCATCCATAGTGATCATGGGGGTGAATTTGAAAATGAGCTTTTTGAACGTTTTTGTCAAGAATCTAGTAGTGCACACAATTTCTCTTCACCTAAAAAACCTCAAAAGAATTAGGTTGTCGAGAGGAAGAATAGGTCTTTATAGGAGATGGCTGGGACCATTCTTCTATAGTATGATACTCCAAAGAAGTTTTGGGCTGAAGTTGTTAGTGCCTCATGTTTTGTGCAAAATTAGGTTTTTACACATCTTTGTTTGAAGAAAACCCCCTATGAGCTATGACGTGGTAGGAAGTCTTCTATTGAGTATTTCCATGTTTTGAAAGATTCTCTTGACAAGTTTGAACCCAAATCATACAAGGCTTTCTTTCTTGGCTATAGCACTACTAGCAAGGCTTATAGAGTTTTTAATATTGATCTTGCTAAAGTAGTAAAATCCGTAAATGTTAAGTTTATTGAGACAAACCCCTCTATTCCCAAAGATATTGTTCCAAATGATGATGTTGCAGGTGAAGTAATACTATTCTAATATATATCAACATCAACCAAAATAGAAATGAGGTGGTAACACAAGAAGAAGAGAAAGATGAAGAGAAGAAGGATACAACCCCTGGTTTTCAAAGAATCATCCAAAAGAGCTAATTTTAGGTGATCCATTTGAAAGAGTGAAGATGTGGGCTGCATTCAACAAAGAACAAGCCAACAACACCTTCATCTCCACAACTTGAGCCTAAGAATGTCAAGGAAGATCTTAGGGATGATGAGTGGATCCAAGCTATACAAGAAAAGTTGAAGCAATTTGAAAAGAACAAAGTTTGGACCCTAGTGCCATGACCAAGTGACTGAAAGATCATTGGCACCAAATGGGTCTACCACAACAAGCTTGATAAAAGTATAAAAGTGTTAAGAAACAAAGCAAGGTTAGTGGCTCAAGGCTACAATCAATAGGAAGGTATACAATTTGATGAAATGTATGCACCTATAGCTAGACTTAAGTCCATTCCTATGTTGCTTGCCTTTGCTAGTTATAAAAACTTTCTTCTATATTAAATGGGTGTTAAAAGTTTGTTTTTGAATGGTACAATTGAGGAGGAATTGTATGTTGCACAACCTCCAGACTCTGAACATGATAGTTTATTTAACCATGTTTATTTCTTGCAAAAAGCTCTCTATGGACTCAAACAATCACCTAGGGCTTGCTATGAGAAATTAAAGAATTTTTTATTAGATCATCGGTATACATGGGCAAAGTGGATTATACCTTATTTTTAAAGCACAATTCTAACAATTTTCTTATCATACAAATATATGTTGATGATATCATTTTTGGCAGAACTAACCTTGATCTTTGCAAATAATTTGGTGATCTTATGCAGAGTGAATTCGAGATAAGTATGATGGTTGAACTCACATTCTTCCTCAGCTTTCAAATCAAGAAAACTAAAGATGATAACTTCATCAACCTAGTCAAGTATATAAGTGAACTACTCAAACACTTTGGGATGGAGAACGCCAATTCGATGGACACACCCATGTCAAACATCGCCAAACTTGACAAAGATAAAGATGGTGAGAAGGTAGATGAGAAGATCTATAGAGGTATGATTGGAAGTTTACTTTACTTAACTTCCACTAGACCTGACATAATGTTTAGTGTTGGCTGGTGTGCTCGCTTTCAATCAAATCCTAAGAAATCACATCTTATAGCTGTTAAGAGGATTTTAAGGTACTTAGCCAAAACCCAAAATTTTGGACTATGGTATCCCAAGTCAAGGTACTTTACTCTTATTTCTTATAGTGATGTAGATTATGCAGGGTGCTTGATTGATAAAAAGTGCACAAGTAGCACTTGTTTCCTCCTAGGACCATGCTTCATGTCTTGGTTCTCTAAAAAATAAGGCGGAATGGAATTATCAACAACTGAGGCTAAATACATTGCATTCGTGAGTTGTTGTGCCCATGTCTTATGGATGAAGCAAATGCTCCAAGACTTTAACATTCATTTTGATGCTTCACCTATCTATTATGATAATACTAGTGCAATTAACTTGTCATATAATCCTATATTGCATAGTAGCTATAAACATATAGAGGTTCTCCACCACTTTCTCCATGATCACATTGCCAAAAAGGATATCTATATCATGCATGTGGACATAGAAAATCAATTGGCGAACATTTTCACTAAACCTCTAGCTAGAGAGCAGTTTAACTTTATTATATCTAAACTGCTCATAACTTCTTTGAATGAATTTGATATGCCTTCTATATATTTTTCATCTATCCTATATGTTTTTCCTTTGTTTTGATCGCCATTTCATGAAAATATGCTAAAAACTAGTTTTTCATGTTCAATTTGTCATGTTTTTCTCCTTTTTGGGTATTTTTTGCAAAAGCATGTTTTACCGCAAAATAGTATCCAATGATGAGTGATATGTGCCTAAGTATGTTCAAAATACATAATGGACTTGAAAACTAAATTTAATTAGCACTCTAATGGCTAGAAACTAGGTTTTCTATGTTTAGGTCAGGTTGACCATCGGTCGAGTTGCCAACTCAACCGATAAGAGTTCAAGAGCTTTTTTAAATCATATTGGTCGAGTTTCTGAGTTCACAAAACTTGATCGATGGCTGGGTTGGAGCAAATTTAAGATGGGTTCAGCCACCTATTCTCCCTCTCAACTTGAGAAAAGTAGACTAATCTGACCTCCAACACCCCTAAGCTCTCAAACCTAGCCCCGACCTTCCTCTCCCTAGCCCTAGTTTGACCTAGACTGACCTACCCCCTTGCTAATCTAGGTCTGTGGATGAGTTTTGGTGGTGCATCTTTAGCTTTTGCTCTCTCCTTCCTCTCGTTTTCATCTCTATGGCATCTAATAGGATGAAGAGGGCTGCCCCAACTAATGCACCTTCATCTTTGTCCAATTCCCACTTGATGACACTTTCTTTGTCTCAAATGAGGCTCTAAATTGGTATAAGGAGCTCCTTCACTGGAACCCTTTCCCTTTTCATGCCATATTTGAGCCTAGACCATGAATAAAAGAGGTCATAGATCAAGTAGCATAGTTGTTTTATGATCACCATCTCTCTACCTTGGGTGTTGAACTCGCTTGCTATAATAATTCCATCACAATTACTGAAGTGGTTCTCAAATTCTACACAAATTTGCGTTGGAATTATGACACCCTCTTACTCTCACCTAATTCTCAAGTAGTCCTCACATCCATGATAGCCGAGAAGAAATTTCAAGTCTCCGAGGATACCCTGAACATCTTCTTTTTAGGTACTAAAGTGACTGGCACCTGGTGTAAGGACTACCCAGAGTATTTTGACTTAGTTGAGCATGAGGCCTTCTACAAGCAATATGATCTTACTTCTCCCTGATATTCATAAGTTCTTGAAGAAGCATCAATTACCATATAGGAAGAAGTGCACCCTTCCCTCTTCTGCCTTGGAACTCAAGAGATGAATTGTCGCCTTAGTTGTTAACTGCAATATTCATCCAAAGAAGAATCAAACTAAGATTGCAAAAAACACTGGGATAATCATGTATTGTCTCTTGAAGAACATCAGAGTCAAGTGGTCAAGATATGTTCTCCATTATATGAACTACTTTGAATTAGGCAAGAACACTCGTGGCACCGACCCACCCTACCCAGCCCTGATTTGTGGTCTATTCCAGCTTGCCACTGGCAAATCTCTTTTTCACGACCTTCACTACAAGCTTTCCCGGAAAGGAGTTTGCATCAGTGAAACCACTCTTCAATAGTTTGTTCCTATCCTATCCTCCACCTCCCCTGGGCCTCTACCTTTAACTCTACTCGAGAACCTCCACCACCTCAGCCTACCTAACCTTCCCGTGCCTCGTTCCATGTGTCATATGAAACCCTTATGGGCTACACGATGCATCAACATGCATATAACCTTCATATTCAGGAGCACCTGCATCAGGACTTGTATTCCATCATGTCTAACATGAACATGTCCTGTGCACACTCCTACCCTACCTATCATCCTTTCCCAGGAGATGGCTATGCATCCTATGCATATGATCACTTTTACCCTACCCCTCCACCTACACCTTCCCCTGTTGCACCCCCTGCTGGTTGTGGATCTACCCCTGGTGTAGCACCTCTAGCATTTGGACCCTTAGCCACTCTATTTGCTAGCCTCAGTAGTTATGCTCCTTCCTTCCCACAGGCCAATGAGTTGCATGCTCTTGGTATGTCTTGGGATGAGCAGAATGCACATTGGCCCGGTTGTGGTTTTGGTCCCTCTACTGATGAAGAGATGTCAGACTAGGATGATGAGGATGCTACTGATGAGGAAGCTGATGAGGGTGCTGGTGATGCTTCTAATGATGTGTCACGAGACCATTTTTACCCCAATCCCTATCACACTGCCCAGATAGTAGAAAAAGGATTGAAGCGCCCATCCCTGAGTGGCTCAATAGGATCTATCACATTGAAATATACAATAAGAAATAATAACTGAAAAACTAGGAAATTTAAAGAACAACTAACCCAAAATGGAGATTTTTCCAATATATCTTTGTCATCAGAGTATTTGAGTGTAGAAGTGATATAGTCAAGATTCTAATGTTTTGCCTAAAATCAAGAAAATTTAGACACAAAGTCAATGCAATTGCACGGTATGCTACATAAAAACAAGTAAAATGGTTTATAATAAAATTAGTGTACTTGGATGGACATATATTTCAAAAGTATAATGAGCAATTTACAAAAACCAAAAGTTATTCGACAAGTTTTTCAAATGATTCGATTTTTATTATGAGTTCCCATTATGTTGTAATCAATAAGCATGCTTATATATTTTGTGTGACTCTATTACCCTAACGTGATGGTGAGGTCAGCAGGATCCTTCTCACCATAAGAGATAGGAGGTCAATGTACAAGTCCACCCGCAAATGATGGGTTGCTTGCACTCAATATCAACATTATCAACATAATCATCATCATTATCAATATACAGGTAGTCATAATGGGCATGCCATTTATGTTTTCTAGTTTGTCTTAAAATATAATATAAGAAATATGGAATCCTAATCAATAGGGAACAATAGATCAACCAAGTATAAAGACAAGTACACAATCAAGAGATACATAAAAAGCATCTTCATTACAACCAAAGAGAAGGTATAATAGCATACATTTCAATGAAGATTTTTTAGTATAACCAATATCTAAGTCAATAGGTCAACCCTTCGAGTCTGATCCTAAATCACATTGTTTGGATCAAGGGTCAGGATCATGATATTTGGAAATCATGTTTGGATTTTTAAGATTAGGGTTGCACTTTTCCTATGTCAACCATAAGGTTGGGTCATTCACTCATAATCAATCAATATTTCAGTATGTCCAACATTATTTCAAGTGTCGAGTATTTTCTAGTGTGAATGACTTACCTAGGTTTTCTAGGATCATATGTGTTAACCCTAAATTATGATCATTATCCAAGTCATCATCAAATTTCTATTTCATCATCATGATACTTAGTATAATTGAGATTCAAGATCAATCTGATTAAAATAGAGTCATGAATCATACACATGATCAAGGTTTTCAGAAGATTTAGATCTATTGTCACACTATAAAGGCTAACCCTTAGTTAAATGTACATTCTAGGAGAGATAAGTTACAAGATCAGATCTAAATTCATATTTTTTCAAGTTTGGTCTCAAAATGATCATCACAGTTAGAATTAGGTTTTCTCAAGGGTTAATCATCATTATTGAGCCATTAGATAAACTAAATAAGAAAGAGATCAAAATTTGGGTATATTAGTGAGAATAATTTAGAATCAGTCTTAACAAGTATTTTTAGATGATTCATTTGATTTTTCTGATTAAAATTGACTATTCATTCCTAATTTTAGGAGTTACAATGCAATTTCTATGATTTAATAAAGATCTGAGTATTTAAATGATTATTTGTCAGAGATGAGAAAATACCTTAATTTAGAAGAAAAAAAAGATGACCGTTGGATGCACAAGGAACATCTGAGATTGGGACACGTACATCCATAGATTTCTATCTGAAAGGTTTGGTTTGATGTGATTTAATCTTTGGTTCTGGCCAGTTTGAAACCGGTTTTACTGAGTTCTTTGAATTCAATTTGAACTGGGTCAATCCCTTTAGACTGGTAGTTCTTTGGTCCCCCTATCTCGCATAGGCCTCACATGAGCCACATAGGCCAGTGGAGTTGCTCTCTAGAGTAGAGGTTCTTTGGGAGTAGGAGGCATCAGAGCCAACAAGGGTGGTGTCATTCGTGATCGGCGTGGTCCTGCGAAGTGGACGAGAGTCTTAGGTGATGGCTCGGCGCTGTGAGGAGGAGATGCCCAATATGGGCTTTGCGGTTGTGTCGCATTACAACAAGAAGGTCAGGGAGTAAATCAAGGCATTCAGGGCTGAGGGAGTGAGCATAGCAAGAAAGTGTCTCGTCGCTTGGTGTGGTGTATGCGATCCATGGGGGGGTTATATAGCACTAGGCTAGGGTTAGCACTAGATAGGACATGGGTTGAGGCCATGGCCACCGGGCTGAGAAGGGAGAGAAAAGGATGATTGTTGGTGGCACAAAAGTGCACAAAATGTGGTCAAAATGGGTATGGTTGAGCAAAACAATATGAGCCAAGGAATTTTGTTCACTATGATTTTCAAAACACAGTCTTAATTGGCTGATTGACCATTTCATTTCTATTATCTCCTCCTCACAATCAGCGGGAGGTAGATGATAATGAATTGGCTGTTCGATTGGTCCTTGGTCCATGGGAGAGTGGATCCAAGGGTTGGGACTTGCCCAGATCCCTTGGCACGGATCAATGACATAGAAAAAGCCAAATAAAAGAGTAAATAAAGAGCAAGTAAAGGATTTTCCACACATTAACTTCAAAAATTTGTAGACAGCTATAGGAATGTCCAAATGAGATGAAATTTGGACCATAGGTTCAAATTAATTTGGGGAATATGTAGAAAGAGTTTGAGAACCAAAATATGAAGTTTGATTGAAAAATTTACTTCTTTGGACAAAGTGATGATTGAATCTAATTTGGGGTGTGATAATGGCTCTAAAAACTACATTGATCACCATATTTTGGATTTGAGTCTCAATATTGGTTATGAAGCCAAGAAAAAAAATTGGGACAAAGGATGAGTATAATGAGGGGAAAACAGTAATTACTTCATTATAATGTGAAAATCTACTTTGTCACATCCTTCCCTCCTTAAAAAGGAATTTTCTCCCCAAAATTCAAAACAACCTCAAAAATTGGAATCATTCAACCTAAGTCATATCCTCAAATACTAGAGTGTCCTCAATTATAAAATCAAAATCATGTCCTCAAATTTTAAGTAATCCAATGATCATAATTGGGATTCCATGTTTCATATCATAACCAACTTGGTATCAATATCATTTATTATCGAGCAATTGAGTATCAAGGTCAATGCATATATTGTTCAAAGTCATCATGACTCACAAATATGGAAAACATCATATTGATAAAAAATTTGGAGAGATTATACTTTAGGTCAAACAATTAGAGTTCTTGTACAAGGTGACTTTCAATCCTAATATCTTAGGGTATGAGCCTCTACATTGGCCTAAGTGGGGTTATACATGCATGATTTGAGATTTCATATTTCAACATTTCAAGACAACATCATACTTTCAATATCATGATTTTGAGCTCAAAATCAATGTGAGGTCCCACCCTAGTCCTAATGAAAGCAAAACCCTAAGTCATAAATCGAGAGAGTCAAAATAGTCATCATTTTAAAATTTGGGATTTTGAAGTCATTAGTCATATATCTCAATGTCCAGATAGCGTGATCATAGGATTTGTATCATTATTGAGATTTGATAATCGTGAGTCACATTATTATATATCAGTATCAAGAGTCGAGATTTTTGGATACCAAAAGTCATAGATCCAAAATTTGATCATATGTATAAATATTACAAAGCTAGGGTTTAAATTCCTATTTAGACTTTAGGGTGATCATTCATCTATATTCATTTTCTATCAACAACATTCAAGTAATATTTGAGAAACATATCAAGACTTCATTATTATGGTATCTAAGGTTGATGAATGATCTAGACCTAGGTCTATCTAGGAAGTCAACCTCAAGCTATAGTCAATATTGTCATATATCAAGGTCATTAAATTAAGATTCAAAATTGAGTATCAATATCATCCAAGATTTAGGCTATTAAGATTAGTTCAACCAATCCAAATAGGGTGAAAGGGAATACCTTTCCAAACTCTAAATAATCAATAGGATGAAAACTTAGAGGTAGTCATAATAGGGATGTGACCCATGTTAGGGGAGTCATGAGTCAACTACTACCCTGATCTAGCATTTAACCTACATTATCCATTGAACTTATTAAATAGGGAGAGTATCAATCATTAAATCATATTCCATATGGTCATGAGATCAAAATTCAAGATCATTATATCGTAATAATGTCAAGATTTTACAAAGTCAGGTTAATATTTGCATTCCTTTCCTTTGATGATCAAGGTAGTGATATAATTTGAAAATTGAGTATTTGAATTGGGCATTTGAGAAATTAGAGAATAATAGTGCAATATCTACGCCCATAATCATCATATCAAAATTGTGATTGCTAAAGGCATCAATTTCTTTTTGCATCATTTCCTTACATCATGATTTTGTGAGTCATTAAGATTAATAATTAAGCAAGAGATCCAAATTTATGTATATCAATGAAAATCATTTAGAATCATGCTTCACAAGTATTTCTAAATGATTCATTGTATTTTTCTGATAAAAAATTGACTATACATTCATAATTTTATGAGTTAAGATGCAATTTCTTTGATTTAATCAAGATCTGAGTATTTAAATGATTATTTGTCAACGATGATAAAAATACCTTAATTCAGTAAAATAAGATGACCGTTAGATGTACAAGGAACATATGAGATTGAGCCACATAGATCAGTGACTTGCTATCTCAAAGGTTTAGTTCAATGCGATTTAATCTTTGGTTTTGTCCGATTTGAAACTGGTTTTGCTGAGTTCTTTGAATCTAATTTTAATTGGGTCAATCCTTTTAGACCGGTAGTTCTTTGGTCCCACTTCCTCGCACAAGCCTCATGTGAGCTACACATGCAAGCAAAGGTTCTATCTAGAGTAGAGGTGCTTTGGGAGCAGGAAGGATCAGAGCCAACAAGGGTGGTGTCGTTCGTGATCAGCATGGTCCCACGAAGTGAATGAGCGTCTTAGGTGGTGGCTCAACACTGCGAGGAGGAGACACCCAATCTGGGATTTGTGGCAATGTCGCACAACAGTAAGAAGGTCGAGGAGCAAATCAAGGTGTTCAAGACAGAGGGAGTGAGCAAGGAAGGGTCTCATTGCTTGGTGTGGTGTATGCGATCCTTTGGGGTGGTTATATAGGACTAGGCTAGGGTTAGCACTAGATAGGACGTGGGTCGAGGCCATGGCCGCCAGACTGAGAAGGGAGAGTAAAGGATGATTGTTGGTGACACAGCAGTGCACAAAACAAGGTGACTAGACCACGCCCTCTCATGCCTTGAGAGTTTACCATGTCGGCCTCGCCTGGGGTGGGTTGTCTTGGTCAAAAAAAAATGCACAAAACTTGGTCAAATGGGTATGGTTGAGGACGAAAATATGAGCTGAGGCATTTTGTTCACTTTGATTTTCAAAACACGATCTTAATTGGCTGATTTACCATTTCAGTTCTATTATCTCCTCCCCGCAATTAGCAGGAGGTAGATTACAATGAATTGGCTGTTTGATTGGGCCCTAGTCTACAGGAGGGTGGATCCAAGGGCTTGGACTCACCCAGATCCCTTGCCACAAATGAGTGACATGGAAAAATCCAAATAAAAGAGTAAATAAAGAGCAAATAGAGGATTTTTGACACATTAAATTCAAAAATTCGTAGACAACTGTAGGAATGTCAAAATGAGATGAAATTTATACCATAGGTTCAAGATAATGTGGGGAATATTTAGAAAAAGTTTGAGAACCAAAAGATGAAGTTTGATTGACCAATTTTTTTCTTCAGACAAAGTGATGATCAAATCTAATTTGGGGTGTGATAATGTGTATAAAAATGACATTGATCACCATATTTTATATTTGAGTCTCAATATTGATTATGAAGCCAAGAAAAATAATTTGGGACCATGAGTGAGTGTAATGAGGGTAGAACGGTAATTAATTCATTATAATGTGAAAATGCATTTTGTCACATGATGGATCTGATGGTTTTGCTGGTGCCTCCGGTGATGAATGAGATGATGTTCTCTCTGTTGCACCTTTATACAAAGATGATGACTATGAGCCTGATGCTTCTCATTCTAAGGATGATAATGTTGTGGACATAGATAGCTTAGATTCTTAGTTGTTTTAGTTTTTAGTCTAGTTGTCGTTCATATATATCTTTCTAGGCTATTTTGTATTTCAAACATTTGGACACATGTTCTGAGCTATACTATTTTATCATCTAACTTTCATCATTATGTCTTGTTGTAGTTGTTTTATGAGAACTTGCAAAATGAGTTGTAATATTAATCCTTTGTTCACTTACTTTTTGATTTACTATATCTCATGAGTTGGTGTCATGTTTTACCATATTTTGATTATAACTTAGATTATTTGTTTATCTCGTCTCTGTTTGGTGTATGCTTTGAGATTGCATGCTATGGATGTATGCTTGGTTGTGCTTTGTGAATATGTGTCTCTATGCTCTTCTACCCCACTTCCTTTTTGATAATGTTGAAAGGGGGAGAGAAGTTCAATGTTTTGAAACGCAACCATATTGTCTTTGTTGCCTATGTTCTCCTTTTCTTGTTGATGATATGCTTTATCATGTGACTTGCTAAATGACCATATAGTATATATATTTGATATTGTTGTGTGTAGATAGACTAACTATGCAGGAAAGAGTATGCATAGATTGAGGGGGAGCAATTCACATTGTTCAAATCTTGAACCCCCTTAAAATTGACAAGGCAAAGGTATAACTTCAATATCCTTTTCAATATGATTGAGGAATGGTTTTTCATTGTCAAAAAGGAGGAGAATGTTGACCTAAGAGTTATACATTGCCCATATTTTGATAATGACTTAACCATTCCATTCCTATGTATATAATATGTTTGTTATATTTTGATTTCAGGCTTTAGGTACATGAAAATGATCAAATTATACAAGCTCTAGCTTGTTTAAGTTCAAATCAAATGCAATGCAAGTGTGGGGAAATCACTCCAAACGACCTTAGATAATTTTTTTAATCACTTGTATTGATGATATACCTCATAACTAAGATGAGAAAAAATTAGGGACACTCAATTCTGTGGTTTAATCACTCAAATGTCGATTTATAGAATTTGTCATAGGATGTTCATCAGTCGAGTTGGCAACTCGACCGATCCTATTATGGATTTTCTAAAGATGACCCATCAGTCGAGTTTCACACTCACAGAAATTGATCGACTGAATCACTGAGCAAACCTAATTTTAGCTTATCGATCGAGTTTCCCAGAACAAACTCGATCGATAGTTTGAAAACTGGCTTTGTCATTTAATGGATCGGTCGAGTTATCTTTATTGAAACTTGACAAAATGTACTGTACAAAAATGCAGAAAAAGTGATTATAACCATTGGTGAGTTGTTTTGGGCAATAATAGATCCATTGTATCTTAGAAAATGGCTATATTTCAATCCTAAGAGATCCCACACTCAAGGGAACTCCCCCATATATAAATAGGACCCCTTGGAGTTCATTCCAAGTTTGCTCATTCATGCTATTCTAAGTCCTTGCTATAGTTGAGTGTGTTGCAACTCCTTGAACCCCTTTCTCTCTCTATTTTACACTTCATTTCTTGATTAGGAGTGAGATAGTCCTATTGTAAGAGAGCTAATATCTTGTTCCTGTAAAGCTCTCATCCATTCCATCTTCCCTACCCTTTCCTCCATGAAGCAAAGGTGAAGGAAGCTACTCTGAGTGAAGGTGGAGCTATTGTTGTTCTTCTTCAAGGTTGAAGAAGAGGTGAAGATCTTCTCCAGGTGAAGGAGAAGGAAAAGGCTGAAGATCCAAGAAGAGTGGGTAAACCCTTGTAGGTGGAACACTTGTGCAAGAGTAGGTAAGACCTTGGAAGAAGGCTGAAGACTCTTAGCAAAGTGGGCAAGTCGATGGTATGGTAGAAGACTCTTTGTGCTTGAATGGGTAAGTCCTTTGATGGTCTTGTGTTTTAACTCTTATTGGTGAATATATAGAGAAAATAAGTTGTGAAGTCCTAGAGGTTGACCTCTCTAGGTAGTGGACTGATTCTCTCCTAGTTTGGAGATTGCAACCACTCTATATGAGATTGTCAAGTGTTTGCTATCAATTCCTCCATCCTTACTATGCTTGTTAGTTAGGACTTCAAATTGAACTTAAGATATTGATTTTAATTGATATAATTTGAAGGTCTAATCTATCTTGTGAGAATTTTTGAAGCTCTGTTCACCCCCTCTAGATCCCTAGATCCAACAATCTTGTCAATAGTGGACTAGGGGCCAAAACAACCTATCAATGATATTGATGTTTACCCTGAGCCTCTAATTGATGAATTAAATGAAATCTTGCAAGATGGTGTTAGGAATTCGGATGCTTCATGTGAAGAGACCTTTAATTTGCATGCTATGTTGTTTAACAAGATTTTTCACTTTCTATTTCATGTGAATTTGTCCAGGTAAAATGTAAAAGGAACCAAATTATCCCCTAAATGTGTGTAAAATGTTGATTCAATGCAATTAAAAATATGGTTGAAAGAATATATATATTGATTATCAAAGATTTCTTCTAAATGTAAATATTTACTAAAGGTTGCACAAAGCATTTAGTGGTTCCATTTAGGAAAGAAGTTCCCCTAAACCTATTTTAGGGGAGGATAATGCTTATGAAAGATTAAAAGGCATTGTTTGTAAGGGACCATGTACTACCCTCACATGAAATAAATTTGTACTAAAAAAATGGCCATGTTTTGGGACCTTCCTTATTGTATATCTTTAACAATTAAGCACAATATGGATCTCATGCATGTCGAGAAAAATGTATATGATGGCATCATTGGTACTTTATTGAATATACTAGGCAATACTAAATATGGAATCAAATCCAGAGTGGACATACATCAAATGGGTATAAGGAAATAATTAGCAATAGAGGTTATCATGGTCAGAACACGTATTTACCTTTTTCTTGTAACACTATGTCTCAATAGGAGATAATATATTTTTGTGAGTGCTCTCTTAATTTTAAGGTACCATAAAGATACTCTTCCAATATCCTTAATTTGGTAAAATGAATGATCTCAAGCTGATAGGTTCTAAATATCATGAGTGTCACACTCTAACACAACAAATATTGATATGTATATTTGACCTATCATAAAAAAACATGTAAGGTTTGAAATGAGTAGGCTCTATTTATTCTTCAACACTATTTTTAGATTGCAAAAATCTTATTAAGTTACTAAGAGAAGTGATCATTACCTTGCTCCAGGTTGATATGTGTTCACCTCCATTATTCAGTATGGTGGTCATCTTGTTGTCCATTTGATTATGAAGTCTAGATGTTAGGCACACATTTCTTGTATTGAATGTATTCTTTTGATCGATAAATTAGTGTTTTAAATATGATGATCAAAACCATTATCAGTCTGAAGGGAGTCTTATTGTGGGTCATGTGGTTAGGGAGGTAATGGACTTTTGCAATATTTTCTAACTTGCACTAAAACTCCTATCAATACAAAGTCCTATCACATTGATGCTCATTCTAGAAAAAGGACTTTAGGAGCACAAGTGAGAGGAATTAGTCATGAGGTATGTGAAATAGAAAACTTGTAAATTTTACACAACATTGAAGAAATTAGTATTTATATGACCATACACTCTAATCTTATTAAGGAGCTAGTTTAGTTCATTTTGTCTTGCTTGAGAGCCTAACCAAAATTTTGTTAGGTTCTTTGAAGATAAAATCTTCATTCAACTATCTCAAACACCAAATGATGTTGTTCTTAATATCAAATGGTTCACCTTTGTATCAAATATAGATTTCATATCATTCAAAGGGTATGGTATAAATGGATTTTAATGCTACTCAAAATGTCAAGATATTAAGAGTCTCATCCAAAATATTTAGTCACCCTCCAACTAGTGTGAATGATAGGAGACAACAAGAAGATAAGATGCCTTATTATGGTGTCATTGAAGACATATGAAAAATTGACTACATAGAGTTTAGAGTTATCATATTTAGGTGCAATTTGGTTGACAACAACAAAGGAGTTAAAGTGGATGAGATGGGTGTCACATTAATGAATTTTGAAAAGATTGATGAAAAAGGTGAGCCATTCATCATGAAATCATGGAAGAAGAAAGTATTCTATATCAATGACAAAACCAATGAAAAACAATTTTTGTTCCTCATGGAAGAAACTATCTCATCGCAAATCATGGCCATGTAGCCATTCAAGTAATCCAAGTGTTATGTTCCTTATTATTTGTATGATGCAAACTTTAAAATAACTTTGTGACCTTCACTTGTGCAACACATTGATGTGAGATACCACGAATTAAAGGTGAAAATTAAATGTTACTCAATTTAGCCTTTCCTCATGCATCTTTTTGGTTTCATGGATTCATCCATTATGTTCTGGAAGTATAATTAGCAAAGAAAAAATAATAATAATGACATCATGCTATATTTTGACATTTAATATCAACTAGTACCTAAGATCTACAAATAAATAAAATTGTTGTTTTATTCAGTTTAATAAGACTTGTTCACACTTATTCAAAGACCTCCACTCACTGATCGAGTAACTCACCCATATACAGAAAATGTCTTAGCTATGGGTAAGGATCCAAAAATATAACCCAAAGATATTTAAGTTTTTTAACTTTACTTTTTATTTTTTTCTTATAAAATTGTTTGAGAATTCTATTTATCTTGCTCTCATCATGGAAGGTGCATTGGTTATCAATACATCATGTATATTTGAATAATTACATGTCACATTCTAACTGGATCAAATGAAGTTTGTGGTTGACATATAAATGCATTCAACAATAACAGATATAAGATGAAACCTTGCAATTTCATATTCTTGCATGTTTGCATGGTAATTAACATAGCTCAATTGAACATTCCAGACTCTTAATAGAACCAAACTAAATTATGTTTCCAAGCTTGTAGAAGTGGATATGCATGTGATTCATCAACATACTTCATTGTGTTAATAGCTAAAATTGCATCTGATTTAATAATTATCAACCTGAATCTCTCACTAGACAAGTGCTAGGTTGATTGCTACAACCTCAACATAGAGTATGAATGAGGTGTGCTCTTCATGTCCCCAACTAGATAGGTAACTATATCTTGCTTTTCTTACAACCATTAAAATAGGTTCTTTTAAGGAGATCATCGACATCAAGTTTAACACTTGTAGATGGAGGTCAACTGATGATGCATAGTAGGTGATTGTAAGAATACCTTAACTAGAATGTTGTCCCCAAGTATCCAAGGTTCGTGTAGTATTGAACAATATTACAGTAAAAATGCAGCCACTATTGTTCTCAAAATTATTGTATATGAAATGATTTCTATGTTTCCAAATTTGTTAGCACAAAACCTTTAATGTTGTCTAGAAAGAGACTAATTTCAAATTCTTTTCAATACAAGAAGTTCTACATTATGTTAAAAAAATGTAGTACCTAATCTTCAATTGGTATCTTTTTCCAACTTGAGTAGCAACATGACAATCAAATAAAGCATGTAGAGTTGCCTCTAACTCTAGTTTGGGTAGATGGAAGATATGATCATTTATGAAATGCATGTGTTTACATTGTTCGTGTGTCATAACTCTAAAATAAGCTATTATTTACAAGTTAAGGGTAAAATCAATCATTTTTATTCCATTATGGGGAATCAGACGCATGTTGTAGGACCTGTCATTATTTGCCTTTACCTCTGTATGACAAAGTCAATTTCATGGATCTACCCAATTAAAATGAAAATGGTATTATACGTATACAACACAATATCTCAGTAGGAGAAACAATCTGTATCTTACCCAAAGTTGGCATTTTGTACCTTGACGCCCCTCATTTTAGAAAATATTTTAAGGTGATACAGTCCTTCTAAAATAACATAGTCATTCAGCCATGCTTGTATCTTCTTAGCCTTCAACGACATTGGGCACAACATTTTCTTGTTTTGTACATCAAGATTGGAAGGTTTTTGCCTTCAACAAGAATTTTCTTTCAGTAAAGACATCATATTAGTGATTTTTTGTCACTCCACCTATTATAAGCCTTTAGGGTATTCAATCTCGACAATGAGCACATCCTCATAAACATAGCACAGCCTAAATGTAACGGTTTATCAGCATCATGTACAATGTTTCTAAATAAGAAAGGTGGATTAGTATGATTTAAACTGAAACTATTTAGTATCGCATGACTGTATCATTTGGAATTGGTTTCCACACTAGTAACATAATCAACATTTTATTATCTCATAGTAAGAATTTTCCCATTCTAGTACCACTATGTATAGTTGTCTATAATCCCATTCCACATGATATTACTTTTGAACACATTATAGTTTTGATTTTCTTGTTCTTACAACATTTCCTACAAAAGAAATAGAACCTATCTCTAGTTCGTCTCATATGTTCCTTTGCAACTCTGATACACTCATGAAGACTACTTATAAAATCTTCAATTTAGTGATTTGAAATGGACATCCACTGTTCATCCATTCTATAACCATAAGGTAGGAAACGAAATATGAAATCAATCTGGTGCTAGGTGTGTAAATTATAGAATAAAATATGCTTGAATTGGGACCAATAAACTAATTACTTTTTACAATAATATTTAGAATTCATTTTTATGAATGAGTAAAACCTATCAAGTTTTTAATAAATAATCTCATTAGTATTTTTTCAATATGTATTTGTTCTTTAATAATATTTTAGCACTATTTCCCTATTGGCTTCAAGTACATCGATTTAGATCGACAAATACCCACCTACAGATGTAGTTAGTGAACAAGTGGGTAAATTTTATGAAGATATCTTGAAAATTGGACATATTACTGACCGGCCGAAATCGCGCGTCCAAAAATGGAGGCGGATTTGAGGTAGTCGAGATTTTACATTTATAAACCCGAATCCTTCTAGGCCCCCGCAACTTTGTTTATGGGGTTGAAGTAGATATACGGGGTCGAACACAGGGACAAGGGGGGTAGTGTTGAGAACCCAGAATCGACATGCTACACTCCGGTGGGTATAAAGAGATATAAATTCCCAAAAGGGAAACAACAAGATGTCACAAATAAAACAAAGAAAACTATCTCCAACTAGAGCTACAAGAGAGATTTAAGGTTTTAGTCATTTAGCAGTTTTTAGGGGTTTTCATGCAACAGAAACAGAAAGATAATACTAGAGCTAGGGTAAGATGCGAAGGATAAGAATACAACAAAACAAGCGGCGACAATAACACCCTGCACCCCTCCTATCAGAGCGGGTACTTCTAACCAAGCGTCAACACCCCTCTCGAGGCTGTCGGACTTAAGTTAGAGTGGAATGTTACGGAAACAACTCCGTTCCAGGCACTCTCGTACTCCAGAATCGGACCAAACACTAGAGCCACAACATGACTCTCGAAGCTATTGCGAAGGGAAAACACGATTCGGTAGCTAAGCAAAACGTGATCCAAACATGCAAGATAGAGTTCAGATATCAAACATAGCAGTCATCCAATATATCGCACCAAGCATAGAGAAGCAAGTAATTAAGCTTTTCTATTTCCATACACATTAAGGGTCTTAATACATTGCGTAAGAAAGGAATTAAATAACGGAATTAAATATAGATGTCACCTTCTTGATGTAGAAGGGCGACAGACTACAGCAGCTCTCCCGCCCGATATCGGACATGGGCCTAGCCCGATACAGCGGTGTCGGGCGACACACTCTCTCAAGCGACACACCGCGACAACTGGCTATATCGTTCAAGGACCTGGCCGATACGCTCAAATCGGGCGACACACCCTCTCGGGCGGCACGCATGACGGGCGAAGCGTATCGGGTTTGATATCGTGTCGGGCATGGAGTGCCACGTCCTACTGTCAGGCACTTGTGTCGCTCATCATCGTTGGCCGATATCGGTCCGCAGTGTCGCCCGAGACTATTCTAAGTGAACTATCCCCTCCCCCTAGAGATGAGGAAGAGCTCACCTAGTGTCGCCCGGTACGAGCACTGGGGCACGATACTCCTGCTCTCACAGTTTCCTCCGAAGATCACTCAAAGCTCCCAACTGTCCGAATTTCGAAAAATCTGAACTGTCTTTTCGGCTTCCTGTAGCTGCTATTTATAGGCAGCAGTTGGAGGAAGTTATGGTGCTCGTAGAGCCACATGTCCTCCTTATTCACGGGTCGGTGGATGGCCGATACTGGTATCGCTTGGCTTAGGAGTGTCGGCTATCGGTCACGTGATGGACGGCGCGCCTTTCGGTGGGTGGCTGTGTCGCCCGACAAACTGGGCTATCGGACGAGCTGGGCTCCCTGTCGGGTAGAAGGCGTGTCGTCCATCTGCTCCTTCTTGCGCGGCATCCTTTTGTCTTGCGTCATTGTGTCGCTCCACCCTGTCGGGCGGAGGTTCTATCGGGCGTCAGGAAGGCCGAAACAGACTTGGACTTATTCTATGGGCCGGGACGGCCTTATTGCACCAAAATGAGGAATAACTCTGCAAAAGATGGAAATATAGGATTAAGAGCATTGCTTGGCCAATTATTGCAAAAGCGCATACAAAAGAGAGGAAAATAGCTAAAAATGGCAGTTTTGATAACAGAAAAATAGTCTAAAATATCACAAAAATTGGTGTTATCAACTCCCCCAAACTTAGCATTTTGATTGCCCTCAATCAATATTTAAACTTTATTTTGTGATGCTTTTTCTTGTTTGGTACAACTTTAAGGCCAAGAGGTCAAGCAAGTATCGTAATTCCTTTAGAGATAATGCTGTCTCATTATGAACAAAAGACCTTGCGTTTCCTGCCTTATTATTTCAGTAGAATTTTTTTCTACAGCTTCAGCGAGACTTTAGTGTATGATTCTGAAGTTAGCTTACACACCAAACAGCTTTATTTTCGGGGCAGAAATTTGTGTAAAGGGTAGGCTAAGGCTTTTTGGGTTTTTCATCTTGTTTTCCATCAGTCCATCCAGGTAAGGGTCCGTTAGCGGGCAAGTGGCCCCTGCAGTCCAAGCCAGTTGGCTTTAGAGCAGTGATTTCACATCCTACGTACCACTTTCCCGGATCTACCATGCCTAAAGATGGGTACTTTTGGAAAACAAGCAGGTATATATATATATATATATATATATATATATATATATATATATATATATATATATTTCTTTTCTTCTATTGGGTACAACTCTCATGCTTTTATTCACACTCATAAGGCTTCTCTCTCTTTTTCGGATTTTCGTTGGGTTAAGGGGAAACAAAGAGATTTCTACTGTTTGGGCAGCTTTTTCCTTCTCCATACTCGTCTCTTAGCTGTTTGTGAGATTATTATATTTTTCGAAATTTTTGGCGTGGAAAAATGTAATCTTCTGTTTGTTTGAAGCAGCATTATCAGAAAGATATAATGGAACTTGTATCTCATTAAGCACAAAGAAAACTAACTTTGTAAGCAGTTGCATCAGGTGTTTACTAATATAGACTTTGTACATAAGCATGGGAAAAAATTTTATATGAGCATATATATGTACATATGATACAGGAAAGAACAAAAGAATAAAGAATTTGAGACAAAATTGTGTACCTCCCTCACTGGTACATGGTACCCCCCAAACTTGCTCCACACTCTGTCCCAGAGTTGCGAAGTAGATAAGGTAGGGTAATGTTGATCCAGTGAGGGTTAGCCGATGAGCGCGCCTGCGTCAGATAGAAGCTCCCACACGTACTCTCCACTCTTGCTGTAATAAACGATGTGTTGGAGCTGGTCAGGCGCTGCTTTGTTTGCTATCCATTCCAGGACAAAGATGCCGCAGTCGTTAGATAGGGGAATCTGTTGCGGGCTGCGGTGGCAGAACAGGAGTTCGTGCCATTTGCTTGCTTGTGTGTCTAGGAATGGTTGTATCATCTTTGCCACCTCGTCGTAGTATTTTCGAGTTAAGCATTCGACGGATGACAACGGTTCTGATGTACACGGTTCTGGATGGTTCTTATTTCTATTCGAGCTGTTGTAAAAGATTCCTGCTCGTTGCCGAGTGTACACCATCAGGAGCGTCCAATGTTTATAATGCAGAATTGGCAGAAAAATTTGGCTAGGGACCCCGCTTTCCAACTCTTACAGAAAAAGCTTCTTTGCTCCTATTTCATCGGCGAGGCAGACGTCGTTGAACAACATAGGATGGGCTATGTATGCGTGTTCGAACTTTGGCTGTAATATTTGGATGCAAGCGGTAAATACAGATACCGCCACACATCCTCCTTGCTTGTGCGTCAACAGGGACAGTAGTTGATTTGATGTGTGCCATCTCT
The DNA here is from genome assembly GCA_963693085.1 of Alisma plantago-aquatica. Taxonomy (NCBI): domain Eukaryota; kingdom Viridiplantae; phylum Streptophyta; class Magnoliopsida; order Alismatales; family Alismataceae; genus Alisma; species Alisma plantago-aquatica. Next base: position 846,342,887 of record OY856409.1, read on the forward strand.
GTAAATGAATAAACAAACTCCTCGATTAATTAAATATGATGATGCTGTATTTAGACTGAAAGAGTGAGGTTCCCACACCCCCGTATCGGGCGATATGAGGTTTTCAGAAGTGAAGTCTCGTGCCAGATATGCGGTGTGGGTGACGCTCGCCACGCGATAAGACCAAGGTGATAAATGTCAGGACTGTCGGGCGATACAGGGCGATAAGATGAGATACCCAATACAGTTATTCGAGAAGGAGGCGGTGTGTCACCCGACAGCAAAACAGGCGAAGCGGGGCAAAGATGAGAAACACGGATATCGCCCGTCATGGCATATCGGGCATACGTGATTAAAAGGTACGTTGCGCGACATCCATATCGGGCGATACAAGGCTGCTCAGCACAAAACCTGTAAGGCCGATAAGTTACTCGCTTAAAGATGGAAACATGTCGGGCGGCACGGTCCTCCGGGCGATAGGGTATATCGGCCATTACCTTGCTGCGATCTGTACTTCCAAACGACACAAGAGTAGGGCAGTCTTGCGCGACACGGGAGCAAAAGAACAAGGTCTTAGCACGATACGGGAGCGAGGAAACAGTAAGGCAAGGAGCCCGACACAGTACAAAATCGCCCCTATTAATAGCAAACTCAACCGGGGTGAAACAGGTAAATCCGGGGCGCGTGTCGGTCGTCAGGGCAACTAGCAAAATGGGCAAGTTCATCCATCGGCACGACCCTTGCGATCCCCGAAATTCCCTTGCCCGATATGGGCGCATACATAGCACCGGTTGGGTTGCTATTTGATACACCATGAAAACAAAGCAGTTTAAAAGCGGTCGATGAATAAAACATCATTGGCCGAAGACTAAGATCCCAGCCTCAGATGGTATTACCCATCCCGGTCGATAAAACTAAGGCAGTGGCCCATAAGGGTCAGCGCATGTGGCGCATGCGCTAACTCGTGCCTTATTACAGTCCAAATGTTTGTAATGTTCAATTAGCTTAAAAGTAAAAGCACCCTATACTAGGAAAGTAAAATGAGCTCGGTTGCCTCCCAAGAAGCGTTGTAGTTTTCGTCTCCAGCTTGACGGCTCCAGCCTTTCCGCTCCTTATCTGCTAACATCATCCATCCATCTCTTGCAGCCCGATTTCCGTCTTCTCTCGATCACATCCCTGTCTTCTTTGCAGTTTCGGTGTTGGACGGTATTTTCCCTGAGGGATTCTTCATTAACTCGGCCATTTGAGCTAATTGCTGATCCATCTGGCGTTGGTGTGTCTGCATGTCCTCCATTTGCACCTGCAATGAGTTCAAGACACCAGAACTAGATAACGCGCTCTGCGCCAACTGGTTGTTGACGGTGTCCTGCTTCTTCACAAAATCAAACAACTGTCCCACCACATCTGTTTGGTTCGAAGCCTTGTCCTGTCCTTGTTGTCTGGCTGATCCTTGATACTTAGCTTGCCCCTGAAAACCTCCTTTGTTTGGCTGGTAGGGGGTGTTTTTGATGTATGGGCTTGGCCCTCCCCTCTTCTCAAAAGCTTGAGGCGGCCTTGTGGAGTTGTACAGCTGATGAGAATTCTCAGCTGCCTCCTTATTGCCATAGTTGAAACCAGGGTGGTCTGGTCTTTTGAAATTTATGAAAGAGACTTTTTCATTTTCTTCAACCTATGACTCAGTGTCGCTTGATGCTTCTGGTTGAGTGTAGATGCAATTATCTATCCCATGACCGCCTTCTCCACATGTTACACATTTCATTACTTTTTCCACCTGCTTCTTCCCTTTCGCGCCGGATTATGTCAGCTGCTTTACATTCGTGGCTATTTTCTGAATCTGAGAAGTGATGGTATCTAGGGCCTTGGACTCAAGAGAGGACCCTTCACTGACCTTTCTCACCTGTCCTCGGTCAGATCTATCATATTCAGCGTCGTCTTGCAGCTCGGCCATATTTTTGATGATCCTTTCAGACTTGCTCGACTTTTTCCCTAAGAAGTCACTTCCTACTGCCGCATTCAGTGACACCTGTTCATCGGGAGTCAGGCCATTCTAGAAGGTGGTGACAAGGAAGCCCTTCTTGTAATTATGATGGGGGCAATCCCTCAGGTACTCTTAGAACCGCTCCCAGGCGTCGTGAAGGCTTTCGTTCGACTTTTGCATGAAGGAAGTTATTTTCTGCCGAGTTCTGACTGTCCTCTCGGTGGGGTAAAACTTACTTACGAAGGCTTCAGCTAACGCGCCCCATCCGTTCAAGGATCGGTGGGGTAACCTGAGGTATCAGGATAGTGCTTTGTCCTCCAATGAGAAGATGAATCCTTTGCAGTATATAACCTCCTGGGGGACCCCCCGCATCTTTATTGTGTCAAATATGTTCTTGAAGGCATCGAGGTGGTGGTAGGGGTTGTCATTTTTCGAACTTCCCCTGAAGCTTTTGTTCTGGATCATAGAGATCACAGAAGCCTTAAGCTCAAAATTGGCTATGTTGAATCGCGGGGTGATGACGGGACATCTAGAGTTGTTGGCTTTTATTGATGCCAACTCCCACAACGTCTTCTCATCCTCCTCAGAGTCATCGCTGTCGCTAGCCTCACGATGTTGTTCTTGGTTGTGGTGTCGCCTGTGTCGTTGACGGTGGCGACGCCTGACATGGGGTTGGCCTTCCTCGGAGTGCTCTGATTCCTGATCTTCATGCTGATCGTTTCCGCCATAGCGGTCATTGCCATCTGGTGGAGGTGATTCAGGTCTCCCCCCTTGGCGTTTGTCTCCAGAAATGGATGGCTCCACGCGAGGCGGCATGACGGTTGGAGTTGGTGCTCAGTGGAACAGATCACTGTTCTTCAGAGTGCCTGAAATAGCACGAAAACTCAAGTTTAGAAAATTGAATTATTAATTTTAAGCAAAGAATAATAGTAAGGAAAAAGAATAAGAGTGTTGTCAAACTCATTTCTAAGCTTGAGGCACAAGAGTGTAGTTAGTGGATTTGGATTCGTCTACAGTACCATTTTTGCCTTGTCCCCGACAACGGCGCCAAAAAGTTGACCGGCCTAAATCGCGCGTCCAAAAATGGAGGCGGATTTGAGGTAGTCGAGCTTTTACATTTATAAACCTGAATCCTTCTAGGCCCCTGCAACTTTGTTTACGGGGTCGAACACAGGGACAAGGGGGGTAGTGTTGAGAACCCAGAATCAACACGCTACACTCTGGTGGGTATAAAGAGATATAAATTCCCAAAAGGGAAACAACAAGATGTCACAAAGAAAACAAAGAAAACTATCTCCAACTGGAGCTACAAGAGAGATTTAAGGTTTTAGTCATTTAGCAGTTTTTAGGGGTTTTCATGCAACAGAAATAGAAAGATAATACTAGAGCTACGACAAGATGCGAAGGATAAGACTACAGCAAAACAAGTGGCGGCAGTAACACCCTGCACCCCTCCTCTCAGAGCGGGTACTTCTAACCAAGCGTCAACACCCCTCTCGAGGCTGTCAGACTTAAGTTAGAGTGGAATGTTACGGAAACAACTCCGTTCCATGCACTCTCGTACTCCAGAATCGGACCAAATACTAGAGCCACAACACGACTCTCGAAGCTGTTGCGACGGGAAAACACGATTCGGTAGCTAAGCGAAACACGATCCAAACATGCAAGCTAGAGTTCAGATATCAAACATAGTAGTCATCCAATATATCGCACCAAACATAGAGCAGCAAGTAATTAAGCTTTTCTATTTCCATACACATTAAGGGTCTTAATACATTGCGTAAGAAAGGAATTAAATAACGGAATTAAAGATAGATGTCGCCTTCTTGATGTAGAAGGGCGACAGACTACAACAGCTCTCCCGCCCGATACCGGATAGGGGCCTAGCCCGATACAGCGGTGTCGGGGGACACACTCTCTCGAGTGGCACACTGCGATGACCGGTTGTATCGTTCAAGGACCTGGCTGATATTCTCAAATCGGGCGACACACCCTCTCGGGCGGCACGCATGACTGGCGAAGCGTATCGGGTTTGATATCGTGTCAGGCATGGAGCGACGTGTCCTACTGTCGGGCACTTGTGTCGCTCATCATCGTTGGCCGATATCGGCCCGCAGTGTCGCCCGTGACTGTTCTAAGTGAACTATCCCCTCCCTCTCGGAATGAGGAAGAGCTCACCTAGTGTCATCCGACACGAGCACTGGGGCACGATACTCCTGCTCTCGCAGTTTCCTCCGAAGATCACTCAAAGCTCCCAACTATCCGAATTCCGAAAAATCCATATTGTCTTTTCGGCTTCCTGTAGCTGCTATTTATAGGCAGCAATTGGAGGAAGTTATGGTGCTCGAAGCGCCATGTGTCCTCCTTATTCGCGGGTCGGTGGACGGCCGATACTGGTATCGCTTGGCTCAGGAGTGTCGGCTATCGGTCTCGTGATGGACGGCGTGCCTGCCAGTGGGTGGTTGTGTCGCCCGACAAGCTGGGCTGTCGGGCGAGCTGGGCTCCCTATCGGGTAGAAGGCATGTCGTCCATCTGCTCCTTCTTGTGCGGCATCCTTTTGTCGTGCGTCATTGTGTCGCTCCACCCTTTCGGGCGGAGGTTCTATCAGTCGTCAGGAAGGCCAAAACAGACTTGGACTTATTTTGTGGGCCGGGACGGCCTTATTGCACCAAAATGAGGAAAAACTCTGCAAAAGATGGAAATATAGGATTTAAAGCATTGCTTGGCCAATTATTGTGAAACCGCATACAAAAGAGAGGAAAATAGCTAAAAATGGCAGTTTTGATAACAGAAAAATAGTCTAAAATATCACAAAAATGTGTGTTATCAATTACACACTCGCATCTGAAGTCAGATTAAGTAATCATGAACAGTTCACAACTGGTGACTATCCAAGATTTACTCCTAAAGAGTTAATCATGGATGGGTTTCTAGGCTAATAGAATACAAGTGTTTATCGTGTGTAATGTGTACCATGTATCCCATTCTTGAACACTTAATATCACAAGTAAGAATATAATGTATATTCCATTTTCATGCTATTTTGACTATATTTCCCCCTTTGTATTCCAATACACCAATGTAGATCAAAAAATAACAACCACATATGTACTCAGCGAACAACTTAAAAAGTATTTTTGAAATGTCTTGACAACCAAACACACATTATACACTCACATCTGAAATAAGATTAAGTGTTCAAGAATACTCCCTAACCATGGAATATCCAAGATTTAGTCCTAATGAGTAAATCTTGAATATGTTTCTAAGACAATGAAACACATGTCTAACTAGGGATTCAGGTAGGGTTTAGGGTTTATAATTTAGGTAAATTCGTATCAGTTTCAATTGAAATCATGTTAATGTAGATAAATTTATATCAATTTATTTTACCAATTGGATGAGGTCATTATTTATCCATACAACATTCAAATTGAATAATACACTAATCATAGAGAATAAAGGAACATTTACCATACAAGCATTTATACATCATACATTCTAGACAAACCGAACAAGGAATTATACATGCATTTTCAATTGTAGTTAGATAGGTATGACATTCTAATTAGATACAATCCTTGAGTAAGAAAATATAGTCAACAAGGAATTATGCACCATTCAAAATTATACAGGTAATTAAATGTAAGAAACAAACATACAAGCATAATAAACAATTCCTAAGAAACTCTTTTCCTTCCTTTGTATTTTCTATAAAGTTTATACATCAAGGACAAGAGATATCTAGAATGACTATCTATCAAGCACAAATAAAGAATAAAAAATTAGTTGTATATGTGCAAATACACACTATCCCAAACAAGAAGGAAGAAAAAATGTTGTACATTCCACAGATTAGAAAGTCATCAAAGACAAAATAACTATAGAAAATAGCATTGTGCACAATAAGCTAGAATTATTAAAGAAAACATAATGAATCAAAGAGAACAGTATGTCCATCTAAAAATAATAATTAAATAGCACTACCCATGATTCCATCAAAGTCAAACCTAATGATGCTCCACAAAGTCTTCTATAAATTTTCTTTTCCATCATGGACTCTCATATTCTCTTTTTCATTCATTAGTAGACAATTTAGATGCAATCAAGTGCTTGTCTCTATTGAAAAGTCCTACGAGATCTTCCTTAGAAATTGCAAGGGCTTGGTGAGCATAGTTTCTTGCTTTGCTCTAGATCATTTTAGAATACTCACAAAAAAAGTAATATGATTAACATCCTCTTCATTCTTCTTAGAAAGAAAATAATAGGAAGAGAGTTGAATACGCAATACTTTAACATAACTCAAAGTGGGAAGTCTATCATGAGTGACTTTCCAGTGTTTAATTTGATACATTCTAGGTACCTTGAATGTCCACAGCCAATCAAAGAAAGGTGAAGTAATCTAGTTCTTATATCACATGCCACACATCCATAGCTTTGATGTGTTTATCTTTACCAATTGTTATTTCATCTTTCATGTTGTTAGAAATAGAAATATTGTCCACCAACTTATCCAAATCTTCATGAAGTCTAGGTTTTATAAATCTCTATTCACTCTAGAAAACTCTATTGAATCTTAATGAAGCTCTCTCTCCATATAATATATTAAAAGAAAGGTATAAGGTGATCAAGGATCCTTCCAAACAAATGTGTCCTTGCCATCACCTATAGAAAATATGACCCTGAGAAGATCTATTTCATTGATGACTCGCTTGAAGTATCAAAAATGATTTCTATTATTACTAATAGTCCAGAAGGAATGTTTACTAAGATACATCAGATGAATCCATTTTATCCATAAGTTATCTTTTTTTGTAGAAATATTCCATCCTTGATAAATTACGAGTGTATTAACCATCTTTCAAGCAGTTGTGATGCCCAAACCACATTCCTTCATTGGTTTGGTCACATTTTCCTATTTAACAAAAAAATATTAGATTTGTTTTCACTCTGCCCTCATATTAAATCCTTACACGTTTTCAATATCATTATCTATTGAACTAGGAAAACGAAAAGATTAATCCCAGTAGAAATAAATAGCAGACAAAGTAAAATGCACTAATTATAGTCTTCCAGCCATAGAAAGGCTCTTATCTTTCCTTCCATCCATGTTTTTCTTGAGAATCAATGAGGGGAATGTAGTTTTGTCTTGATTATTTTCCAAAAATAAGAAGGATTCCCATGTATCTTTGAGGTAGAGACCATTCTCCAATACCAAGGAATTCATATATTTCAATCATCAACACTGACACTAAGTATCATAGCTTTTATGGATACTGATTTCCAGGCCAATTTAGAATAAAGATCCCGAAGGATATCTCTAATGCACATGGATCCATTTTCTCATCTTCATAAAAAATCTTCAAATCATCTACAAATATGAGATGGAATTATTTCAAACCTAGAATAGGCTTTGATAGGTCTAAGCTTACAATCCTTCACTGATTTCCTCATTTGTTGAGAGAAAGTCTCCATGACAATAAAAAATAAGGGGATAGGGAATCACCCTATATAACCCTACTACTAGGCCTGAAAGCACTTATAGGTTCTTGATTAACAAGAATTTTTAGGAAATGGAAAAAATATTTCTTTAAGCCAAACAATCCAACATTTAGGAAAACCAATAAGATCAATAGTATAGAATAGAGAATCCCAAAAGATAGAACCATATTCCATGGAAAAATCTATTTTAACAAAAACATTGGTATTAGTTCCTTTTTAGTTAAAGTTGTGAATAACTCATTATTTAAGAGGATAGCATCTTGGATACTCCTTCCCTTGACAAAAGCACATTGATTTTTGATAATAAGAGAAGAAAGAACCATTGTAGTTTACTACTCATAATTAGAAATAATCTTGAACATTAAATTGAAGAGAGAAATAGGGAGCCATTTTTTTAGCTCATGAAAATCCTTAGATTTAGTAATAAGAGTCATGAAGATTCTACTAGTATCCCTGATCATCCTACAAGTTACCATTAGTAACATCATCCTTCAATGCTTGAAAATTTTAGAACAATAGTAACATCATCCTTAATGATACTGCAATAGCTCTTAAAAGGTTGCCATTAAAATCTTCTGGTCTAAGACATTTGTCATGGTTGAGATTCTTGATAACATCTTCAACTTCAATGATTGAAATAATTTTATCTAGATCCAATCTTTGAGCATCACCAAGAATATAGAAACTCAAATCATTAGGTTTCCCAACCTTGGGAGAGTGCTTATTGTTAAAGTTACATTTTAGTATCAATAGTAATAGTTTTGGGACAGTGCATTTTTTTGATATCAATAGCTTCTGTACACATGAATTCATCACTAGTAATAGTTTTGGTATGATTAATATGTCATCTCACCTTCATATAATTGTAAAACAATTTAGACTTAGAGTCTGCCACCTTCAGTCACTAAATTCTTGATTTTGTTGTAAACAAGGATTCTTCTAGAAGCATGCCATTTTAAGCATTCTTTATAAAAAAAGCTAGCATGTATTGTAATTCCTAATTATAAGGATCACTATCAACTTTATTTTGAGCATCTAAAGACAATCTTTCAAGATACCTAACCTTTTTTAGAAATTCCAAACAACCTTTTTATTTCAACTAGAGAGAAATCATGTCAGACTTTTCATTTTAAAATACACTTTATACACAAGAACGCCCTCACAAATGACATTTCATTTTTTATTTATCATATAATACAAACCATGTTTTTAAATCCAAGCATTAATAAATCTGAACAAAGAGTTCAACTTTCTTCTTTCACTAATAGTAAGATTAAAAAATTTATGGTCACTGGCCACATTAGAGTGATGCACACCGCCGAGCTTAGGAAAATAGTTGATAAAGTCTTATTGTACAGAATTATATCAATATAGGAAGTAACAAAATTATCTCCACTTTGATGGTTGTCAAAATAAAAGTGAGGCCCACTCAAATTGAGCTCAAGTAAGCCACAACTCAAGCTCAGCTATTAAAGTCTTCCATAGACCTTTTTTAAGGGGTATGTTTACCCATTTTCTCATTCTTCTTGCTAACTACATACAAATATCCTATGATGAACCAATGATCTTTTTTATTAGCATGAATAATTTCAATCACTTTTCATAGTCGTACTCCATTAATATTAGGATTATGACCATATATTGTTTTAAGGAAAAAGGTTCTATCATTCCCTAGAGCTTACGCATGAATGTGTTGATCAGATTTACTAATTTTTGTACAATGACGATCATTAACTTTCCACATTACAATATCTCTTACAAGATTGTGAGATAAATAATTAGAAAGCCTTTGGTAATTTTCTAAGTAATAATCAATCAACATTTGGATGTTCCTTTCTCTAACTTTTGTAAGACACATGATCTAGCTTAATGCCTGATGTTGCTTATTTTTTAATAAGATGCTTGAACCTTAATATATCTAGCTAAATGCCTGATGTTGCTTATTTTTTTAATAAGATGCTTGAACCTTAATATAATCGTGTGATGCACTTTAATAATATGTGACATGCTTGAACAACGTAGGAGGCCGTAGGAGGTCGTTGTGAAGCATTCTTGGCACATGTGGTAGATACCAAGGTGAGGAGTCCTACTATCCAGGAAGTGCCAGTTGTCCATGAGTTTGAGGATGTGTTTCTTAATGAGTTCCTAGGTGTTCCCCCTCCTAGAGAGATTGACTTTGAGATCAACCTAGTATTAGGTACCCAACCAATAGCACAGACACCATTAAGATGGCATTAGTAGAGATGGAAGAATTAAAGAAGCAATTGTAGGAGTTGCTTGAGAAGGGTTTCATCAGACTGAGCACACCTTCTTGGGGTTCTCCCATGTTGTTCATGATGAAGAGAGATGGATCCATGAGGTTGTGCATCGATTACGGAAAGTTGAACAAGATGACAAACAAGAACTAGTACCCATTGCAGTGGATAGATGATTTGTTTGATCAGTTGAGGGGCATTGCAGTCTTTTCTAATATACACTTGTGGTCAGGATACCATCAATTGTGGATTGAGGCAGATGACATATCTAAGTCATCTTTTAGGACAAGGTATGGTCTCTATGAGTTTGTGGTTATGCCGTTTGGGCTAACCAATGTGCCAATAATGTTCATGGACCTAATGAACATGGTGTTCATGCCTTATCTTGATTAGTTCATAGTTATGTTGATCAAAAACATCCTGATATACTCCAAATACAGCTAGCAGCATGAACAACATCACAACATAAGTTGTACACTAAGTTCAACAAGTGTGAGTTCTGGTTGAAGGAGGTGTCTTTCCTAGGTAACATGATATCGTCTAGAGGAGTTTGTGTAGACCCAAAAAAAAGTGGAGTTAGTGCTAGATTGGGAGAAGGCAATGACACCTATGAAGGTTCACAGTTTTCTAGGTCTATCAGACCATTATAGGAGGTTTATTAAGAATTTCAATGAAGTGGAGTTACCCCTAACGAAGTTGACAAGGAAAGGTGTACTAATTCTTTGGGATAACAGGTGTCATCATTTTTTCCATATTTTGAAGGAGAATTTGACTAGTGCTCCAATGTTAGTGTTGTTCGAGCAAGGACAATGATATATCATCTTTTATGGTGCATCTAAGAATGGTTTGGGTTGTGTGGTGATGCTAATTAAGAATATGATTTTTTTTATTTGTGATAGCTTAAGAAACATGAGGAGAACTACCCGAAACATGATTTGGATCTTGGATTTGAGGTCCATGCCTTGAAGATATGGAGACACTACCTTTATAGCAAGAAGTGTCAGATCTTCATTGACCATAAGAACCTACAATACATCTTTTCAAAGCAAGAGTTGAATATGCGGCAGAGACGCATGATGGATTTGATTAAGGACTATGATTGCACAATACATTACCATCTAGGGAAGGCAAATGTGGTGGTAGATTCTTTGAGTAGGAAGTATTCTTTGTTATAATATGTTGAGAAGACACAATTATGTTCCTTGGTGTGCCATAAGCGAGACATGTTAGTGTCTCTTTGCGAAATGAATGTGAAGTTGGAGGTTTTCTTGTTGGCAGGCTTGTTGGCTCAGTTACAGGTGAAACCCAAGTTGAGTAAAAAAATCCAAGATGCACAAAAAAATGATACAGTGATACAACACATCCAAGCTGAGTTGGGCAGCAGGAAGCGTGATGGCTTCACTACTACAGAAACAACATTCAGTGTCGCTTTTCTGGGCGTCGGTTATTTAGGAAAACCGACGCCTATAACATTCAACGTCGGTCATCTAGGTCATCCGACGTCTGTAGCCAAGACACGGGTACCGCTTGTATTAAGCGTCGGTTTTTTTGGTAAAAAACCGACGCCTAAAACTGCCGCGAAATCCAATTTTCGAGCAAAAAAAATATGTCACATACGGCATCGGTTATTTACCTAAAGCCCGACGCCTATATAAGATGAAAATTTGCGCGAAAATTTACAGCTTAGTTGTCGGTTATCCTTAGATAACCGACGCCGATAGTGGTTCCCGCCAATTTATTTGGGGCAAATTTTATCTAATTGGACGTCGGTTTTGTAATAGGAACCGACGCTGAAGACCTTAGGCGTCGGCTTTGTTAGATACCCGACGCCCTTTACGAACTTATTAGACGCATGATCGATCGACTTTAGGTCCCCTTTCCTGTTTCATCGTCTTCATCGCCCGACCCTCCGCTGCTCACCGACGCCGCTGCCCGCCACCCTCCGCTACCGTCGCCCGACCCTCCGCTGCTGCTGTTGCTTGTGCGCCGCCGCCGCTTCCTGCTCCTTCTGCTGCCGGTGTCGCCACCGCCTGCCTGCTCCTTCTCCGCCGCCTTCCTGCCCGCCGCCGCCTGCCGCTCCCTGCTCGCCGGTGTCGCTGCCGCTACCTGCCTGACTTGTGCAGGTGGTCCTGGAGCTCGCCGGTGTCACCGCCGCCCACTGCATCTCCACCTGACGACCCCCGCGTCTCCGCCGCTGCTGCCACTGCCCTACGCCGCTGCCGCCTCCACTGCCTACATCGCCGCCTCCACTGCTCATCGTCGCCGCCTCCACTGCTCTTCTTCCTTAACGGAGCTCGCTACCGACAGAGCTACTCCTCTTCTTCCTCCACGAGCTCGCTACTTACAGGTACGATTTTATACCTAGTTACACAGCTCATTTTTGCTTCAATCATATTCATCATGTTGTTGTTTTTTATTGCAATTTTATGTAGATATTCTCCTTTAAATCCTAAGAAAATTATACACCCTTTAATTACAAACCCTAATTCACCTCTAGTCACTCACTTCTATCGATTATCCAAATGTAAATTGCCCCTTACTATGTCACCATTCATTCCAATGCAAAACTGGACCTTCCTACGCCACCATTTACTCAAAAGGTAGTTTTCATTTGATATCTAATTATTACATTAAGGATACTGAAAAAACTATATGAGTTACACCTTCATAGGAATGCATACAACTTCTATCTGAAAGAGATCTAAACATGATAAAAAATAATCTAAGATACAACTTTCTTCATTTAGGACTAGTCCAAGTATCTACAAAATCCTTAACTAGAAAAGGTATAAATTATTCCTTACTTCTATCCCTTAGAGACTGTAAGCATCTAAAATTCTCAGATTCCCTTCTTAGACTTCTAGAATCAACACTACATGAAGAATATGTTTCCTTCGATAATATGTTATAACATAGTATGATCTTAATCTGATCTGGATGTTCATAATAATGTAGTATGTTAAATATGATGATTAGGGATACATATAATGTCTAGTAAAGATTCCTAGACCTTTTGTTTGAAACTATTGATTTCTTGATTTATTATTTAATAATGCTCTGTTGATTAGGATTAACCATGTTGCATGTAGTTTATAGACAATTATTATATATAAGAATGCAACACATGTATTTGTTGGCCTAGAAACCCGTCCAAGATTTACTCATTAGGAGTAAATCTTGGATAGTCCCCGGTTTGGGACTGTTCTTGAACACCTAATCTCACTTAGGATGTAAGTGTATAATGTGTATTGGGTTTTTGAGAAACTTTCAGTAGCATTTCCCTGTTTGTTCTCTAAGTACATATGTACTTAGAGAACAGCGGGGAAATGCTGCCGAAATTTTCTTGAAAACCAATTACGCATTATACACTTACTAGTGAGATTAGGTGTTCAAGGATGGGATAGGTGGTACACATTTATTATATATAAGAATGACATCAAATGTGTTTGTTGGCCTAGAAACCCGTCCAAGATTGACTCATTAGGAGTAAATCTTGGATAGTCCCCGGTTTGGGACTGTTCTTGAACACCTAATCTCACTTAGGATGTAAGTGTATAATGTGTATTGGGTTTTCGAGAAAATTTTGGTAGCATTTCCCCGTTTGTTCTCTAAGTACATATGTACTTAGAGAACAGCGGGGAAATGCTGCCGAAATTTTCTCGAAAACCCAATACACATTATACACTTACTAGTGAGATTAGGTGTTCAAGGATGGGATAGGTGGTACACATTTATTATATATAAGAATGACATCACATGTGTTTGTTGGCCTAGAATGTGAACAATCATTGTTTTTTATATTACTTGTACATTGGTATAAATTAGAATGAACAATCACTAAATTATATACTGTTTGTATGGAATCCGGCTTCATTGTAGATATCTATTATTGTTGGCCTAGAAACCCATCCAAGATTGACTCATTAGGAGTAAATCTTGGATAGTCCCCGGTTTGGGACTGTTCTTGAACACCTAATCTCACTTAGGATGTAAGTGTATAATGTGTATTGGGTTTTCGAGAAAATTTTGGTAGCATTTCCCCGTTTGTTCTCTAAGTACATATGTACTTAGAGAACAGCGGGGAAATGCTGCCGAAATTTTCTCGAAAACCCAATACACATTATACACTTACTAGTGAGATTAGGTGTTCAAGGATGGGATAGGTGGTACACATTTATTATATACTAGGGAAATGTTGCCTAATCTTTTCCTAATATATACTTGTTTCCTAATATATACTTGTTTTCTCTGATCATAGAATGGATAGATCATGGATGTCCATTCGTAATCGTTGCACCCCAGAGTTTATATCTGGTCTTGATCAGTTTATTAGATTTGCCGAGGAACATAGGAAAAAACCTACAGATAGGTTCTACTGTCCATGTAGGCATTGCGGTAACAACTTGAAAGTCAACACTGGTGAGGAAATCAAAAGTCATGTCATGTGCAACGGGATTGTACAAGGCTATACAGAATGGCACTGGCATGGAGAGATTTCAAAATCGAAACCAGTAGATGTCGATAGCAGTGCTTGGGTGGAAGAAGAAATTGCCTCTGATGACGTAAATGTGAACGAACCAGTTCCAGCAGACATCGTTGATGCGATGCTGGATAGTTGTAGGGTAGAGCACACCGATCCACCTCCTATCTTTACAAACATTGTGCATGATGTTGAGATACCGTTATACACAGGTTGTGCTAAGTTTACGAAGCTTAGCGCTGTCTTGAGATTGTATAAGTTGAAAGCTAACAATAGATGGAGCGACAAAAGCTTCACTTCATTGTTGACTTTGTTGAAAGAAATGCTTCCTGAAGGAAACGAGCTTCCAATCTCAACATACCAGGTAAAGAAAATGTTGTGCCCAATGGGAATGGAGGCCAAGAAGATACACGCATGCCCGAATGATTGTGTATTATTTCAAAAGGACTATGTAGATTTGAAAGATTGTCCAAAATGTGGTGCGTCACGGTATAAATTGACGACTTCGGGGGAGTCCAAAACTTGTTCTCCTGCCAAGGTGTTGTGGTATCTACCTATAATATCACGGTTTCAACGCTTGTTTGCAAATCCGAAAGATGCGAAGAATTTGAGGTGGCATGCAGATGTTAAGAAAAATAATGATGGGATCCTACGACATGCGTCTGATTCCCCACAGTGGAAGAAGATTGATCTATTGTACCCTAAATTTGGTGAAGAAGATAGGAATCTAAGACTTGGGCTTTGTACAGATGGGATGAATCCGTACGGGACATTGAGCAGCCAACATAGCACTTGGCCAGTCATGCTTGTTATATACAATCTTCCTCCCTGGATGTGTATGAAAAATAAGTACGTTATGTTGTCATTGTTGATATCGGGTCCTAAACAACCCGGAAATGATATCGATGTTTATCTTGAACCTTTGATTGATGACTTAAAGAAACTTTGGGCTGAAGGTGTGATGACCTATGATGCTTCAGCAAGAGAGACATTTCGTTTGCACGCTATGTTGTTTTGCACTATTAATGACTTTCCAGCATATGGGAATTTGTCTGGATATAGTGTCAAAGGAGCTAAAGCGTGTCCTATATGTGAAGAAAACACTGATTCAATAAGACTAAAACATGGCGGCAAGACTGTATATCTTGGTCATCGAAGGTTTCTTTCAAAATTCCATCCGTATCGTAGGAAGCGCAAAGCATTCAATGGATGGAATGATGAACGAAGTGCACCTAAACCTATACCAGGGGATGTTGTTTATGAAAGAGTAAAAGACATTGTCAATGAATTTGGTAAGAAATCACAATGTAGTATGGCCACACGGAGTGACAATTCTTCATTCAAGAAGAAGTCAATATTTTGGGATCTTCCTTATTGGAGTTCTTTGACAGTCAGGCATTGTATCGATGTAATGCACGTTGAGAAAAATGTATGTGATAGCATCATTGGTACTCTATTAAATATACCAGGTAAGACTAAAGATGGGATAAAATCCAGACTGGACCTACGTGAAATGGGAATAAGGTCAGAATTAACAGAATTACGTGAAATGGGTAATAAAAGAACATACTTACCTCCCGCTTGTTACACGTTGTCTAGAAAGGAGAAGAAAACTTTTTGTGAATGCTTGGTAAATGTTAAGGTGCCACATGGTTACTCATCCAACATCCGTAGATTGGTATCAATGAAAGATCTGAAATTGATAGGTCTTAAATCTCATGATTGTCACACTCTAATGCAACAAATATTGCCCGTGGCAATTCGATCTATATTGCCGAAGCATGTAAGGTTTGCAATTACCAGACTTTGTTTCTTTTTCAACAGTCTATGCAGCAAAGTTATTGACCCTGATACTCTCGATAATTTGCAAAGAGAAGTGGTTGTTACCCTATGTCAGCTTGAGATGTATTTCCCTCCTTCGTTCTTTGATATCATGGTACATCTTGTTGTCCACTTGACTAGGGAAGTGAAAATGTTGGGACCAGTTTTCTTGCATTGGATGTATCCCTTTGAACGATACATGAGCGTTTTTAAAGGTGATGTTCGAAACCGTTATCGGCCTGAAGGGAGTATTATTGAAGGTTATGTGGCGAGAGAGGTTATGGATTTTTGCAATGACTTTCTCAGTGGTAATGACACTCCTGATAATGACAAGAATATTGAGGAGGGCAAAGGAATTTTGGGATCACGGGTGAAAGTAATCAGCCGTGAGCAGTTGGAACAAGCTCACTTGTATATTTTACACAATATGGATGAAGTGAGTGTTTATATCGAGGAACATACCAATTTCATAAAGAGACAACATCCTCGAGCAAGTTCAATGTGGCTTGCTAGAGAGCATAATAAGACTTTTACTAAGTGGTTTGAAGATAAAGTCTTACATCAACTATCTCAAACACCACATGATATTACAGAAACTATCAAATGCCTCGCCTTTAAACCAAAACCGAATGTTATGTCTTATGAAGGGTTTGACATTAATGGATTCACATATTACACAAAGCGCTAAGATGATAAGAGTGTCGTCCAAAATAGTGGGGTCACTCTTCAAGCGTCGACTATGTACTTTGCAAGTGCAAAGGATAAGAGTCCACGTGAAGCTAAAATGTCATATTACGGTGTCATTGAGGACATATGGGAGTTTGACTACATAGATTTCAAAATTCCGCTCTTTAAATGTAATTGGGTTGATAACACCAAAGGAGTTATAGTGGATGAATTGGGTTTCACTTTGGTGAACTTTGAAAAGATTGGCGAGAAGGGTGAACCATTCATATTGGCATCACAGGCGAAACAAATATTCTATATCGATGATCCTGCAAATGATAAATGGTTGGTTGTTCTTCATGGTAAAAGACAGTTCATTGAAGATCCTATAGATGAAGAAGAGTACTATGATAAGTATGATGACTCCAGTCCATTCTCAGTTGGGTTGCCAACTCCACAAAATATTGAAGCTAATGATGACTTATATGTGCGCGGAGATCACAATGAAGGATTGTTAATTGATAAAAGATCACAATTTTAGAGACATGTATGTTTATACAAATGCTAAATGTTTGCCTTTTTCTAGTTAATACAAATGCTAAATGTTTGCCTTTTTCTAGTTAATACAAATGCTAAATGTTTGCCTTTTTCTAGTTAATAGAAATGCTAAATGTTTGCCTTTTTAATGACATTTTCAGATGGCTGACCATGATGAGCATGATGTCCATGATGAGCATGAAGTTCATGATGAGCATGCTGTCCATGACGAGCATGGCGAGGATACTAATGTAAGTTCTAAAAACATATCCTGTATTTCTATAAAATTCATTATCTTCTAGTTATGTCATATATCCTATATTTCTATATTGGGCTAAGTTAGTGTGTTTTATTTTTGTCAAATTTTAGGTTGATGCACCTGTACCCACTGAAGCACTGGAGCAACTTGATGCGCAACACCAGACACTTAACAAGAAAAGGGGCATCACTCTGTTGAAGAAGTTATTAGCGCTAAGTGGTAGTGGATCTAAATTGGTGGTGGAGTTTGATAATGGAGGAAATCCAATTGGAGTGAACCGCAATAATTTTGTGAACTATCTTGGGTGTACCACTCGGAGCCATTGTGGTGTTAAGTATGACAATTGGCATAAAGTTCCTCAAGGGAAAAAAGACTTGATATGGAAGGATTTATGCGTGAGTTATTATTATTTGCAATTCTATTTTGTAGATTACAAATTCTATTATTTGCAATTCTATTTTGGATACTAGTTAATAACATTTCTATTTTACAGAATCTGTTTGCATTGGATGAGAAGTTGCATCGTAAAAATGTGATGCAACGCGCTGGAAAGATGCTTAGGAATTATAGGACAAATCTGAACAGAGAATACATAAAAGAGGGTGATAAGAAGAAGAAGTCAGCCCTTGAACAATGGAACTTCTTGGACAAAGAAGATTGGGACAATTTTGTTTCTTCAAGAAAATCTGAAGAATTCAAGGTATTAGGTGTCACTCCTAATTTAATTAATATACATTGTATTCACCTGTTTCAAGATTAGCATTTAGTGCTACTAACCAAATCATTAATGTGCATACTAACTAGGCCCTCAGTGACGCACAAAAAGCAAGGCGTGCACTGAATGTGCATGACCACACTATGGGTCCAAAAGGCTATGCAAGCGTTCGTCAAAGACTACAGGCGGAGTCTGCGGCTACTCAGGAGTCTGCTCCTACTCAGGAGTCTGCCACACCCATGCCTCGCCATGATATCTGGATAGCTGGCAGGCAAAACAAGAAGGGTGAAATAAAGAAGCCTGTAACTGCTGAGGCGGCTGCAAAAATGGTAAAATACAACTCTTAGAGAAATCGTTTGAATATTGATTATTTGTGGTGTTAACTTACCAATTTCTGTTTATGGTGATTAGCGGGAGCTGCACGAGCAGAGGAAACAAGGCACGTTCATCCCTCAGGGCACAAGGGATGAATTGACAGTTGCTCTGGGTAACCCAGAGCATCCTGGACGTGTTAGAGGTGCCGGCGCTGGTGTTGGCATCAAAGCATTCTTTGGGCCATCCCAGCGCAAACCCAGAGCGGGACTTTCTCAAGAAGAGGTAACCTATTCTTTTTTTAGAATGTTACTGCAAAAGGAAATTCATTAATAAGAAGCTATTGTTTCTTTTATCCATGTATAGGAGAATAAGAGAGTTGAGGATTTAGTTGCTAAGAAGATCAACGATGTAGTTGCTGAGAAGGTCAAGGAAGAATTGCTGCGGTGGCAGGCATCTCAGGCTTCCAATACGCCTATGGCGACCCACTCTTCTCCTGATGCACAGACTGCGAGTAATCCTGGAGACCCATCGCCTAGCACGTCTGCTGTAAGTATTGTTTATGACATTGTAGTTAGTCTTTTCAAGTTGTTATGTTTTCAAGATGATATGTATATATGTATAATATTCTTTACGTAAATTTGTAGGCATTGAAGCCATGCCGCTTAAGAATGCAAGACTACGTTGTTGCAGAGGCGCAGGCTTACCCGTCCCTTCCTGGGGCAATGTTTCACGGGACTCCAATGCCACAGGGCTACGTTCGTGTGAGCCCGATACGTGTGTTACCTGATTGGAGAGAAGCTACATTGCCATATCCCCACCCGGATATTGATAGACTTGCTGATGCAGAAGGCGGGGTGATATTGTGGCCCAAAGCAGATGTCGTCTACACGACTGAAATTGTAAGATAAATCTACATTGATTTAGACTGTTAATGTGTATATATGATGTCAACTGATCTGAAATTATATGTACAAGTTAAAAAGAAGACACCAGGAGCACCTAGGCCTCCACTTCCACTTCCCGCATTACCCGATTGGGTTCCAACTGACCTAACATACCCGTTAGGTCCTGCTTGTAGGGGAATGGCATGTTGGCTACGGGCACATAATGTACATTGCCCTATAATTATTTCTTTAGATGCAGATTATGCAGGTCAATCATACGATAGCTCTTTATTTATACAAGATATTATTGAGCTGTTTATGTATGATTGGCTGAATACATCAATGATAGAGACATGGATAAGGTGAGATCTTGTTTATACATCCATATACCTTGTGTAAGATCCGGTGATCTGGTTTCTTATATATTAATGCATATGCCTATATGTTTTGCAGCTACCTAGTCGAAGATCATTGCAAACAATTTGCATTTGATCATGTGGGATTTTTGATTCCATCATTGATTAGTTTGGTAGCTAAAGACCCTGATAATGTTCAACAATACTGTATAGATGCTTTTACAATTTTTGGTCAGCAAAAGAAGACGATAATAATAGCTCCATTCAATGTCAAGTAAGTTTACTTTATTTATAATTTGGACTTAAGAAAATTCCATTTTTATTTTGCATTTTGAGTTATTAATTGTTAACTTCTTACTTCTAGCGGTAGACATTGGGAGTTACTAGTTATTGTCCCCGGGACATTCACTGTTTATTATCTAGATCCTGCGGGGAGTACATTGAACACTAAAATTGGACACGTAATGAGAATGCCATTATTCTGGTGAGAAATATTTCATTTTTATATCCGTTAACATCTTTTATTACATTACTATTTACTTATGCAATTTATTGTGTTATATTAACATGTAGGGGTTTAGATGCATTCAAAAAGGCTGGAGGAACGGTCCCAAGGAAAAAGAACCAGCCAATAAATTGGCAGAACGTACAAGTAAGTTCCCGACTCAAATATATATATTATTGATGTGAATTGTGCTTAGTTGTATTATTTTGTATGTTTCAATTTATAGTGTGCTACACAAGACAATGGATGGGCATGGGCATACTATGTGATGCGATTTATGCAGATGATTATCAAATATGCCGCATTGGACATCGATACCATACATGAGGTATTATATATATTCTCATTAGTTAGTATGCAATATATCAATCTTATATTATTTTTATATTATTACTTATATATATACATCATTCTCTTTGCAGGTGTTTAAAACTGACAACACTACAGGTAAACGTTTAAAAAATATACATGCTCCATATACGATGGAAGCATTAAATGAAGTAAGAGAAGAATGGGCAAAAGCCATACAAGCAGTGGCAACTGTAAGATATAATTGGGATGTTGATAGCGATAATGAATGATACTATGTAAATGAATATTTCTGAATGTTAATACATGTATTTGAATGTTTCTATATGTGTGTGAATGTGAGAATTGAATTGATGTCTGAATGTATGTACTTGTGTAGAATTTTGCTTGTGACTTTTGCAGGTTTGCGGCCTGTTTGTAGGCTGATATCAATGGATGTCGTAAACCTGCAGTTCAGAAAACTGAACTGCAGGTTCTCATCCTGCTGACCAGCCACAGCAGGCCTGCAAACTGATATGAAAAAAAAAAAATATAAATAGGCGTCGGTTATTTATAGAAAACCGTCAGGAAAGACCTACAGCGTCGGTTTTTTCAATAAACCGACGCCTGATGTGGCCAAAGCAGTCCTGGAAATGGCGTCGGATATTCATATCAAACCGACGCCTATTTAACATATAGGCGTCGGTCTTTTAGTATATAACCGACGCCAAAAGTGTTCGCGCCACAAAAAATGGCGTCATCTAGGGCACTTTATGCGTCGGTCATCTACTAAAAGACCGACGCTATATTTCATAGTGGCGTCGGTTATTTACTAAAACACTGACGCAGAAAGTGCCCTAGATGATGCCGTTTTCTGTGGCGCGAACCCTTTTGGCGTCGGTTATCTACTAAACGACCGACGCCTATAGGTTAAATAGGCGTCGGTTAAAAAACCGACGCCGAAGTGTTCGACCTTTAGCGGCGCCCACATAGGCGTCGGTCGGAAACCGACGCCAAATGGGGTTAAACGACCGACGCCAAAGGCCGTTTCTGTAGTAGTGCTTTCAAGATTTAGAGGATGGTACAATGTGTTTTCATGGCTGCCATATTTTGATGATTTGAGGAAGTTGGTTCTAGAAGAGGCTCACTCTTTGATGTATGTTACGAATCTAGTTAGAACCAAGATGTACTACAATTTGAAAGATCTATATTGGTGGCCTAGTTTGAAGAATGATGTGGTTGAGTTCATGGCTAAGTGTGCAATGTGTTAGTAGGTTAAAGTCAAGCATCAGAAACTGGAAGAGACTTTGCAAACGTTACCCATATAATAGTGGAAATGGGATCATATCATGATGGACTCTGTGGTTGTACTTCCTATGATAGCCAAAGGTCATTATTCCATATGGGTGATAGTGGACATGTTGACTAAGTCACAACATTTTTTTCTTGCAATGACAACATATTTAGTTGTGATGTCGGCACAAGTGTATGTTGATGGGATAGTCTGTATGCATAGTATTCTAGTGTTGATAGTGTCATATAAAGGGCTCAATTCCCTACTTGTTTTTGGTAGCACTTGCATACAGTGATGGGTACGTAGTTGAGGTTCAACACATAATTGCACCCACAGACAGATGGATAGTCTGAGAGGACGATACAGACATTGGAGGATTTGTGGACAACTTGTGTCCTATATTTTTTGGGAAGTTAGGACGTATATCTCAATTTGATAGAGTTTACTTATAATAAAAGTTATCATAGGAGTATTGATATGGTACCTTACGAGTCTTTGTATGGGATATGTTGCAGATCTTTCTTATGTTGGTATGGGTGTGTATCAGCTTATAGATTCTGAGCTTGTGCAAGAGACTGTAAAGAAGATTAGAGTGATTCAACAACAACTGAAGGTAGGACAAGATAGTTTGAAGTCTTATGCTAATAATCATAAGATGTCATTGGAGTTTTATGAGGGAGAGAAAGTATATTTCAATGTCTCTCTTTGGAAAGGTGTTTTGAGGTTCAGGAAGAAGGGTAAGTGATGTGGTCTTATATCGCACTAACAATTTCACTCAGGGTTGAAATCCCTGAGCTTTTACCAAAACCTTGTACAATAATACCACCCGCAAGCCGACGGGTCTTATCACAGTATAGTTGAGGATCGAATCCCAAGAGACAACATTTTTAAGAATCGTAGTTAGTCGAATCTAGCTCAAGCAAGTCTAATGTTTCGAACGACTAATTGATTTTTAAGTTAATTAAAATAAGTGCAAGAAAGTAAAGAGTAGAATTAAATTTGATCTAGATTAATGATATGGAATCACTGGGATGGTCTCGGGTTTCACCACCACAGCACATGCAATCAAATCCAAATACTAAACATCCAGGCAAGATCTAACTATCCAAATAGAACTGTTGTGAACCCTCCCAGAGGGATGTTTGGGTTTGTGTAAGCATCACCTTAGGCATCAGATGTCTCGTCACCATCCGGATCATGCACTTACGGTTCCGAAGATACAGAAATCCAACAAAGGTTGTGGCCCTCCCTGAGGGATGTTTAGGAACACAGAAGTGTCATCGTGGGCTAGATGTCTCATCCCCTCATGGATCATACTCTTAAGACCTCATAGAATCCTATTCTATTTCTAGTTTGGGAGTCAACCACATTAATCGACATTCTATCCTATATATTGAAGTTCTCACAACATAGGAAAGAACAAGATAAAAGCCAGTAGGTGATCAATCTACAAGCAAACATCGACGATTAACAACGAAATGAAAAGTTGCATACATTGCCTTGGAATGTTAAAATGAAAAGACATGAAATCATGGATAGTGGGGCTAGTCCCCACACCCCAACAAAAAGGAACTACTCACTCATGATGTGAGAATTAAGAAAAATAAGAGAGAGGGAAGATTCCGCCATGAGCATGATGCGGAAGGTGGTCTTAGCTCGATGAAAATGATGTGTTCTTCTACGTCATATTGGAGCAGATCTGGATGAGGAAGGAGGGACTCCAAGATAGACCAAACTGTCTTTCTCTCTCCTCCTTCCTTCTCTTCTCTATCTCCTTGCTCGCAGCAGGTTGAGCAGGTGAAGTGATGGTGGCGTGATGATGGATCTGGATCGAATCTTACGTTCGGGCAGCTTGGCGGAGTCCCCGATCCGTTGCCTCAAATGAGGACCCTGTTGGTCCTATTTATAGGCTCGGATGGGGTCTTCGCGATTTGGACCCTTTTGCAATTTTCATAGTTTGGACTCTTAATATTTCCTCACGGTCTTTAGTTTAAACACTTTGGAAGACCATTTGCTTTTTCTTAACGGTTTGGGGAATCTCATCCAAATGGTCTTTGAGACCGATTAGTAACCTCACGGTCTTGTATAAAGACAAAACAGTTTAGCCTCCAGACGATCTCAACTTCAACCAGACCTAGGATCTTCATGGCCTTATCCAAATGATCTCGGCATCACTGCTGGCCTAACTGTCTTGCTGACCGTTAGGACTTGCATGGTCTCGCATACTCGGCATCTCACGGTAACTATCCAAATGGTTTGGAGCCTTTACGTTCACACAGTCTAGGGCAATCGTTCTTCACAGTAAGTGTTCTTCACGGTTTGGTAATCATGGTCTTCTCAGTCTTGGGTTCAGTAGTGCTGCCTCTCGGTCTTGGATCTCCTTGCAGTCAGGGGTACTCCAAATAGTCTTGCGATCGATACCTTCCTCACGGTCTTGAGATCGTGAGGGCCTTCACATTTTTGAACATTCATTGCCTTTACCATCTTGCAGACTCGATCAGCATCATCAGATCTGGACACCGGTAGCACCGTGGGGACTGCTAGGATTCTTTTCGGTTAGGAGACCTCTCAGACACCTTCTTAGTTTGATGACCGTTTAGTGGGTCTCGTCGTCCATGCGGTTAGGGAACCCAGTCTCCGGTGGCATTGTAGGTGATCGGAGATGGTGGTTGTGCTGAGCGATGGTGGAGGTGAGGTGATTTAGGGTTGCAGGCACTTGCAGGGTCTGTTGGTGAAGACGAAGGGGATCATGAGGCAGCAACGGAGGTGACTAGGTGTTGGTGAAGGTTGTGCAGCCCATTGCAGGTGGATCACAGGTGCTGGTGGTTAGAGAGTAAGATGAGATGGAGAGGCACATTTGGACCTCCATGCGGTCTTGAGGAGTTACCGTTCAATCGGTCTTGCTCCTGCCAAGATCTTGAGACCTATGGGTGGGTATCACGGTTTCAGTGGATGAGCACTCCATGCGGTCTTGCTCCATCGGTTTCAAGACAAATGGGAGGGGATGAAGGGTGGAGACCGAAAAGAGGAGGATTGATAGGTTGGAACTGTGAGAGGATCAAGACTGTGTGAGAGGGAAAATGCTCAAGACTGATGGCTCCAAGTGCTAGGGCAAAACTGCATGGTTGGACCCATGTGTGCCGTTAAGTTTTGATCAGAAGGTGTCAGGAGAAGCACGGTTTGGGGGCAAGACCGAATGGTCAGGATCCATTTAGCAAATCGAATGGACAAACCACTTGGTCAATACTGATTGGTCGACACCGATGCTAAGAGGGTCTTGAGTGAAGGTGCGTCTGCAACCAAATGTTCCCTTCAATCTGCATAAAATTTATATAAACCTAGTTAATACTCTTGATAATTGAATCAGTTAAGCAATCTTGCATTTTGTTAGATTTAAGAGATGAAAGCGAATGAATTTAGTCGAATTTGGCCCCAGATGGTGACTGAATATTATGATGAATATGCATTCATCAAAACACCCTGAACTTAAACGTGGCTCATCCTCGAGTAACACAAAATCTAAAACAATCACCAAATGAATGCTTTCAACTTGTGAGGTTGCTTCATCTTCACATCACGATTGTTTTCTTTCTGCTCAGTGTAACTACGCATCTCAACTTCCTGAGACCACTGAACACATCTTACCATATCTTCATTCTTGAGTTTGCTTTCCAATATCACTTCCTCCTCACTTTTTACAACAACAAGCAATTCTAAGAGTTTTATAAGAGTCCAGAGATGCCCACAGAACAACAAGTGTGCACCTGATCTGACACTGGTATATTTCAGGATAGTGGAGGCATTCATTGTGCCTTTAGGTGGAAAAGGGAGTGAAGGGTGGTATGGAAGGAAGAAATAAATCTCTCCTCTATTCGACTCAAGATTTTTATTATATCATTTGCAATTTCATTTATTGCATTTTTTGTGCGAATCTCTCCTCTATTTGACTCGAGATTGCATTTATTTGTGTACGCTTTGGCATCTTTTCTTGGTGGTATGCCCCTATTAATTTGCAAGGGGTATGGAAGAAGTGGATATAGAGAGAAGTGGCGTGCAGTTTGGCACTATTTTGGCTATTTTTATTTCTTTTTTATGGATAGAGGGGTACGAAGATGATGGAAGAAGTGTAGAAGAGAGTTCAGATCAGAATGCAACTTGATTTACAATTCAGTGCACTAGGTCATTCTCTTTATTGTACTTTGCTCAAATAATGACTTGATGAGGATCTGGTGGAGATTCCATGTTATTGTTCCACTAGTCAGTTAAGAAGCATGACATGTTTGATCCCCATCAGTTCGACAGACACTTGTCATTTTTGCAGAAGGATCATGAAGTTAGGATTCATAAGCTACACAAGATGATTTCAATAAATAGGCTAGTTTCAAGAAGTGGTCCTTTTGAGGATCTGCTTCAGATAAGGAGGGTATAATGATTCGAAATGCATAGCTGGATTTTAATGAAACAGAGAGAGACAACACTTCATCAAGTATATGTTCAATTTCTTTGAAAAACTTTAAAATTTTTGAAAATTTTATTTGAAAAGTTTGTGAAAATTTTGGTCAAAAAATGCAACAATGAAATCTTAAGTCTAGATTAGATGGATGAAGGTGGAAAGCAAAGTGCATACCACCCACCCTCCACCCCGAACATAGAAATTTGCTCGTCCTGAGCAAACCATAAATCCAAGATGGAGGGGAAAATTCATGTCGTTCAGACTACCAGATGTGGTTGTGTTCCAATCAGTGTGTGTCCTCCATCTAGAAATCTCAAAATGAAGATTAATCAGAACTCAAGATGGCATCTTGAGATGCGATTTTTATTTAGTGCAATATTATCTATTTTTTTTAAACAAAATTAAGGAAAATTCCTAATTCAAAATTAAAAGTAAAATGAATTTATTGATCGGGTTGCCTCCCGATAAGCACCTTTGTTGTATGTCGATGGCTCGACTAAATCCTTCAATTTTATGGTGGATATTTTGGGTTGGTGAGATCTTGCATTGCTTTGGTGCCCATGTCAGCTGAGGTGAAATATCTCTTCAAGCGTTGACCATTTTCCACAAAGTTGCCTAACTTTTCACTCCATCAAGAGAAAGCACCATGTGGGGAGATGCTCTTGATGATGTAAGGTCCAGACCAGCGAGAACATAGTTTTCTTGGGAATAACTTCAGTCTTGAGTTGAACAATAAAACTTGATCTCCTACTTGTATGTCCTTTCTTTTCATATGACCATCGTGCCAAAGTTTTGTGCATTCTCATAAGCTGTCATTTAGAGTTCGTCCAGCTCCTAGAGTTGTAGAATCATGGCTTGGCCTGCTTTCTTCATGTCAAAATTCAGTTGTTTTATTTCCCACCATGCTTTGTGTTCGAGTTCAAAAGGTAGGTGGCATGACTTTCCATAGATCAATTGAAATGGTTTAGTTCCAAGAGGAGTCTTAAAAGTAGTTCGGTAGGCCCACAAGGTGTCATTGATTTTTACTGACCAATCCATTTGATTGTGGCCTACTGTCTTTTCCAAAATAGCCTTGAGTTGATGGTTAGAAACCTCTACTTGTCCACTTGTTTGTGGATGGTAGGGTGAGGCTACCTTGTGTGTTACACCATATTTCCTCAGCAAGGCTTCAAAACTTTTTTCTAGAAAACGAGATCCTCTGTCGGATATCACATTGCGTGGAACTCCGAAATGGGGAAAAATAATATCTTTGAACATCTTGATGATGGGTTTGGAATCACTAGTGATGGTCGGTATGGCCTCTACCCATTTTGAAACATAAACAACTGTGGCTAGGATGTAGGAAAATCCATGTGAAGATGGAAACGGACCCATGTAGTCCACACCCCAAACATCAAAAATCTCGATTTCTTGCCACAACTTGAGTAGCATCTCATCTCTTTTTGTTATCTTACCCATTCTCTGATATTTGTTACATGATAAGGCAAAGTTGTAGGAATCTTTGGATATGGTTGGCCAAAAGAAACCACATTGCAAAATTTTTATAGCAGTTTTCTTAGAACTCATAAGGCCTCCAAATGGGCCTGAGTGACATTTCTCTAAATTGAGTTGGGCTTCTTCCTTAGCGATACAACATCTGTAAAGACCATCAGCACAAAGCTTGAATAGGTACAACTCATCCTAGTGGTACTGCTTCACATCATGCATGAATTTCTTCAGTGCGTTTCTGGTGCATTCAGGGTGGATGACACCAGCGATGTGGTAGTTCACATAGTCTGAGTACCAAGGGGTAGTTTCTGAAACTTTCATTAGTTGGTCATCTAGAAGAGAATCATTAATCGGGATCTCCTCAGTTTCTAGAGTGTGGATGCGACTTAGGTGGTCTTCTACAAAATTCTATGTACCCTTCTTATCTCTCATCTCTAAATCAAATTCTTGCAAGAGGAGAATCCATCTTATATACATGGGTTTTGCATCTTTCTTCGCTAGGAGGTAACAGATAGCTGCATGATCTGTGTAGACAATGACTTTTGAACCTATGAGGTAGGATCTGAACTTTTCAAAGGCATACATGACTGCAAGAAGTTCTTTCTTGGTAGTTGCATAATTCCTTTGAGCCTTGTCAAGGGTCTTCGATGCATAGTAAATGACATGATGTTTCTTCTCTATACATTGGCCTATAACGGCACCCACAGTGTAATCACTGGCATCACACATAGTTTCAAACGGATGATCCCAATTTAGAGCTCAGATGATGGGCGTTGTTGTAAGAGCATGATTTAGGCTGTTGAAACTTTTGATGCATTCTTCATCAAAATGGAAATCAACATCCTTTAGTAACTAGTTGGTCATAGGCTTGGTTATCTTGGAGAAATCTTTGATAAACCTTATGTAAAAGCATGCATGACCAAGGAACGTGCGAACCTATCTTACATTGGTTGGGATAGAGAGTTTGGAGATCACTTCGATCTTGGCCTTGTCCACTTCAATTCCTCAGTTACTAACCTTATGGCCAAGGACAATGCCTTCTTTTACCATAAAGTGACATTTCTCCCAATTTAGCATAAGATGTGCTTCTTCACATTGTTTGAGGACTAGGGAGAGGTGTTTCAGGCATGAGTCGTACGAATCCCCATATACGAAGAAATCATCCATGAAAATTTCCATAATGGTTTCAGTGAGTCTAGCAAATATGGCTGCCATACAGCGTTGGAAAGTGGCAGGAGCATTACAAAGTCCAAATGGCATCCTTCTGAACGAATATGTTCTAAATGGGCAAGTAAATGTTGTTTTCTCGTGGTCATCTGGATGTACAGGTATTTGATAGAATCCAGAGTAACCGTCGAGATAACAGAAATACTCTTGGTGAGCCAACCTTTCTAGGACTTGGTCAAGAAAAGGCATTGGGAAATGATCATTTCGAGTCGCCTTGTTCAGCTTCCTGTAATCAATACACATCTTCCACCTTGTGACTGGTCGAGTGGGGATGATTTCATTATCTTCAATTTGTATCACTGTAGTCCCACCTTTCTTCAGAATAATGTACACAGGACTTACCCATGGTGAATCATAGATCGGATAGATAATTCCTATCTTGAGCAACTTTATAACTTCAAGGTGGACAACTTCTTTCATATTCGGATTAAGCTTCCTTTGGTGTTCAACAGTTGGCTTGTGATCTTCCATCATGGGGATTTTGTGCATGCACAATGCTTGACTGACCCTAGTGAGATCACTCATCTTGTAGTCTATGGCTTTTCTTCTTTCTTTTAATTTCTTTAAGAGTTTATCTTCTTGTTCTGCCATTAGATAAGAATTTCTGATGACTGGACATACTTTGAGGTCATCTAGAAACACATACTTCAATCCCTAATGTAGGGATTTCATTTTAGGAGCTTGTGGTTTTTTACATGGTTCTTCGGTGACATCCATAGCTTTGAGTTCCTCAATCCTAGCTTCAGGATCTTCTTCAACCGTATCAAGGTGTAGAACACAATCCTTTATTTGTTCATCAATGGAGTTACCAGCGGATGGGTTTGTTAGAGCCACTTCTGACTAATCATTTTGTTCATAATCCTCTTGCGTAAGTAGTGTCATATTCTCTATGCACTCAATCAAGTAGAATTCTTCTTGCATACTCGGTCTTCTCATATTTTCAAAAACTTTAAACTCGAGGGTTTCTTTTCCTAATCTGAGCAGCAAGGTTCCTGCTTCAACATCAATTAGAGCTCTTGCAGTGGCGAGGAATGGACGTCCAAAGATGAGAGGGTATCTAATGTCTTCCTTTATGTCCATGATGACAAAGTCACAAGGGACATAAGAATCTTTGCCAACCTTGACAAGGGCATCCTCAACGATTCCTAAGGGTAGAGTCACAATGTTATCTGCAAGTTGTATTATCATACTAGTCGGGAGTAGTTCAGCAAACCCTATCCTTTTGCAAAGGCTAAGTGGAATGATGGAGATACTGAAACCAAGATCATCCAATCCTTTCTTACACGATGAATCCCCGATATGGCAGGAGATCCCAAAAGATCCTGGATCTTTCTACTTCTTGGGCATCTTACTCTGGATGATGTCTGAAGTAGTTGTTGCTAACTTGACTATCTCATATTCTTCAGTTATATATTTCCTGGTGAGAAGTGACTTCAAGTACTTTGTCCAGGCTGGTATCTCAGCCAGTGCATCTACAAAAGGTATATCAACATGAAGCTTTTTCATGGCTTCCTTGAACTTATTGAAATGAGTATCAAGCTTGGTATGCCTTAAACGAGCAGGGAAAGGTGGACGTGGTTTATACATTGGCACATCTGGCTCTGGTATTTCTTTCTCGGTACCAGTATATTTTTCAAAACTTTCCCCATCTGTCTTATCGGTTGTTGTTGGCCCTTTTGGTTGAGACTCAGGTGTTTTAGAGTCTTGAACAATCATTGGTTCATCCTCATTTGTAATAACCACATGTGTCTTGACAGGAGGATCAGAATCGTCTTTTCTAGACCTAGTGGTGACAGCCTTCAGTTGCTTAGGGTGCTTAGGATTATTTTCTAGTTGGCCAGCAAAGGCTCCAGTAGGTGTCTTCATGCTAGTTGCAAGTTGAGCTAGTTGAGATTCAATAGCCTTCTGATGAGCTTGCTGGTTAGCTATCATAGTCCGGTGTGACTGCAACATCTTCTCAATGGATGTTAGTTTGTCATCCGGAGAGATAGGATTGGCTTAGTGTCCTTTTGGTTGATAGGGTACCTGATTGGGATTCTGAAATAGAGAATTATTATGATACTGGTTGTAGTTCCTACTCTGAAGGTTACCCCTAAAGTTTCCTTGATTCCTGAAATTTTTTTGTTGGTTATACTAGAATCCTGGTGGGCCACGTTGTTGATTGTTTGAACCAAGTTGTCGTCGCAAGTTTTCTACTCCTGAAGGATTTCCATATTGAAAACCAAGACAGTTCCTATTCTGATTCGGATTGTAATATCCTTGACCAAGGATGGTGTTGACAGCATTGCGATTTTCCATTTGACCATTATCCCCTTGTCCATAAGCATTGCTTAGAGCCACATCATATAGAACATTGCATGCTAAAGTGGAATGATCGGTACCTTTACATGCTTCACAGAACAGTGAAGCTAACTTGATCTGTTCTTATTGTTGAGGGGGTGAATGTCCTCTTCTAAATGCAGCAAGGGATGATTCAATATGGTCTTGCTTGGCAACTAAGAGTTTGAGGGTCTCAGCGATAGACGTGTATTCAGGAATAACTTCAGCCATAGATACCCTCAACACTCATTTACCTACAGATCTACCCCAATTAGTTTGATTTTCAGCTTCAAGGGTGACAACCTTCCATGCGCTATCATAACTTTGACGCATGAAGTTTCCTCCGGATGAGGAGTCTAAAAACCTCTTAATATTGTCATCCACACCTTTGTAGAAGATCTCAATGAGTTGATTCTTAGGAATGCCATGGTGTGGAAACTTGCATAGAAGCTCTTTGTATCTTTCCCATGCTTCAGTAAGGGATTCTCCAGGGACCTGAGTGAATTAAGTTATACGTCCCCTGATTTCATAGGTGAGAGAAGTAGGATAAAACTTTTCCAGAAAAACATTTTGAAGTTGTTCCCATGTGGTGATCGGTTCACATTACAAGGAATTGTACCAACTTATAGCTCTGTCAGCAAGTGAATACTTAAAGAGACAGAGTCAAATGGCATTGTCAGATACTCCATTTTGCTTTTTCATGGCACATAAATCAATGAACCTCAGAAGGTGCTCTGTCTATCTTCTCCTTGCTTACCATAGAATGGGTTGTTTTGAAGCAAGGTGATCCAATGTACTCAGATCTTGAAATTTGTAGCATTGATGGGAGGAGGTTGGATTGGGTGATGAACATCAGCAACTTTAGGTATTGAGAACTCTCCAAGGTCCTTCTGCAATTCTACTGCTTGTGTTATTGTTTGAGCTACTCAGATCTCTATTTCAACTGCAGCTCTGGCTTCTTGCATAAGCCTATCTATTTGTGTAGTTAGGGCTTGAACAACCCTTCGGGCGATTTCCTCCTCTTGAGCCATCCTTGCTTGGTTCTCTCTATTATGATGACGAGAAGTTTTGTCTATCTCAGGATCAGAGCTAGCAGTGAGACTGGGACTATTTGAGTGGTGCATGCACTAGTCTTTGTTGGTACCTGGGATGGAAAGATTTTTCAGAAGTGAGATTTATGGAGTAGAATCAGATTCAAGTAGATGATCGATTGTATCCAAAGAAAAAGCAAAATCCTAGATTAGCCTTAAAAGAACTAGATTTGACTAACTGATTTTGTTGTCCCCAGCAACGGCGCCAGAATTTGATGTGGTCTATTATCGCACTAACAATTTCACTCAGGGTTGAAATCCCTGAGCTTTTACCAAAACCTTGTGCAATAATACCACTCGCAAGTAGATGGGTCTTATCATAGTATAGTTGAGGATTGAATCCCAAGAGAAAACATTTTTAAGAATCATAGTTAGTCGAATCTAGCTCAAGCAAGACTAATATTTAGAACAATTGATTAATTTTGAAGTTAATTAAACTAAGTGCAAGAAAGTAAAGAGCAAAATTAAAGTTGATCTAGATTAATGATATGGAATCACTGGGATGGTCTCAGGTTTCACCACCATAGAACATGAAAACATATCCAAACACAAAACATCCAGGCAAGATCTAACTATCCAAATAGAACTACTTCGAACCCTCACTAAGGGATGTTTAGTTTCACGTAAGCATCACCTTAGGCATCAGATGTCTCATCACCATCCAGATCATGTACTTACGGTTCCGAAGATACAGAAATCCAACTAAGGTTGTGGGATGTTTAGGCACACAGAAGTGTCATTGTGGGCTAGATGTCTCGTCCCCTCACAGATAAAACTCTTACGACCTCAAGGAATCCCATTCTATTTCTAGTTTGGGAGTCAACCACATTAATCGACATTCTATCCTACATATTGAAGTTCTCGCAACATAGGAAAGAATAAGATAAAAGCAAGCAGGTGATCAATCTACAAGCAAACATCGACGATTAACAACGAAATGAAAAGTTACATACATTTCCTTGGAATGTTAAAATGAAAAGACATGAAAGCATGGGAAGTGGGGCTAGTCCCCACACCCCAGTGAAAAGGAACTACTCACCCATGATGCGAGAAACAAGAAAAATAAGAGAGAGTGAAGATTCCACCATGAGCATGATGTAGAAGGTGGTCACAGCCCGGTGAAGATGATGTGGACTTCTACATTGTGTTGGAGCATATCTACATGAGGAACGAGGGCTGCCAAGACAGACCAGGCAGTCTTTCTCTCTCTTCCTTCCTTCTCTTCTCGATCTCCTTGATTATAGCAGGAGGAGCAAGTGAAGTGATGGTGCCTTGATGATGGATTTGGATCGAATCTTGTGTTCGGGCAGCCTGGCGGTGTCCCAGATCTATTGCCTCAAATGAGGACCATGCTGGTCCTATTTATAGGCTCAGATGGGGTCTTCATGATTTGGACCCTTTTGCAATTTTCACAGTTTGGACTCTTAATATTTCCTCACGATCTTGAGTTTAAACGGTTTGGAAGAGCATTTGCTTTTTCGTAACGGTTTGGGGAATCTCATCCAAACGGTCTTTGAGACCGATTAGTAACCTCACAGTCTTGTATAAAGACCAAACGGTTTAGCCTCCAAACGATCTCAACTTCAACCAGACCTTCGATCTTCATGGCCTTATCCAAACGATCTCGGCATCACTACTGGACTAACGGTCTTGCAGACCATTAGGACTTGCATGGTCTCATGTACTCAGCATCTCACGGTAGTTGTCCAAATGGTTTGGAGTCTTTACGTTCACACAGCCTAGGGAAATTGTTCTTCACAGTAAGTGTTCTTCACGGTTTGGTAATCATGGTCTTCTCGGTCTTGGGTTCACCAGTGTTGCCTCTCGGTCTTGGATCTCCTCACGGTCTGGGGTACTCCAAACAGTCTTGTGATCGATACCTTCCTCACAGTCTTGAGACCGTGAGGGCCTTCACATTCTCGAACTTTCATTGCCTTTACAATCTTGTAGACTCGATCAATGTCATCGGATCTAGACACTACTAGCACCTTGGAGACTGCTAGGATTCTTTTCAATTTGGAGACCGCTTAGACACATTCTTGGTTTGGAGACCATTTAGCAGGTCTCACCGTCTTGGCGGTTAGGGAATGCAGGCACCAGTGGCATTGTAGGTGGTCAGAGGTGGTGGTTGCGCTGAGAAATGGTGGATGTGAGGAGATTTAGGGTTGTAGGCGCTTATGGGGTCTACTGGTGAAGACAAAGGGGATCGTGAGGCAGTGACAGAGGTGACTGGGCTTTGGTGAAGGTTGTGCAACCCATCGCAGGTGCATCGCATGTGTTGGTGGTGAGAGAGGAAGGCAAGATGGAGAGGCACATCTGGACTGCCATGCAGTCTTAAGGAGTTACCATTCAATCGGTCTTGCTCCTATCACGATCTTGAGACTGGTGGATGGGTCTCGCAGTTTTAGTGGAGGAGCACTCCATGCGGTCTTACTGCATCGGTTTCAAGACAGATGGGAGGGGATGAAGGGTGGAGACTGAAAAGAGGAGGATCGAGAGGTTGGAACCGTGAGAGGATCAAGACCGTGTGAGAGGGAAAAGGGTGAAGACCGATGGCTCCCAAGTGCTAGGGCAAAACCGCATGGTCGGATGCATGTGTGCCATTGATTTTTGATCGGAATGTGTCAGGAGATGCACAGTTTTGGGGCAAGACTGAATGGTCAGGATCGATTTAGAAAATCGAATGGGAAAACCACTTGGTCAAGACCAATTGGTCAAGACCGAGTGGTCGAGACCAATGCTGAGAGGGTCTTGAGTGAAGGTGGGTCTGCAACCAAATGTTCCCTTCAATCTTCATAAAATTTATATAAACCTAATTAATAATCTTGATAATTGAATCAATTAAGAAATCTTGCATTTTGTTAGATTTAAGATATGCAAGTGAATGAATTTAGTCAAATTTGGCCCCAGATGGCGACCGAATATTATGATGAATACACATTCATCAGTAAGTTGGCTCCTGGGTTTATGGGACCATACCCTATGGTGGTGTGTGTCGGAAAGGTGACCTATAAGTTGAATTTTCCACTTGAGTTTCACAGGTTGCATTCGGTGTTCCAATTTTCTATGATGAGGAAGTGTCACCCTGACATAGAGTTGACTCTACAGCCGGTAGAGGTTGAGTTGGATGAGGATGTGTCGTGTGTGGAGGAACCAGTGTTGATTATTGATAGGAGGGTGAAGAAGTTGATAAAGAAGGACATCATTTTGGTTAAGGTTTGTGGCATCACCATGGAATAGAGGAAGCCACATGGGATCTCAAGGATGATATGCATATGAAGTATCCATATCTTTTTGGGTAGGATTTCAGGGGAAAATCCTTGTTAGGAGTTTATGGTTGTAAGGCCCCTAAGTAGCTTAGTGCTTGATATTGCTTGTTTTTCTAAATAGGATTCTTGAACCTTAATCTAATCTTGTAATGCAACTTAATAACATGTGACATGCTTATGTTTTTAGTTTGGTTTAGCTTGCTTAATTTTTGACCTAGTTATGCTATATAAGTGCTTGTTTAGAATGAAGTTGCAATTTATCCATGTTGAGTGTTTCTCTTGCAATTTGTCACATATTGGTTGTGCCTCTTGTGTTTTGGCATCATGAGAGAGAGAGAGTGATGCATAACTGTGCCTTGTTGAGCTTTGGTTGATGAGGTGACATCAAGTGAGGTTCTAGGGTTAGAATGCTTTGCATTGATGCTTCAGTTGACAACGACCATGATGTTCTTGTTGCTTGGATAGAGCATGATATGTTTCTTGTGTATTTAACAACTATTACACCTTGCCCTTGTTGGTTTTAGTAACATAAGTAGTGATGAATCTTATGCTTTGATTTCAACAAATGTTATCTTTTGGAGACATAATAGTGGTCGCTATTATGTTGAGCCTTGATGTTTTTGTCAACCAAAATGTGGGGAGGACCTAAGTGGTCGCTCTCCTACATACGTTTTGACGAGCCTCTTACATGTGTGCATGCATGACCGATCCTTTAAGGGACATATGTCCTATTGGTGGTCTTATATCTTGACATCTCATGATCTTCACCTCTCTCCTACCCTTGAGTATATATACCCTCTCTTTCGCAAGCAAGTAACCCTTTTAGCTCTCTTCTTCCTCTTCTCTATCTTGCGTTCGGCCTTGAGCTTGGTGGTGCAATAGAAGGTTCTGATATTGGAGAAGGTGGTCATCTTCCTCTTGCATGTGGTGATCTAGGTCTTGATCAACCTCCATGTGGTGGTTCTTGGTGATCTCCTTTCTTGGTTAGTAGTTTTGAACCCTTGATCTTATTTTCCTTGAAACACAATCATCTTTCTTCCTCTCTAGGTCATAGACCATGGTTAGACATGGTATCTTTGGGGAACTTCTCTCCATAGAGGTCGTAGACTATGGTTTGTCCATGGTAGTACCTAAGTTAGATGAAAGTCTCCTGCTTTCTCTTCTTTTTCAGACCTAGGGTTTCTACCCTATTTCTTTTGAGCATCCTTTGACCTTGGTGTGATCTTCTTCTCTTTAGGTGATCTTGTTTTACCGTGGAGGAAAATCCAAACTTAGTTTTTTCCCTCTTTCTCTTGGAGCTCATGGCTTTGGAGTTTGATCTTCTTCAAGGTGGGTAATATAACTTTCTCCTCTACTATTGTTGCATCTATATCTTGCTTGCATGCTATAGTTTTAATAACTAAAATGTGATTTTGTGCTGCTAGATGATGCTATCATGATTTAGGGTTTAAGATGTTGAAGTATTCTTGAATAGATTGCTTTTTCTCCTAAACCAAAATTCATGTACCCGAAATATAAGTGATGAAGGAGTTTGTGTCTCTTACATGCATCTTTTTTGTTGGTTTTATCACCATGTTTATGGTTTGGATATCATGTATTTGATGGAGTTTTGATTCCTATTTTCAATGGTTGATTTATTCTCTTTTGGCATGGTTCCTTTGATGATCTCAGTGATGGAAGCTTCTAGGGTTTTGATGATCATCTGTGTATGGAGTTTCCACCTTGGTGACACTTGAGAGTCTTGGTGTTATGCACCTATTTTGGTCAACATGATCCTTCACTTGTTATGCTTGTTATGATCTTGAAGATGGTGTGCTATGGTTCTAATTTGGTCTCCATATTGCTAACCCTAATCACCTTGGGTTGCTAATCATGAGTTGTTCTTGAGGTCATTATTTTGACCCTTGTGATTTTCATTATCATGGTTTGTTATGAAGGTCAGTTTCATGGTTTGTTGTGATAGCCATTATCCTTGAGTTTTGGGTTGTAGTAGTTATCTTCAATTATTTATGATGGTCACTATCCATGATTTTTGTGGTGGTTGCTATCTTCTTGACCTTATGTGGTTGCTATCTTTTGTTCCAAGAATATTGGAATGATGCATCATGATGTGTTATGCTAAGTGTGATATGAGAAACCCTAACTCTAATCAGGAGTACACATTGTAACTCTTATCTTGCTTAAAGTGTTTTTATATAATACAAATGAAGATTGTTGAATGTTGATGAGGCGTGGTGATATAATGATGTTGTTATTTGGGTTCTATGACCTGGTAGAGGCTATGCCTAGATTTGAGGTGTTATCCTCCAATGATGTGACAAGGGATGATTATCCTAGGATAATGATAGAGATGGCCTTTTATGGTAGTGATATAATGTGATGATGTGACAAGTTTATACCTCATATGTTTTCTATCCTCTAGAGTTGTTTTACAATTATGCTTGCTAGAATGAATTAGGGTTTGTATGTCCACTTGTATGATGCAACCTTAATTCACCCAATTGGCATAAGTAATCAAGTGAAACATGATCATGTAGTTTCCCTATGACAAAGATCCATCTTCAGCTTCACTATTTGTTGATGGTAAAATGAGTAATTCCTAAGGAAAAATTAGAGCACGTATTATTGAATATGTGGGAGTGCAAGTCAAGGTATCTCCTTGCATCCACAATTCATTGGGATGAATATGGTCATATCCTGGAAGGAGAATGATCGACGCCATATCTCAGATGATGTGATTCAATATTTGTGATATGTTTACTAGAGTGGCTGTGGTTATACCTTGGAAGGAGAACAGTTGCGGTAGTATCTCAATTTCACTAGTGCCATGACCTATATATCAAGGCTGAATAAGCTATTTAGTTAGACTTTATATGTCACTACGACTGACTCAGACTTACCAAGAGAGAGGGATATCATAGGAGTCTATCTCTCCTAGATCATGTATGGCGTTGATTTCAACATAGCAGTGGTCAGTTGGAGTTTGAGTTATATAACTCATCTCCTCAGGGCATAATAAAAGGCGTAATACATTTGTGCAGTCTATTTTCTTATGGTTGAATGTGATTCACATTGGATGACCCTATATCTTGTTCTTATATTGTTTAGTGATAATAGATATACATGTTCTTCATATATCTTCTAAAAGTATAAGATGTTTCTCCTAATCAGTTGTAGCTTCTTAAACGGCTTAATCAATATTATTAGTTTTATGTATATCATTTAGCATAATATATTCTTTATGCTTATCTTCTCTGTTATCTTGTTGTGCTAACAATCGTTGTTTTTTGAGGGTTATATCTCTTAGTGGGACATTGGTCTCACCCATGGATTTCCACATCTCTTAGGTAGTCATGTCGAGGTAGAGATCTTGCAATTGAGGCTAAGAAACATGAAGAGTAGTAGTTGTTTTAAGATTGGATATATTGCTACTGTTTCATAGTAGAGTCCTATGTGTTGTCCCTATAATCTCAAGTCCTTGAGGGAGGTTTTGAAGATTTTCTACATTTATACGAGGTTTTTTTCGACAATATACCATGGTTGTAAAGACAAGGCTTGTATATGTGATCATGATATCATATGTAACAGGTTGTGGCAAGATGGCCACTGAAGAGTGATGTTTAATATCCTTTGGCATGTATATGATACATGTGCCACAAGTTTGTGGCTTCAGATGTGATATGTTTCCTCTTGAGATAATGATATGTGATTGGTTTTAATTTACCCTATTTTTTGGTAATGTTGGTTGTTAGATGGTAATTCTGCATTTGGTTTTGAGTAATCTCTCTTTTATCTGGCTGGTGTGTCACAACTTTAGTTTTATTGAATAATAAGTGTGGCCTTAGCCTCATGACTTACTCTTGAACTTTATAAGACTTAACACTGAGGCCTCTAATGTTCTACAAGACTACATTAAAGGAGAACATGTCCATTTGAATCTTTTCTTACCAATACATCACTAGTTTCATAGATTTTGTATTTTCCAACATCAACCTCCTTATTTAAAATCTAATATCCAATGTGGTTGTAGTTAGACTACCTTTTGTTGACAGACTGTTTGAGATAGTTTTTTACTTTATTCTTCTATTTTTTTATTGGGTTGTGAATATCTTGATCATCAGATCCATGTATACTCTTTGACAGTCTGATGACTCTCATAGAATTTGGTTGATGAAGGAGTTCAATCACAACATATATACCAGATTTATCACCATCTAGAATAGGATAACCTTGAAACTACGCATTGTCTCTGTGAAACTCTTCTCTCTTTATACTATGTGATGGAGTATCTTGATGCACACTGCTTCTGAAAAATTTCTTTTGGCAAAGCATCTGAAGGCTTCTCTACATTTCTTTCCTCCTCCTATACTTGCTTTCTATTGCCGTTTAGAAACCTCCTTGCAGTTATTTTGACCAAATATCTTACACATAGGATACACTTTAGGGATCCTCTTATAATGAAAATGAATAATATGAACATCTCCATTCTAGCCTACCACTTCTAATTGTTCAAGAAAAGTTGAATTCACTGGCATCATCACTTGGAGCCTATCAAAATCCAATCTCTTGAGGTTTTAAGTGGGTCTATATATGCATAAATGGTTGACTAAAAAGGATCCAATCTTGGGAAACATCATCAATCCCATAAATCAAAAGTAAGTTTGTGGACTCCAATCAAGTTCATCTTGTAAATGAGCAAAAATATTTTCATGATGTCTCCTAGTTTCCACTACATTAGGACCATCAGTCTCCCCTTCAAAAAGCAGGCTCCACCATATAAGACACTTTCCATATCAGGTTCATCTAAGAGCCTAACAAAGAACAATCATTGTCTATATCTCATATCTTTAATGGACCCCTTCAAGATCCATATAAGAGATAAATACGTTTTAAGGGTTGGAATATGAAATCTAAGGTTGATGACGTACATTGCAAGACATAGGTTTCATCATTCAACATTCTTGTGTTCTTCATCTGGTATATATGTGAGTGTTTCGACACTCAACTTAGACTCAACTTTCTCAAGTTGAGTAGTGTCCCCTTGTTTCTACTTTAGTAAATCATCCCATGATCAAGTATTCTATGTGACTAGATCTACACTATTGCCTAGAGTTGAAGTGTGGCCATACGAGCATGAAGGAGTACGGTGGCGGACATCGTCTTCCTCATCTCCTTCTCCATTTCCTAGTTTCTCTTTCTGCATGGCAATGTATTTATCATATATCACTAATCTAATTTTTGAGTTGCATCCAAGCATCAATATGTAGAAGAAGAAGATAAATAAAGAAAAGGGAACCTCAAAGAGGAAGTGGTTATAGGATGTAATATCAATAGTTGGTGGTGATGCCATCGATGCCAAACACATGGTTGAGGAGGTAGTGGGAGACTGTAGAGGCCAACAACAACATCAGTAGGTGAGATGGCAAGTAGGAGAGGGGCTAGCACATCAACAATGTTTGCATAGTCGGCAAAGAAGATGGCAGCGACTATTGTATGGGATACTAGTAACAAAGCCTAGTACGAATAGAGATTCCAACCACCATAAGAATAAAAAGAGTGGTCAGCATAGGGAGTAATGAAAGCGACTAGAGGATGGAATTGGTGGCAGTTGCAAGAGTCATCATATGTGTTAGTAAGAGGAGTATTGGCATCAATAGTAGAGCATGAGGATCTCAAGGTCAAGGGTTTTATGGCAGATAGAAGATAGAAAATAGAAAAGAAAAATTTTTATGGGTATTATTTAGAAGGGCTACAACATTGGTTTTGTTCACCAAACCAACGTTGTAGTCAAAATGAAACTTGCGTTTCACATATTACATCAAAATTTTCTTTTAAACCAATGTAGCAATTAAGAACTATTATTTTGGTTTTGGAATCAAGACCCACATCATATTTCTATTAACCCTTAGAAATTCAACGTCAATTTGTAGTGTAAAATCAATGTATCAAACTAATTTTGTGGGAATATTTATTTCACAAAGAGCATCATGAGAACCTTATAACTTCAGTTCTAGAATTAACACTAATGCTAATTTTATGAAAATTCTGAAGACATGGTATTAGGTTCCATTCTCAAAACTACAATAAAATGATATTTGTGGGGAAACTCGTTTTTGCTGTAGGAATACAGAGTTTTATCAATTTGGCTCCTCACAAACAAACAATAGATTTTGTGTCCTTAATTTTTTCAAGATATTAAATTTTACGAGCTTTTATTATAATATATAGAGCTTTAGGAAACTAATGTTGTGATGAAGATGTACCCAACCTTCTACTTCAAAGGAGAATGCCAAGTAATTGGAACACTTTTATATCTAAAACCAATTCTACAAATATAGTGTCATTTTCCATGAGTAACCAGAAATAATTGACATTTGAGACTGAATAACCGCAAGTTGATTCAGAATTCTAGAAATGTTGATGTAAACCTTACCTTAATTGAGTTTACATATGTTAATGGTTATTAAGTATAGAAATTATATCATATGAGCAATATGACAGAAAGTGAATATCACATATATGTTTGTATGTTACAAGAAAGCAAAAAATTGTTTGAGGGCTGACATTGTGCTAGAAAATTCTAAGTAAATTACATTGATGAGGATACAACTAAAGGTTTCATAGAAAATAAAAAGCATTTATGTTGATATGAGTCACAAACCCTAGGTTTTTAAGTAGGTGATCATGTGTTCTAGAAACTAACATTGTCAAAGGAGTTTCATGTTTGGAATGAAGGATAAGATGACTCCCAAATATGTTGGGGTGTACATAATATTGGAGAAATCAGGAAGCATAGTATATTAACTTGAGTTAACACTAGATTTAGAAGATTTTGATTTTGTCTTTTATGTGTCAATGTTAATAGAGTGTCACACTAAAAAAAGAAAAGCACTTTCGTCAATAATACATAAATAGTTGCAAATGAAACCTATAAAGAAGGAAGAATATAAATCATGTATTCTAAGAATTTGAATGTGAGAAGTTAAGATCGACATGTGGTTAAGGTGTTTGAATAATTCATGTGTGAGTTAGAATATGAGATGCATAGAGTCCACCCTTGTCTTTCTAGATTTTTAAGGATAGACATTTTAAGGGAGGTAGGAGTTGTAATGAGATATTTCAAATACCATAATAGGACCTCCATGGTTCTATATAACCTCTTTCTTTTCTAAATGAACAAAAAACCTACATTATGAGTTGAGGAACATGTGAATTAATTTAAGTGATTAGAAACCTCAACCTAGACAAATCATATGTTTCAAGTAAACATGATTGAAAACATAAGTTGTATGCTACTTGTATGGCTTAAGATGCACATGATGATACAGTTTTAAGTGATAATCTCACTTAATCATTCCATATCATTTTTATAAAAAAAGAACATCGGAATCATTCTACAATACACTAAAGATTTTAAATGAACATTTTGAATATTTCATTAGAGAAAACATAAAACTAAGATCATATTAGGGCTCAAGCATCATTACATGTGTTTTATGGGTATAGGACTGACTATAAGGAGTTTAAAGCATAAGTTGGGTGACTTTTTCACTATTCGAACTAGATGTTAGGTCAATGTGGCCAATTGGATTGTAACAACACAAAACTAGTCAATTTTCTAAAAGGTACCATCCAAAGTTTGGAATTACTCAATGTTAATTTTGGCTACTATCTTTTTTCATAATTTAACACCATTAAACCTTGAAGTCATAATAACTTAGAAAAGGTCATTTTGTTTGTGTTCCTAGAAGAATTAAAACATGTTAAAAATGAATTTGGATGATAGATATAGAGTCCATTTCGTTTGACCTTTGATTGTCATATGATTTCTTCTTCATTGTCTAAGTCACTCCAATTAATTTCACCCTAGCGAAGAATAAATGTGGAACTTAAGAAGTTAGAGATCCTAATTCAAGGATCTCTCTTATATCTCTTTTGACATGAATATTAATTCTTTCTTCAATTTCATCTCTTCTCTTTTTACTCCTTATTTATTCTACCTTGCAATCCATTCACCTTCAAAAAAAGGAGTAGGACTTCATAATTCATCCTATAGGATTAAGGCCTCATTATTCTTGTTTATTATCTTTCTATATATCCTTGTTCAGATATGTTCTCTTAACCCTAGGGGAGGAGGAGAAAATTTATTCCTTACATCTAAAAATAATTTAGAGCATAATCACATATAGAACAAGTTTACAAAAAATACCTTCCTATGTCCTACTACATACCAATTGAAAAACTCAAGGTAATTGTGGATAAAGAAGTGTTTTATGTAACTTTACTTAAATTGTTTAATTTTTGAATGGAAACCTACATCGAAGAAATCATTTAAGTTACATAAGTTGTTTACAATTTCCTTCACTACATGTTTATGGTTGAAATCACCCTAAATTGGTGGAAATTGATTTGAAATGCTTGCAAATTTTATGAAGTAAAATATGATGATATTTGCAAATAAATGTGATTCTTCAGTATCTGGTATCACATATCTATTCGAATATATGTCATAAGAATATATAACTCAACATCACTACATATGATGATATAATGCTTACACTTCTTGGTATTGGAATGAAGCCTTCTTTTTGTGGTAAATTCAGAAGTAATTTAATCCATATCTCTTTCCTTTTGCAATCATATTCACTGCTAGTGTTCATAGGAGTAAAATTGGTAGTACTACTATAGTGACATGATTCAGGGAGTACTAGATTTTCTAAAGTAGGAGGTGGAACTACAAAATGTAAAATCATATTTGCATTTTTAAGATGGATTTTTGCCAGGCTATTTGCCACCATATTCTTTTCCCTTTACACATTCTTGATTTCCAATTTATTCTTCTTCAATCTGTTGATTTGTTTTGTCAAGTAGGCCTGTATGGGGTG
This sequence comes from Alisma plantago-aquatica, assembly GCA_963693085.1. NCBI lineage: Eukaryota > Viridiplantae > Streptophyta > Magnoliopsida > Alismatales > Alismataceae > Alisma > Alisma plantago-aquatica. Next base: position 846,387,453 of record OY856409.1, read on the forward strand.
TGCATTCTCCTTTTCTTCCATAACACGCACCAAACAACTAAAATCCATCTAGAAAAGTGATTACTTCATTCAATTATCCTTGTGAAATAGATTTTCATCAACCAAGGCTATTAGTTTTGCAACATAGAACTATGTGGTCAGGTGTTTGATACCTATACCCCGAGCCACCTTCGTATAACATCTTGAGAAAAAAATTCTACCGCTGCCTCCTTTTCAGCAACAACTACATCGGTATTGAACTTGCCATAGTTCCCAATCATCCTTGTCCACCTTCCTATTCTATGATGATTATTGAGTTCTTCTTTAGATAGTAAGGTCTAGTGAATGATTGAAGTTCCCTTTTTATCTATAGACCTGGTATGTGGTTGTTCTAACGGTGTTTTCCACACCTTTCTTATTTCAAACTATTCATATCTGGTTACATGTAATAGGAAACATTATGTGTGTTGGGGAGGTTTGGCGAGATACGAGTGAATCCACTGGTGTGTATCTAAGAATGTCAGCAACGCATGTAACTCGACATCATCTAACAACCCTACCATACTAATGCAGTATGTGTACAATCACACAATGCATGTAGAGATTATTCCTCATTCTCAATGCATTTGGCACGTCTACTCTCCTCAATTATGTGTCTTTCCTTCTAGTGTTATTATTTAGAAGTGATCCTTGCATGATGATCTAGGGAAAAAAAAGGTAAGCTTGCTGAAGACTGACACCCCAAACCTGGTTCCAGTTTCCCCAAGACACTAGGTTCTTATCCTGTGATAACACATTATAGGCTAAAATGGTCATAAATTGCTTGTCCGCAGAGTGATTCCAACACTATAACTTTGTGTTGACATCTTTAGTGGTCTATTCATTTTCAATATGTCTTTGAGTACCTCCTCCTCAAAGTAGTCCTCTAGAAAATTTGTTTCCTACTCCCCTTCAAAGGTGACAACACTTCCTATGAACAAATCCATGACTTCAGAATTCATAGGTTTGTTGGGCATTTCTTCTAGATTCATATTTGTTTACACCCAGTAGTCCATCCAAAAATGTGTTTGAAGTCCACTCATCACTTTAATCAAAGCATTATGTAAAATAAAGTTCTTACTTTCCAGTACAAACTTTTTCAATCAATATGTCGCATAAGCTTTAAAGGCATCAAAGTGAGTAAATTTCCTATACAACCATTCAACCATAGTGATTGTCCCCCACACAACATGTCCCAAGGGTTTCTCATTAGTCATTTTGTGTTCCATTCCCCCATAGATTTTATTATGACCCCCCCTTTATCCTTATTACTTGTGACTTTGTTCCATGCTACTGATGAGGTAGGATGTGATTTATGCCCCCCCAAATGAACCATTGTATATATTCGTCAATTCCATCACACAAGGAGACTGGTGAAATTGCAGTTAGCATAACATAATTAGGTGTGGTCAGAAGAGTTGATTTTTCTAGGCATATTCTCCCTGTTAAAGCTAAACATCTAGAATACCAACCATTAATCTTTGAATATACCTTTAGGATATCAAAGTAGGTGTGTTTGTTAACTCTTTCATGTATAATTGGCACCCCCAAATACTTGACCAAGTCCTCCATGGCTTATAATCCACTCATTGAGATCATACTTCTCTGTTGTCTTTTAATAACACTCCTGGAAAAAAAATCTAGTTTGAGATATAGAGATACTTTGTACATAAGCTTTCCCAAATGAGAAAAATCATTCCTTGATGGAAATCATTTGTTGTTTAGTTTCTTATGTAAAAAGTATTAGATTGTCAGTAAAGAAGACATGTGTGATTGTGGGGTCTACATTCTCACCTTCACCTACTTCCATTTCTTGATTTCAACATGTGTATTGATAAGTTGGCTCAATCTTTCGATACATAAAACAAAGAGGTATGGTGACAGTAGATCCCTTGCCTTAGATCTCTACAAGGTTTTAATTCTTTTGAAATTTTACCATTATAAGAAATAGATAATGTTCCTCCTGTAAAAAAAATCATGATATACTTGTGGATATTGTCAGGGATATTTACTCGTGCAAGAATATTTTCTATAAATTTCAATGACATAATGTCATATGATTTCATTAACTCAATCTTAATAGACATGGTCTTTGTTGCATATTTCATTCACATGTTGTACACCAACTCTTGAACAGGTAATATGTTGTCTGTGATTTTCCCTTTGGGAATAGAGCTTTTCTTTTCATGAGAGATCCATCTTGGAATAAATGGTTTCAGTCTTTCCACTACCACCTTTGAGGTAAGTTTCAACATTATATTATTGAGCAATATGGGTGATAGCTATTTGCATTTCTCGAGTATGGGAACTTTGGGAATAAGTACAATAATTGCATTACACAAGGTTGGATTCAATGGCCTACCTACAACTGCAACCTGCATGAATTTCTAGATTGATTCTCCTACCGAGGACCACCCTTTTTGAATGAAATCTATGCTCATGACATATGTTCCTGCGGCATTGTGAGGTTTCCTTTTCTAGACACTTTGGTATACTTCTTCTATGGTTGGTCTTATTATAATGAATGATCATTGTTCATCATTCAAATTTTTGAATCTGGATAGAATCCGAGCCATATGTGTGCATATATCGGCTTTTGCATCTGTTAAGACTTTTGATTGCATACGCTCTTTTTCATTCATGATCCAGTCACTAAATGTTACTCTTTGAAGTGCATATCAGGTTTCCCTGACTCTACTGGTCAACCAATGCATTATAAAATTTTGAGTTATTGTCACTGTCGTTGAGAAATTATATGAGCACCTTCTACTTTTAATCATCTTCATCCTTCCTTCAGATAGTATCTAGTTCTCCCTACATGTCAGTACATAATTCATTAGTAATAGCATCATAACATTCAGTTAAATTCGTATGCAGTGTATTAATTTTGCGTATGAGATTATCTTGGTCTCATATCTGCTCCATCATTCTCTTACGATCCCAATCAACAATGCCACTCTTGGCACCCTCTAATGCCACATCAAACGGTTGGTTATTATTCCATTTGTTTCTCAGCACCCCTTAAAGCTTGCATCCCTATACAAAGAGGCTCTAGTGATGAAACGGCTAGCCACCCTTTTGGATCTTGTGTAATTCAGTAATCATGTATGGAAATTTTTTGCATAAAATCATCATTTACCATATCTCGATCAAGCCTTACCTGAATCCATTTGTGCTTATATGGACATTTCATGGCTGAAAATCCCATGTCTGATATGCGAGCTTCCATCAAAACATCGCTAAATATTTTGGGTTCATTAGCATAAAAGATGTCATTGTCAAATTTTTAGTCTTGTTCTAGTAGTGTGTTAAAGTCACCCATTACGACCCATGGTTCCTTGAATTCATTTCCCATATCAATGAGGTGTTTCCATAGTACCTTACACACAAGCCGATGAGAATTTGCATACACAAATATAACAAACCATGAGTTATTAATTCTACATGAAATGAATTTCCTGTGAGTATTAATTATATCCACCTTACATTGAGCAGGGTCCCATCCGACCCAAATTCTGCCAAAGAAGCCTTTGGACTCCACTCTATATGAACATTGAAATCCCAGTTTCTTGATTGTTGTGACCACATGTTCACCGCTAATATGTTGTTCTAGTATTGTTTCCACCCTCGTCTTTCTCATATGTAGGATTTCTTATTAAGTGTTTTGGGTATCATTATTACTCATACCCCTAGCATTCCAACAGAGAATATCCAGCATCAGACTGGTAAACATATGCTTATGACTAGTTTTCTTACTAGGTTGATACTTCTCGACTGATGCCCTCGACCACACCTTGCACATCTCCATCAAGCTCTGCACTCACCTCCTTCTAAGATCTAACACTTCCCATGATGGATGTGGCTTCCTTTACAAATTATTTCCATGGACTATGCCTCCAGGATTCTGAGGCATGGTTGGATTTTGTGACACCTTTCCTCATCACCTTTGTTACATTTCCATTGCTCCATATTGCCATTAGGGTTTAAATAGAAGCAAACATTATGCCTACAAAGATTCCTCCAGGGACTAATTCTTGCTAGCTTTAAGGTTTGGAATTGGATGCTCAGTTGTGCTTGTCATAACTTCATCCAATACTTCAACCACCTCAATGACTCTATCCACTCCCAATTCACCACATTGTGGTCTTCTTTGCTATCATTTGTAGAGTCACCCTTAGTGTTCCTTATTCTAATCACTATATGTCCTTCAATGATGTGTTTTCTTTAGATATGACTTTTGTCGCATTTGTTGGTTTCTTCTTTCTTCACACTTTCCCATGCCTTTTCCCATCATATGGATTCACTCATTTCCCTGATTCAGCTTCGTGAGTTGCAATGTCTTCATTAACTTACTGTAGGAGGCTTTCTAATGTATTACTATTTGTTCCATTAATTATAAGACCTCTAGCATGATCTTCCCATTGCCTTCTAATTCCTCATATCTTCTTTTGTGTTTGCCAAATATTTTCATTCCTTTCTGCATTCTCCCTAGTACTGTGATTTTCTTTATCAGCTTCTTCTTCTTCTATGTTATGATTCCCTAACACTTCCTTGCATTGTTTTGAAGTCTAACCCTCCATCCCATCGATAGCAAACTCTTGTGGGAAGCCCTCATATTCAACTTTGTACTCTACCCCCATTGATTAAAATAGAAGGAGATCATTAGAGGAGTTGTATTAATCTCCAAGGTCAGATGCACAAATTTTCTATGTGTCCTACTTGATGTATAAGAATTCACCTTGATTAGTCACTCAAGAGCTATCCTTATGTATTCAAACATGGTTGGGACATAAAGATGGAGGTGGAGATCAACTATCCTTACCCTAGATACTAATAGTTTAGGATATCTTTTTGTAGGTATAAATGATGGGTACCATTCCCAAACTGTGACGTTGCATCCGAAACTTCCCATGGACCTGTCGAGGTTGTCGCATGGTCCCTTGGACATTAAAGTTGGACTAAAAAGTGTTGATGTTCAATTGATACATATTGAACCTACCAGTGATCTTCCATAGTAGTTTTAATTTGTTGTGCAGAGTCATGTAGCCCACCTTCATTCCAATCAATCATACCACATTATCATATTTCCAAGGTTGTATGAGGTTATCCTCTGCTTCCAGAAGGATATTCAATGTTTGTTACCCTTCTAGATCCCCTAAATACACATCTTTTATAGATATATTTTCCTCAAACAACTTTTGCAGAAAGAATCCTAATTGATCATACCGACTTTCCCTAAAAACCATGTTGGTGATAGAACCCTATCCAGGTATAACACTGCCCCCTAGATGAGAGCCATGACTACTAAATGTCATATGTGATGTCACCATAGAGGAATTAGGGTTAGTAGTCACATATGTGTTCTATATTTCCGTTTGTTGTATTGTTTATTGTCTCACATTCGGGATCTGAAGCTAATTAATGGTGCAACTAGAATATGTTGATTCTCGTTGTATCCCTAAGAATGCAAAAGACAACCCTATTTCTGGAAAGGTGATAGAAAACCCCCTGGTGCTTGCACTCGGATGGATCTCTTCTATTCCACCCCCATGTTATGCTTTGTTCCTCCAAGAATTTTTGGACCACGATCGACTTCTGCTCCTTGTTTTCCCCTGTTTCTATGAGCACCCTCGACATCACTCCCCATGTCCCCATACTTTCACTGTCTATTTCCATGAAACATTAATATTTTGTAAATGGTGATTCTTGTCAATTAAATTGTGGATTTTAATGATATTACTCATTTAATATGGTTAAGACACATAAGTTAACAAAGTGAAACCCTTATTTCACTATATAGGTTCCAATAACACAAGAACCTTACCTGACATCCATGTAGGAAGGATAAAAATGTCTTTCTTGTAGTGGAGTGCATCCATTGAAGAATATGTTTTGTGGATTAGATGCGTAGGACTAATATTTAACAATTATGTGACCCATATAGGTGGGTTTGAGTTCCCAAGTGTATTCATATCATGTGAGAAAGAAAGGATTAAGGATAGGAACTCCAAACATTGAAAATGAGATATGAATTGTGAATAGTGTGATATGTGATAAGAGGAATGGGATGAGGTATGACCCATCCATGTAGAAATGTGTGTGAATGAGAAGGTAGTGATGATACAATACCTACCTAGTTTTATAGTGAACTTGGGCTAAGCTATTTGTCTCAGGGTGACAACTACACCTTAATGCATGGACAGTGAGTCATACATGTGAGTACATCATGACAAATTTTACTTGGTTAGCTACAAACAAAGTAGTTTTAGGAAAATTATTACAAAATTAAGAATGAAAATTATAATGAATGTTGTTTCTATTCATTCATGTCTAAGTTATATTTTATTTAATACCAAGTCAGTTTCTAGATTTAATGAGTATGCATATTAAATGAATGTACTGAATCATATCAATTGTAACTAATTGAAATGAATACAAAATTGTGTTTAATTGTTCTTATGTCTTATATTCTCACTAATGCACTTAGTAATAAATTTATAGAATTTAAGCCCAGGAGATGAGTCAATCGCTCCTTAGCCAAATAGAAGACTCTATTGAATTCACTACTATATGAAGCTAACATTTTGTTGAGTGTGTAAAAATTTTCTTATAATTAGTACTTTGGGAAAAATGGTGGGAGTTATTAGAGTACTTAAATGGAATCTCTTGTATCTTTGTAGAATACTATCAGATTATTTTGATGAACAGTTGTAAATTATATATGTTGCTTATTCTATAATGTGATATTAATGATATCATATATGAACTATTGGTTTAATGACTCTATGTAATAAATCATTTTGCAAACAACGACCATGCATCACTCCTCGACCACCCTACCACCCTTGAATCTCCACCAAATCACCCCCAGTCCATCTCCGATCAGTCCCCCACCATTTCCACTACCTCAATCTCCATATTTTTCCCATTTTCATCCACAGAACATCACATTTCTCTCAAATCCGCCCCAACAACCCTGTTCTTCAATGAAAATCTAAAATCCCATTTTCTCCATCAATTTCAAACTAAAATGCAGCAAATGGCTAAGAATTTAGTAGCAAAGACCAAAGATTGGATCTCCTACGAACGACGGCACAAGAACGCTTCATGTTCAGTTCCAACAACCCCTCTTACCCTCCTAGCACCTTTGGGAGCCTCCAGTTCACATGTGGAATCACACCATGTGGTTGCGATGGTGGATTCTATGATGGAGGAGTCATCCAAACTACCTTGCAGAGGTATGGAAGCAGCCCGACCATCGGTCTCGAAAGTCCTTCCATCGGTTTCGGTAGCTCGTCCATCATTTTTAGCTGGACATCTACAACACTGCAACCACAACAACAGCCGATAACACGATGGTGATTATTGGTAGATGATATAGATGAGGCAATGCCAAATGCACAACCAGAGGATGCACCTAAAATGTGTCATTAGGAAATAGATGATAGTCAAAGTAAGAAAGGGAAGAGCCCAAGCATCCAGGGTGCTTGACACGTCAAGTGATTGCCACTCGATACGTATGCCAGGAGACGATGAAGATTTTGGGTACCTTTAATTTTTTTAGGACGTCGTGGAGCCCGTTGGGCTAGTTGAGGTGTTGATCATAGTGTAGGAGACTTATGTGGATCTTACACAACAATTCTTTGTCACATTAGTGAAGGTCTCACAAGACACCATCAGTTTCACCTTGGGGAGTAACACTTATCTCATCACTTCATCCTTTCTTAATGGCATCTTTACTTCGACTCCTGAGGAAGAAGTGTCGCTCAATGAAGGAAGTATTGATAGAGAAACTGATGCAAACTACATTACAATGTGGAAGAAACTTTTTGGGCAAAGCAATTTTATGGAGGGTAAATCAAAGACTAGTCTGATCTACAATCCCATTTTGAGGCACATTCAGAAGGTCTTGGCAAACACCATCTTCTCTAGATATAAAAACCAAGGAAGTTGCACAAGGAAAGACCTTTTTGTGAAGGATGGATGGTGTAAGGGAAGATTGTAAATATGGGGTCACTTATCATTGATCATATGAAGACAATCTCGTACAAGAGAAAGAATCCATTTATCATGGGAGGAATTGTTACTTCCATTACTTTGGCCCTAGGACATGATGTATCTAGATACACAAAGGCAGAATGAGGAAAGCTAGTTGACTTGCATTACTTGACTTGTCATCGATGATATTAGTGGTGGATCAGAAGATTTTCTACCAAGTCAACCCTCCTTATGCTGGGGTTTCGCTTGAGCTCTTCTATCATGCCACACCTCTCCTAGAGGTATGTGGTCCATCTCCAAACTTTTTGGCCATCTTGAGGAGGTGGGAAGAGGAGCATCCTATAGATACATGGTAGAAGCATCCTAGAGATCTACGTGAGGGGCTTAGAGAGTCACATGCAGTCGCCGAGAGGAGGAGAGAAGCTAAGGAGATAGAGAACCTCATGGTGAAGTGCCATGAGACAGAGTCATCATAACAGCAGTAGCCCACAACAAACGCATATGACATGTCCATCATTCATGCGCAGTTGGAGGGCATTCAGAGCACTCAAGATCACATTTTGAGCACCCATGAGGGTATTTTGCGGGCACAGGAGGGTTTCTAATGCACTCAGGATGCCTTCTAGTTAGACCATTAGGAGATGCATTATCAGGTCAATCACCTATACTAGTTCCAGCATGCCCAAGCATAGAGGAACGTGGGGAAGATTGGTGGAGTTCACTAACAGCATATTAGGATAACTACCCACCAACATAGTCAGACTATTGGGGATCCTACTACCAGCACCCTCCACCACAGGGAGGACCACCGCCACCACAGTGATAATCTACCCGATCATTCCTAGACTTTAGTGTCATGCTGAGCACAACATGATTCAAAAGTTTGGGGTGGTAGGGAGGTATGTCCTATCTCATTTTCACTCTTATTTTGCATTTCACCTACCATTTACTTTTGTTTGTTTTATTTTGCTTGCTTTAGTTTAGAATTTACTTACTTTGCATACTTGCATGTCATGTAGTTCACTTTCTTATCATGTTTGTGTAATTTCCAAAAATTTACTCTTTTTGCCATGCATTGCATATCATGTAGATTTTTGGTAATTTTTTCATGTTTTAGCTAGGATTTTCTTGTTTACTACTTTAAGTTCAATAATATAGGCTTAGAAGTGATTGAAGGCTACTTGGCACTGTTTTGGCTAATTTTGCCCAAATTTGAGATTTCTTGCCTAAAAGTGTGTTTTGACCCAATCTCTACTTTTTGGATTAAAAATGATGACCTTTGACAAATGCGAGTGAATTATCATTGTTTATTACTAAATGGTATCAATTCTTGACTTTTTAAATGTGCACGACCTCTCTTGTTTTTGTGAATTATTTGGTTGAATTGTGACTCGAGCAAACTATGAGCGCTTAGTGCCTATGAAATCACTTGATAGAATTATCAATTTCAAGTTGTTCATTCGTGTGGTGTGATATTGTTGGATGAAGTGTTGGATTAATTATCATGTAGGATACCTTATGTTGAGAATCATGCCAGTGACTCCTCTTTGACCTAACCATTCACTCACCATCTTCTTACCCCTCTGCCTCATGAAAGGATGCAAAAGTGCACATATCAGCCGTGGCCACCTCCAAAAGTTTGGGGCGGTCAAATATACATCTCACCGCTTCACTCATCACCATATGCCCTATCTACTCCAAGGGAAAATAAAAAAAGAAAAAATCAAAAAGAAAATAAAATATGCTCATGTTTAAGAGCATATAAATAAAGAAAAGATGAGTTCTCTATGTAATAGAACTATAAAATCTTACTACAATCCTTTCTTCCTTTTTCATACCCATTCAGCTAGGAAACATCAAACCTAGCTCATTTTTCTCTTTCCCCAACCACGTGGGTCATTTGGTATGATTTGAAACATAAGATTGAATGCATGAAGGTGAAACAACACTCCTAGTCATCCTTGATTAATGCCATTATGAAATGGTCTACCCGAAACTGCATGAAAGAAATATGGATAGCTTGTGTGTTTTATGCACTAAATTTGATGTTCATATGCTTTGTGCTCTTTTCATGATTGGTTTGTGGAAGTAGGAGAGGAGAGAGGTGGAATACATGTACTTAGTCATTTTATGACCCCATATAGAAATAATCATCCTTTGCATTGCATTTGTCATTTCTTGATTGTGGAAAGTTGGAGAGAGATTGAGTTGGAGCATACTTGAGGACATTTATGTTTTAAGTTTAAGGTGGTGATTCAACCTTATTTTAGGGCTTCATCTTGTGTCATAGTGCACTTCAATCACGTCTATACCTATTAGATTACATGTTATTTCCCTCAGTATGCATATCTGTGTAAAATGCACTTATGGACATTATTTGCATGGTTTTAGGTATTTGAACCACACTTGATGGACGAGAGAGAGAAGGAGTGATCCTAGGATTTCCCTACCCTTTGAGAGACCTAAAGTGAAGTTTGATGCTCCCTCGACCTACTACCAGTAACCAAAGAACCTTTGAAGCAAAGATGTCCATGAAAGTCCAAAGAATCAAGTCAAAGTGTTGATCCAGAGACCAGTACAGTCGTGGTACCACAGAATGTCCGTTCTAGGACGCTTGAAAATCAACAGAGTCATCCTCAAGTAAAGCTAGAATCACCATGGTCGTGCCACATAGAATGGCCATGGTGCACTAACCCATAACGACCATGCCACCTTGCATGGCCATGTAGCAGCAGAGGTGAAACGGTCGTGGAGTAGAGAACAACTTCTGCATTTCAAGCAACCATGGTTGTGGTACCCTAGCCCCACCACGGTCGTGGTGACCACCACGGCCGTGCCACCTCCACTACAAAATTGACCTATTCCCTGTGATCTTCATTTTTCACCACAGTCATTCCCATCCACCACGACCGTTCTCACCCATTCCCACCATGGCCATAGTGACCACCACGGTCGTGCTACCTACAAAAACCATGCTACTTTTTCACTATTTTTCCCATACTACCCCTACTTGACCCACTACTTCCCCCACACCTATATATACCTAGGTGGTAGCTCCAGCACAAGGTTAGCTACCTTCTACCACCTCTTAGATCCCCATTTTCACCCCTTAGCCGTTCCACTCCATTTCCACCTCCATTTCACCATTTCCACCACCAAAACCCTAGTTTCCTCTCCTTTCCACCCATTTCCACCATCATTCCATGCCCCTACACCTTGGAGGAGATAGGAGGACACTTGGCCATAGCTGAGGTGGAGAATCTCTTCGTCTACACCAAGCTCCATGGATTCTTCTACCTCTTTCTCCTTTCTTTTTGTTTTTTGCATTGCTATGAGTATCTAGGCCCCTTAGGTGGGCTGTTTTGGGTGTAAAATGTTACTATAATACCATGTTGGGGGAAAATGATATGTAAACTTTGGAATTACATTTGCTAATGATTATGTTCTACTTTTATCTCATTCTCCATAAATTGCTTGTTGGTTTGTGCTTGAAATCAAATGGGAATTTAGGGAAATTGCTTATGTGTGTGAATTTTGGGATTTGCTCCTAGGTTCAATTCTTGGATCCCTAGCTAGCTACCCATCCTCCTACATCATAATCAATTTTCCTAACCCTGGTAGAGAGATCTAATTAGCTAGTTTATATGATATTGGTGTTCTTAGCAAGGAGCTTTCTCAAGGTCAGAATGTGGGTAATGGGAAGCCTAAAACCTCACTTCCACTCCCATTACTAATCTCAGCCCATAATCATCTGAATATCATCTTACCTAGAAACCTAGACTTGTTTAGACTCTAATTGAATTACAACCCAAGCCCTAACCCAAATGATCCTCGGAAGGGTAGTAGGGAGTGTTAGGGACTAGTTTCCCTATACACAACCTAGCATATCCATGGCCAGTTAGTAGCTTAGGCTAATTTATTAGACTCTAGCTCATAGTTTGGTTGGGATAATCTAAATGGAATCATAATGTTCACATGTTAGCCCCCAACTCAATTTATCAGTGCATACCCTAAACAACCCACATCTCCCTTAATTTCTTTAAAACCCTAGTTTCCATCTTGCTTAGTTAGTGTTATCTTAATTAGCTCTTTTCTTGCTTAGTTAGCTTATTTCCATGTTCTTAATTTGTTCTTGATAGCTTAGCTCTTTATTTTCTCTTTTTCTCTATTTTATAGTCTAGTGTAGTTTAATTCTCTTCTTACCTGCCTTAGTGTAGTTTGCTCTTCTCTTACCTTGCCTTTCCTTTTCCTTCTTACTAGAATTAATTGTCTAGGGATAACTTAGGTTTTCTTCTGGCTTGTCTTTCTTTCTTGCTCAACTTAGTTTAACAATCAAATCACCTTTAAACCCTTGACCCTAGTCTCCACAGTAGGAACCTAGCACCAAAAACTAACCTAGCTCTAGTGCCCCCTTTTCTCCCTGTGGATCTACCCTATACTTGCCACTTGTGGGTGTAGTGTTTTAGTTTGTGTGAGTGTATTGAGTGTAGGTCCTTATAAATTTGAAAGTGAATCCAATCATGTGCTTCTGTCTGTGGGGTTTCATCTATTCAAACTTCAATTGAGTGGTGTGTAATGCCATTGGCGGGAGAGAACCACGCTGACATTTCTTGTTGAATTTCCAATTGAAGATGGTACCACTGAGTTGGGTGTCGGTAGTACCGCAACTCCTTCAGAGCACTCCTATTAAAATGTCAGTAGTACTAATTCTTGTGTTGGTACTACCGAGTTTCCTCAATTGATCCATGTTCCTTTTCATCAAATGTTGGTACCACCGACAGACCTGTCGGTAGTACCGAGCTGATTCATTTCTTGTAAATTCACCTGAAACATAAAAAAGAAAGAACATAAGCTCCAAAATAATGATAAATTAGTATGGAACATTAAAGTAATTAATATTTGATGCAATTAAGTGATATAGGCAGATAACGACAATTCATACAAAAATGATATCAAAATGAGCAATAAGTTGATAAAATACATAGTGAAAAGCGATATTTTTTAAGTGCATCAAAATCCTCTAAGCTTAGATGTTTCTCATCCTCAAGAAACACAACCTCAGATTTGTTTGAGAGAAGTCAGTAAAAGGACAAAGAATTCCATTCTCAACGACCCCCACCTGGAGGTCCCAAACCGACCTTTATTGATTACTGGACAGTTAGCTACTCTTAAGTGACAAAAAATATTCATTACAGTTGTCTACCCTTAGATCAGTGAAACACTATCAATAGAGTAGTTAATATCATAGTCAATCAGTCATTCTCTTAGTGGATCATTTGATTTCCTATCTACATTGCTCTTGTTTAACTACCAACTAAATTGGAACCAGCTCTCCTTATAAGAATGAATGAGGAGATAAATCATGTTTTGTGGCCTACCAATAAGAGAAATGGATGGAATGAAATCGGTTGGCTTATGAAGAATCACAAGTAACTTCAAATCATTTATGCAAAAATACAATATGATGAACATATTTGAATGAAGGTACTTAGATATGCATGAATCTTAATGCCTATTGTTATGGGTGGAATAATGCATGCACTGAAACTCTCATCGGGTGGATGAGAGAAAAATAAAAGCATGCATCATGTAGATGTTTTCATTTCTTAGTGAAGTAAAATATGAAACTGAGTTTAGGGCATCCTTTCTCCCTCTCTATTTCATAAAACAAATCTCTTTTTTCTCATTGGCCCACTATTTTAGCATGATGGAATTTTGGGCTTCATTACTATATCTCATCTTTTTTTCTTCTTTTTTTCATTTTCAAATTTTTGAGAGGTATGGATTTGTATCCCTGCACTTTAATTTCAGATGAAAACAACATGAACACATGATGTAAGAATAAATGATGCAAAAGATATGCAATCTAAATGCATTAATTGTAAGGAAACTAGAGGATATGCAAAAAATATATATTGTTTTCATCTTGTAAGTAATGCATTAAAAAGGAAACTAACTATCATGTCTCCTATCATGCTATCCATTGCAATTCAAGAGAAAATAACTTGAGTTACTTGATCATATTAAGGTGGTGGATCAAATGAATGACAAACAAATGGAATCATAAGATTAAGAGACAATGCCTTCCTTAAACTATGATATGTCCCTATACTATTAACTTGTGTATAGTGTAGCCTTAGAATTTCTTTCTAAAACTTCCATTTAAGATAATGTTAATTGTTTGTTTACTTTAGGCACAAACCCCATCGTCATCAACAAATCATGAATAATTAAGACTTCCATTCATATCAAATGTCCTTAAATGAATAACCCATACATTTCTTCTGGGTTATTAATCTCAAGAATTTGCACTAAGCATTCAAAGATATGAAAAATATATATTTTTAGAATCCACTACAAAAGCATAGAAGAGAACACTCTATGAAATGGCATAAATCATGCAACTAATGTTCCATGATTACACTATATTATTGTGGATCCTACACACTTAGAATGATAAAACTAAAAGAAAAAAGAACAAAAAAAGATAGAGTTGTTCCATCATCACCCTAAGCTTGAACTTGACTATGTTCTCATAGCCAAAATCCAATCAAAGAGGTGGAATAGTGGTACCAGTTGGTTTAAAGGGTGGTGGTGGTCGAAGCAATGGTGGCTCTATGAATCTAGTTATGCTAGTGGACATCCCTCTTTTTGATGCCACCAACTTGTGTCTTGGCGGTACCAAGATATGACATTCTCTATCCTTCTTGAAGTGATATGAGTCGGTGCCACCGATATGTGTGTCGGCAGTATCGCCGACCTTTTTCTGTAGTTGTATATTTTTTTTCTGAGAAAAGTTGGTAGCACCAACTTTGGTGTCAGTAGTATCGACTTTCTACAGATTTTAACCTGATAAGGAGTCAGTAGTACCGACTTGGGTGTCAGTAGTACTGACTTTGACTCTGCCTGAACACCAAACAAGAGCATCAAGCTACCTTTTTACATCAGCTAAATGCTAACAAGAACAATAGGAAATGTAACTAAAGAAAAGACCTAATCAAATAGTAAATAACAAAAATGAAAATGGGTTGTTTAATGTCCTAGGCTTGACCAAATGAGTTTTCTTTAGCCTAGTTTGTCACAGGATGGTTGTGAAGATTCATATAGAAGTTTGATCTCCATTCTATCATTGTCTATCCGGATTCTCAAGTAACCTCTCCCCACGACAATTATCACATCGGTCGTAGCTGGGAAAGGCCTTCCTAACAACATCTCTGATCCTCGCATATCGTGCATGTCCATAACCACAAAATTTATAAGGATAGATAAACTTACACATGTAGAAACATTCATATAGCAACCAACAGTTTCATTCATTTTCACTCAGACACATGTAGAAACATCCAGACATGTAGAAACATTCACACATATATTATAATTCAGAAATTCATTTACAAAATATCAATCTTTAGTCATTATTCACTATCAACATCCCAATTATATGTTAAAACCCCCACTACTTGTATGGTTGTTGCCCATTCTTCTCTTACTTCATTTAATTCTCCCATCGTATAGGGAGCATGTACATCTGGTAAGGCATTTCATGTAGTGTGGTCAGTTTTAAACACTTGTAAAGAGAATGATGTATATATATATAATTAATGAGCTATAAATAAGATTAATATATTTCATATTATCTAATGAGACTATATAATACCTCATGAATAGTATCAATGTCCACTGCGGCATATTTGATAATCATGTGCATAAATCACATCACATAGTATCCACATGCCCATCCGTTGTCTTGTGTAGCACACAATAAATTTAAACATACAAAATATTAAAAAATATAACTAATTAAGCATTGTTCACATAAATAATATATACATATATTGTAGTCGGGAACTTACTTTCACGTTCTTCCAAATTATTGGCTGGTTCTTTTTCGTGGGGACCTTTCCTCCAGCTTTTTTGAACTCATGTAAACCCCTACATGTTAATGTAACACAGTACATTGAATAATTGAATAGTAATGTAATAACATATGTTAACAGATGTGAAAATGAAATATTTCTCACCGGAATAATGCCATTTTCATTATGTGTCCATATTTTGAATTCAATTTACTCCCCTTAGGATCTAGATAATGGCAGTGTATGTCTCGGGGACAATAACTAGTAACTCCCAATGCATACCACTAGAGGTAAAAAAGTTAAAAATCAATAAATCAAAATCCACAATAAAAATGTAATTTTTTAAGTCCAAATTATAATAAGCAAAGTAAACTTACTCTACATTGAATGGAGCTATTATCACCATCTTCTTATTTTGAGCAAAATTTGTCAAAGCCTCACAGCAGTATTGTTGAACTGACGGAGGGTCTTTAGCTACTAGACTAATCAAAGATGGAATCAAAAATCCTACATGTTTGAATACAAAATCTGCACATATCTTTTCTAAGTAGCTGCAAAATATGTATTAATTACGCATGCATTAATAAATAAGAAACCAGATCACCAGATCCTACACAAGGTATATGGATGTATAAAGAAGATCTCACCTTATCCATAGCTCTATCACAGATGTATTTAGCCAATCATATCGAAACAACTCCAAAATATCTTGTATAAATAGTTTGCTTTCGTATGATTGACCTGCAACATCTGAATCTATAGAAACAAGTATAGGGCAATTTATATCATGTTAGCCTAACCATATTGACATACCCCTACAGTTAGGACCTAACGGGACAGGTAGGTCCTGTGGAACCCAACTGGGTAATGTAGGAGGTGGAGGTGGAGGCCTAGATGTTGTGGGTGTCTTCTTTTTAACCTGTATATATATATAATTTTACATCAACTGACATCATATACACACACTAACAATTTAACGTAATGTAAATTTACCATACAGTTTCAGTAAAGAGGACATCTGCTTTTGACCACAATATCACTCTCCATTCTGCCTCACCAAGCGTTTCACAATCTGGGTGGGCATATGGCAAGGGAAGATCTATCCACTTGGAGAATATATGTACCGGGCTCACACAAATCCAACCAGCTGGTAATGGAGACCCGTGAAACATTTCCCCTGGTAGGGATGGGTAAGACGATGCCTCTACAACGACATATTCTTTACTTTTTAGACGGCATGGCTTCAACCCCTACAAATTTTTGTGTAAAGAATGTTATATACATATATACATATCATCTTTTTTTGAAACGACTACAATTTCATATATACATATCATCTTGAAAACATGTCATCTTGAATTAAAAAACAACTTACTATGTCATAAAAATACTTACAGCGATTGTGCTAGGTGGTGGGTCTACAGGATTACTCCCAACCTCTACAGTAGGAGTAGAGCGGGATGCTATAATAGGTATTGTCTGCTGAGTGGTAGTCTGAGATGCCTGCCACTTTTTCAGTGCTTCTTCGAGTTTCCTATCAACTAGCTTATCTACCTATACATGGATAAAAGAAACGTTGGCTTCTAATTATTGAATTCTCTTTTTACAGTAACATTATAAAGAAAGAATATGTTACCTCTTCTTGTGAAAGTCCCACTTTTGGGATATGTTTGTGCTGGGATGGCCCAAAAAAAGATTTGATGCCCACACCAGCGCCTGCAGCCCTAACACGTCCAGGATGCTCTGGGTTACCCAGAGCAACTGTCAATTCATCCCTTGTGCCCTCAGGGATGAACTTGCCTTGTTTCCTCAGCTCGTGTAGCTCCCGCTAATCACCAAAACAAAAATTTGTAATTAAGTAAACACCACAAATAATCAATATTCGAACGATTGCTGTAAGAGTTGTATTTTACCATTTTTGCAGCCGCCTCAGCAGTTGCGGGCTTCCTTATTTCTCCCTTCTTATTTTGCCTCCCAGCTATCCAGACATCATGGAGAGGAAGAGGTGTGCTACCTATAGTAGAGGAATCCTGAGTAGCAGTAGACTGAGCAGTAGCCTCAGACTGTAGTCTTTGGCGAATGCCTGCATACCCCTTTGGACCCATTGTGTGGTCATGCACATTCAGTGCATGCCTTGATTTTTGTGCCTCACTGAGGGCCTATAGTTAGTATGCAAATTAATGATTTGGTTAGTAATAGTAAATGTTAATCTTGAATAGGTGAATACAACATATATAAATGAGATTGGGATTGACGCCTAATACCTTGAATTCATCAGTTTGTCTTGAAGCAACAAACGTGTCCCATTCTTCTTTGTCCAGGAAGTTCCATTGTTCAGTGGCTGTCTTCTTCCTCTTGTCATCTTCTTTTATGTATTCTCGGGTGAGATTTGTCCTATAGTTCCTTAGGACTCTCCCACAGCGTTGCATCACGCATTTACGATGCAGCTTTTCATCCAATTCAAATATACTCTGCAAATTAGAATTACTATTAACTAGTATCCAAAAAATTAGTAATCTACAAAATAGAATTGCAAATTAATAATAACTCATGCATAAATCCTTCCATATTACGTCTTTCTTCTCCTTAGAAACTTTATGCCAAGAATCTATCTTACAACCACAATGGCTACGAGTAACATACCCAAGATATGAAACAAATGAATTGTGATTCACACCATATGCATTTGCTGCATTATCAAAATCCACAACAAGTTTGGGTCCATTGCCCTTTTATGCTATTAACTTCTTCATCATAGTGATGCCCCTTCTCTTGCCAACTTTTTGGTGCTGCTGATCAAGTGCCTCAAGTGCTTCAGATGGTACATGTGCATCATCAACCTAAAATTTGACAAAATAAACACATTTACAAGATATAACCATAAATGGACATATAGAAATAAATATTTGATATATTTTTAAAACTTACATTGTGAGGCGGTGCATTGATGTCCTCACCCTCACGGTAGTCATCAGCACCGTCATCGGGAGAATGCTCAGCCATCTAAAAATTCACATTCACATTGTAAAGTTCACATTGTAAAGTAATTCAAATTGTAAAGCTCACATTGTAAAGTTCACATGCATTCACATTGTAAAGTAATTCACATTGTAAAGTTCACATTATAAAGTAATTCACATTGTAAAATTCACATTGTAAAGTTCACACTCACATTGTAAAGTTCACATTCAGAAAAATAAAACATATAAAAAAATATAAGCATGCCTCTAATATTGCGATTTTCTATCAATTAACAATCCTTCATTGTGATCTCCGCGCACATACAAGTCATCATTAGCTTCAATATTTGCTGGTGTTGGCAACCCAACTGAGAATGGATTGGAGTCATCATACTTATCATAGTATTGTTCTACATCTATAGGATCTTCAATGAACTGTCTTTTATCATGAATAACAACCGACCATTTATCATTTGCAGGATCATCGATATAAAATACTTGTTTCACCTGTGATGCCAATATGAATGGTTCACCCTTCTCGCCAATCTTTTCAAAGTTCACTAAAGTGAAACCCAATTCATCCACTATAACTCCTTTGGTGTTATCAACCCAATTACATTTGAAGAGCAGAATTCTAAAATCTATGTAGTCAAACTCCCATATGTCTTCAATGACACCATAATATGACATTTTAGCTTCACGTGGACTCTTATCCTTTGCACTTGCAAAAAACATAGTCGATGCTTGAAGGGTGACCCCACTGTTTTGTACGACACTCTTATCATCTTAGCGCTTTGTGTAATATGTGAATCCATTAATGTCATACCCTTCATAAGACATAACAGTCCATTTTGGTTTAAAGGTGAGGCATTTGATAGTTTCAGTAATATCATCTGGTGTTTGAGATAGTTGATGTAAGACTTTATCTTCAAACCACTTAATAAATGTCTTGTTATGCTCTCTAGCAAGCCACATTGTATTGGCTCGAGGATATTGTCTCTTGATGAAATTGGTATGCTCCTCGATATAAATGTTCACTTTGTCCATGTTGCGTAAAATATACAAGTGACCTTGTTCCATCCGCTCACGGCTGATTTCTTTCACACGTGATCCCAAAATTCCTTTTCCAAATTACTCGTCAATATTCTTGTCATTATCAGGAGTCTCATTACCACTGAGAAAGTCATTGCAAAAATCCATAACCTCTCTCGCCACATAAATCTCGATAATACTCCCTTCAGGCCGATAACGGTTTTGAACATCACTTTTAAAAATGCTCATGTATCGTTCAAAGGGATACATCCAATGCAATAAAACTGGTCCCACCATTTTCACTTCCCTAGTCAAGTGGACAACAAGATGTACCATGATATCAAAGAATGACGGAGGAAAATACATCTCAAGCTGACATAGGGTAACAACCACTTCTCTTTGCAATTTATCAAGAGTATCAAGGTCAATACCTTTGTTGCACAGACTATTGAAAAAGAAACAAAGTCTGGTGATTGCAAACCTTACATGCTTCGGCAATATAGATCTAATTGCCACATGCAATATTTGTTGCATTAGAGTGTGACAATCATGAGATTTAAGACCTATCAACTTCATATATTTCATTGATACCAATCTATGGATGTTGGATGAGTAACCCTGTGGCACCTTAACATTTACCAAACATTCACAAAAAGCTTTCTTCTCCTTTCTAGACAATGTGTAACAAGCAGGAGGTAAGTATGTTCTCTGATATTCCATTTCACGAAATTCTGTTAATTCTGACCTTATTCCCATTTCACGTAGGTCCAGTCTGGATTTTATCCCATCTTTAGTCTTACCTGGTTTATTCAACAAAGTACCAATGACACTATCACAGACATTTTTCT
Organism: Alisma plantago-aquatica; assembly: GCA_963693085.1. NCBI lineage: Eukaryota > Viridiplantae > Streptophyta > Magnoliopsida > Alismatales > Alismataceae > Alisma > Alisma plantago-aquatica. Next base: position 846,408,165 of record OY856409.1, read on the forward strand.
CAACATGCATGACATCGATACAATGCCTGACTGTCAAAGAACTCCAATAAGGAAGATCCCAAAATATTGACTTCTTCTTGAATAAAGATTTGTCACTCCGTGTGGTCATAGTACATTGTGATCTCTTACCAAATTCATTGACAAATTCTTTTACTCTTTCATAAACAACCTCCCCTGGTATAGGTTTAGGTGCACTCTGTTCCTCATTCAATCCATTGAATGCTTTGCGCTTCCTACGATACGGATGGAATTTTGGAAGAAACCTTCGATGACCAAGATATACAGTCTTACCGCCATGTTTTAGTCTGGTTGAATCAGTGTTCTCTTCACATATAGGACACGCTTTAGCTCCTTTGACACTATATCCAGACAAATTCCCATATGCTGGAAAGTCATTAATAGTGCAAAACAACATAGCATGCAAACGAAATGTCTCTCTTCGTGAAGCATCATAGGTCATCACACCTTCACCCCAGAGTTTCTTTAAGTCATCAATCAGAGGTTCAAGATAAACATTGATGTCATTTCCAGGTTGTTTAGGGCCCGATATCAACAACGACAGCATTACGTACTTATTTTCATACACATCCAGGGAGGAAGATTGTATATAATAAGCATGACTGGCCAAGTGCTATGTTGTCTGCTCAATGTCCCGTACGGATTCATACCATCTGTACAAAGCTCAAGTCTTAGATTCCTGACTTCTTCACCAAATTCAGGGTACAATAGATCAATCTTCTTCCACTGTGGGGAATCAGATGCATGTCGTAGGATCCCATCATTATTTTTCTTAACATCTGCATGCCACCTCAAATTCTTCGCATCTATCGGATTGGCAAACAAGCGTTGAATCCGTGATATTATAGGTAGATACCACATCACCTTGGCAGGAGAACCAGTTTTGGACTCCCCCGAAGTTGTCAATTTATACCGTGACGCACCACATTTTGGACAATTTTTCAAATCCACGTAGTCCTTTTGAAATAATACACAATCATTCGAGCATGCATGTATCTTCTTGGCATCCATTCCCATTGGGCACAACAATTTCTTTACCTGGTATGTTGAGATTGGCAGCTCGTTTCCTTCAAGAAGCATTTCTTTCAACAAAGACAACAATGACGTGAAGCTCTTGTCTCTCCATCTATTGTTAGCTTTCAGCTTATACAATCTCAACACAGCGCTAAGCTTCATAAACTTACAACCTGTGTATAACGGTATCTCAGCATCATGCACAATGTTTCTAAATATGGGAGGTGGATCGGTGTGCTCTACCCCACAACTATCCATCATCGCATCAACGATGTCTACTGGAACTGGTTCATTCACATCTACGTCATCGTAGGCAATTTCTTCTTCCACACAAGCACTGCTATCGACATCCACTGGTTTTGGGTTTGAAATCTCTCCATGTCAGTGCCATTCTGTATAGCCTTGTATAATCCCATTGCACATGACATGACTTTTGATTTCATCACCAGTGCTGACTTTCAAGTTGTTACCGCAATGCCTACATGGACAGTAGAACCTATCTCCAGGTTGTTTCCTATGTTCCTCGACAAATCTAATAAACTGGTCAAGACCATAAATAAACTCTGGGGTGTAACAATTGCGAATGGACATCCATGATCTATCCATTCTATGATCAAAGAGAAATCAAATATACATTACAACAAGATTAGGGTCTAGGGTTAACAAATACATATGATGTCATTCTTATATATAATAAATGTGTACCACCTATCCCATTCTTGAACACCTAATCTCACTAGTAAGTGTATAATGTGTATTGGGTTTTCCAGAAAATTTTGGCAGCATTTACCCGTTGTTCTCCAAGTACATATGTACTTAGAGAACAAATGGGGAAATACTACCAAAATTTTCTTAAAAACCCATTACACATTATACACTTACATCCTAAGCGAGATCAGGTGTTCAAGAACAGTCCCAAACTGGGGACTATCCATGATTTACTCCTAATGAGTAAATCTTGGACAGGTTTCTAGGCCAACAAATACATGTGTTGTCATTCTTATACCTAGAATCCTAGTTCTTCAAGTTAGGGTGATTATTGATGTCTTTAAAAGCATGATTGGCAATTTAGGTAAAAGTTCATCATTTACATTCCAAGCATGTCACATGTGTGCATTACAGTTCATCATTAACATGTGATGTCATTCTTATATATAATAAATGTGTACCACCTATCCCATTCTTAAACACCTAATCTCACTAGTAAGTGTATAATGTGTATTGGGTTTTCAAGAAAATTTCGGCAGCATTTCCCCGCTGTTCTCTAAGTACATATGTACATAGAGAACAAACGGGGAAATACTGCCAAAATTTTCTCAAAAACCCAATACACATTATACACTTACATCTTAAGTGAGATTATGTGTTCAAGAACAGTCCCAAATCGGGACTATCCAAGATTTACTCCTAATGAGTAAATCTTGGACGGGTTTCTAGGCCAAAAAATACATGTGATGTCATTCTTATACCTACAATCCTAGTTCTTCAAGTTAGGGTGATTATTGATGTCTTTAAAAGCATGATTGGCAATTTAGGGAAAAGTTCATCATTTACATTCCAAGCATGTCACATGTGTGCATTACAGTTCATCATTAAGCAAGAAGGGTGATTAGGATTCTCAATATACTCAACAATGAAACAAGTTACCAATTTCATAGTTAAACTATTCATTAGTATGGAATGTCCAGTTTTATCATGAAAGGCATGCATAATCGACTTGACATTGAGAAAACATCAAAAACTTGTTGGCGAGCCCAACTACCTGATAACTTACTTGATCTGCTTTATTGAAAGTTAATCTTAATCATGTGACTGATATGACTCAAATATATCTAATATGCATGCTCCTAAATATCATCCATAGGAGTCATAGCCAAGGTTTTTCTAACAAATACATAATCATTTTTTTATTAATATATTGCTACTTCAGTCGTGTACCAAACATGAAACATGCATAGAGTAACATCACATTAAAATATAAGAAGTATAACTAGAGCTTTCAAAAAAATCAAGCAATTCACTCATTTGAGCTAAATTTTCACCATTGTGATGTACCCATTATACATGTTCCTACTCCCAGTTCTTCAGTTACTTATTCTACATGTTTTTATAAGTTACATTGCAGACAAATGTTACTTCCCCTAGTTGACCACAGTAAGAGGCAATGCCACAATGATGAATAGGATGAAGAACCAAAATTCAGATGGATAATCAGATATCACTGTCAACAAACTGGCTTCCTAACTTACTTCAACATTAATGGATATGAGTTACTTATCAAGTTACCAATAAGTAAATAACTTTTATAAAAAAAACGCCCAGCAGTAGCCTAGGTGTGCCTTGGCACCGCCCAAGCAGCCGGAGGAAGGAAGGAGGAAGAAGGCAGTACCTTGAGGGTAGAGGAAGAACGCCTGGCCTGGAGAGCAGTGGCCTGAGCAGAGATCTGCAGGCAGCCGGCACCGGCAAGGACAACACCAAAGCAGCCACCGGCGGCAAGGAGAGCAGCGGCGCGGCGGAGAGGAAAGCTGAGGAGAGGAGCGGCACAGCGGCGAGGAGAGGAGCGGCGGCACGGGGGAGCAACGGCGATGGCGGCGTGGGGGAGCAACGGCGGTGGGGGCAACGACGGTGGGGAGCACCGGCGGAAAGAATCGCCAGACCTAGCAGGAGGTTCGCAATGAAACAGAGAAATGGGGAAGAGTTCTCTGTTTCGTGGGGCTATTAACTGTACCATAGGCGTCGGTTATTCAAATAAACCGACACATAAAATTAAAGGTGTCGGTTCTCCATAAAAACTGACACCTATTCTCAATTATAGTCGTCGGTTGTAACTATAAAACAACCGACGTCTAAATACATATTCCGATTAAAAAAATGTTCTCGATTAATGACCATAGTCGTCGGTGTCTTCTGAAAACCGACGCTTAAAGGGTGTGAAAAATTCCCTGCGGACAGCGCAGGAAAACTCATAAGCGTTGGTCATTGTAGTTAAACCGACGACCAAAATGTGCCCAATTTCTGTCTCACGAATAACCTTTAGTCGTCGGTTAATTATTTATTAACTGATGCCATATGTTAAATTTTGGAGGTAATTTTTTTCACTGGAAATTTTGGATTTGGTGGTTAATTTTAGGCGTCGGTGTTTTATTAGGTAACCGACACTGAATTAAAGTGGTACCCATGTCTGGTCGCCCTTCATAGATTGGATGTCAGTTTATGTTATCAACCAACACTGTATAGTTTAGGTTTCGGTGTATTTATACAACCGACACCTTTAAAAGTGACGTTATAAGCCATTTTCGTAGTACTAGGGAACTTTCTATTGGACCTGTATCTACTAAGCCGCATGTGTGAACATACTACACTAGAGTTCTGCATCCCCCTAGTCTTCTATATAGATTGTAGGGAAATGGAAATTTTGGCACATACATCCAATCCTGCTCTAGCGTATGTTGCTCTGGTGGCTCCTCCATGCGATGTTCTGGCTCCATGGCAAAAGAGATAAAATTTACTTGGTGATGTTGATGAGTTGTCTCTGCATTCCAATGAAATCCTTGTTGAATGGGCTTCTTCATGGAGTCCACCTCTGTTACCAGTTGAGAGATCTCATTTTCAAGATTGTGGTTTTGCGCCTCATGATTTTGATGCACCCATTCTGTATGGTCTAGTAAGGTCTCATTCTGATTCACTAGCCTGCCTAGCATGTCTTCAATTTTATCTATCTTACTGGGGGCCTTTTCCTATAGATACTACTGATGTAGGTACATGAAATCTTACTCTTCACCTCCAAATGCGGTGCCATATTTTTGCTCAAGCTTCCTTGCGAGGTTGTCCAACTTCTCACTCACTTCCATGATGACTCTGGACTCACCAACACTTTTGACTATTGTTGGAGATTCTCTTTCTTCACTCCATGATTGACTTTTATCCATGTTCTTCATAATTTCATGACACCTGGATGCTTTATTGTTGAGGGAAAATCCAGCCTGTGTGCTATCCAGTGAGGCTCTTTCTACTTTGTGTAGCTTGTAGTAGAAGGTATTTTCTTGTCTATAAAGATCAATCCCATGATGAAGGACCTTCCTAAGCATGTTCTAGTATCTCTCCCATGCTTCCAAATATGTTTCCTTTGCCTACTTCTTGATATTATAGATCTTCCCCACTAGCTCATTTGTCTTCAGTAGTGGATAACAGCACTCAAAGAAGACATTAATCATCTGATCCTAGGTTTCTACGAACTCTAGCAGATGTCTAAGGAGCCATGACTTTGTATTATTAGTTAATGAAGAAGGAAATAGCTTCAAATAGATCATTGTTGTTGGAATCCTATAAATCTTAACCATGTCACAACTCCCCATGAAGTTATTGATGTGTGTCATTGTGTCATCCATACTATGGCCATGGAACACTAATGATTTGACTAGTGCCACCAAACCGGGGTCTATCTTGTAACTACCCACATTAATATCATGCCTCTTGATCGGTCCCAACTGTGTTGTGATTGAAGAACCATTGATCTTCTCCCAGACAGTTTGACCTTCAGCTACTGGATTTCTGTCACCCATTTCTGGTTGTTCTTGTTGTGTATGCTAGGGTGGTGGAGATGGAATGAGTCCTTCCACATAATCACTATAATCGCTTTTCCTTCACAAGAACTCCTCCTGGTAAGCACTCCATGGGGTTGTCCCTCCATAGTTGGTGCTTCTTGTCTGCACCATTCAATAGTACCTAAAAATATAAAATTTTTGTGAGAACAAGATAACAGTGGTTGAATAAAAAATTAGACTTTGTAGCTTTAAAAATGATGTAAAATGAAAATTAAAAATAAAATTGTGGCCTAAAGTGTCATTTCAAAACACTCGGAGTGCTAGACACACTGTTCTCCTCGGCAACGGTGCAAAAACTTGATGTGTGTTTACTACACATAGAAACACAAGTGCATGTATCAATGTAATATAGGACCAAAGGGGAACATATATCGAAAATGGCAAAAATGTGTATTGAGAAACTACTACTACCAATGACCAAATCAGCTAGACCTGAGAAAATGAGTGATTGGTTGAATATTTGACTAAATTGCAAGAAGTAAAACTAGAATTATTGGTTGTAATCACAATTGGAATGGATTACTTAGGATTATGATCTTACCATAGTTCACGTTGCATTTAACATCATTTCATTAATATTTATCTCTCCTAACCCTAGACCAAGGGACCTATAGCAAGAATTACCTTCTCTTGCAGCGTAATTCACAACCTAATCTAATACAAATCCCACTCTTCTAGTAATTTAATTATTAGTTAGGTGCTTTAATGACCTCTCTGGTTTGTTCCCTTCATATTTGTAGGCCTTCTCTCAAAGCGTGGTCTAAGCTAAGTTTGTCTACAACCTATCCAACCCTTGATCCCTCTCGTGAAGCTATTAAGATCTAAGAAATCACCTATGGTGATCAGGGACACGTAATATGGAAGCAATCGTAGAGATATGTAAAAAAATTAAGAGAAATATGTATATTAATTCATAATTGTCAATTACAGTGCAAAACTAGGATACTCCTGGGTCCTAAGGATCAGAGGAGATTAGCCTCACATGATTTCCATCATCAAACACATGGGAGTAAAAAATAATAACAAGGGAATTATTATAAAACTAAAGTAACCTTGAAGAAGATAGTCAGGATGACTCCCTCTCTCAAACATGCTGAATTTCTATCCTCTATTCTAAAATTCATCCATCAGACGTGCCAGGATGTTCCAGAATGTGGTTTTCTTCTCTTCTTTCTTCCATCTTGGCTCTTAGTTGTCAAACAATGAAAAAGAACGTCCTCCCCAGGTCAGACTGCACTCCCCCTTAGTCATAGAAGTTACTTAGGGAGTCATTAAGTCACGACCATTAGATTAAATATATTTTATGATATGGCCTGATCGTACCAAGTCAGTACTACCAATGGGGTGTCAGTAGCAAAGATTCCTTCTTTTATTCAAGATCCCTTATAAACTGTCAATATTACACAGTCGATTTTGGTGATATCAAGATTTCCCCAGACATTTCCTATTTAATTTCCTATTGAAGTCGATACCATCAAGCTGGGCATCAGTAGTGCCAAGACTCCTTTAGAGATCTCCTATTAAAATTTCAGTAGTATCAATTCTTTTTTCAATACTATCAAGTTTCCTCTATTAATCCTTATTCTTTTTTGTCAAATGTTGGTACCACCGATAGACCTATCGATAGTACCGAGCTGCTTCGTTTCTTATAAAAACACCTAAAACATAAACAAGAAAGAACATAAGCTCCAAAACAATTATAAAACAATATGGAACAATAAAAATAACAAATAATGCAATTAAGTGCCACAGGCCAATGATGAAAATTCATACACAAATGATATCAAAATGAAAAATAAGTGTACAAAATACATAGTGAAATGGGATGAGAAAATGACAATTGTTTAGTGCATCAGCCATACAGAGAAGTACCATAATCTCAATGAATTGTACTAGTGGCTAGGTATGAAGTGTGATGTAGTTTGTTGCCAAGTGTCCAATTTTCTAGTATGTCAAGGTTGAGCATCAGGAATGTCCATAGATGTTGCATCCTTTGCCAATTCTTCAAAAGAAATGGAATGACATAAAAATGGACCTTGTGGTTGGTCTTCCTAGGACATCCAAGGGTTATGATTCCATTTGAATGATTTTTGATCCATTGACAAACTCAACTCAAGTTTTAACAGTCAAGACCACCTAGACAATAGAGAAATTGGCACATATCTATGCTTATGAGATAGTCAGTATACATGAAACACCAGCTACAATAGTATCAGATAGGGGTCCTTAGTTTATGAGCAGGCTTTAGAAGCATCTACATATAGATTTTAGGACACAATTGAGGTTTGGTACAGCCTTGCACCAACATACAGATGGTTGATTAGTAAGGACCATTCAAATGTTAAAATATCTATTTAGGGCATGTATACTTTAGTATCTTAGGTATTAGGTGAGTCTGATTGAATTTTACTACAACAATAGTTACCAGAGCAGCATATACATGTCATAGTATGAGGGTTTTTATGGAATATGTTGTAGATTGCCTCTGTGTTGATATGTGCAAGGAGATTATAAGATGTTCGGTCATCAGATGGTATTTCAAACTATAGAAAATAGTATAGTGATTAGGAAATAGTTGAAGGAAATACATGATAGGAAGAAGTCATATGCATACAATCAACATACAACTTTGGAGTTCCAAATTTGAGACCATGTTTATCTCAAAGTAATTCCTTGGAAGGGTGTTTAGAGTTTTGGAAAGAAGGGTAAGCTGACTTCTAGATTTATGCAACCTTACCCAATCTCTACTCGAGTTGGGAAAGTGGCATATAGGCTGAAGTTACAGTCAAAGCTACATAGGTTGCACAATATGTTCCATGTTTTGAGGTTTAGGAAGTGTCACCCAAATACAAAGCAGATGATACATCTAGTGGAGTGGAATCGAATGATGGTGTTTCATATGTTGAGGGCCCAATTTTGTTCTTAGATAGGCATTCATAGAAGCTAAGAAATAAAGATATATATTTAGTAAGGGTGTAGAGTCATCATCTTCGGGTAGAGGAAGCCTATGGATATTAGAGGATGATATGTATAGGAAGTTTGTATATATGTTTTATTGGATTTTGGGGTAAAAATCCTTGTTAGGGGTTATGAATGTAAGGCCCCTAACCTTTGTTAGCTCAGAAACATGAATTTTTGTCCTAACTGGGGTCTTAGTTTCATAACTTAACCTTATATTATGATCTTTGTAAATTAACAAAGCTATATTTAAATTTTGAGCCAACACGGACTTTGTTTTCTCTAGTTTTGTATTTCAAGTACGTTTTTGGACTAATCTGCTACTTTCCTTTTTCTAAAGGTCTAACCATAATTTTGATACATTTATATATTTTGCATGGTGATCTTGATAATTTGTCAAGTTTTCTCTTATTTTAATGTTGTGTAACCTTATTTCATAAAGGTACCAATCCATTATATTAGTTTTCTAGGGAAGTGATGGTAACCGAACTTACTAATGCTTTTTTTGCTTCAAAAATTGAAGGTTGTCCTGCATGTTCATCAACTAAAAGTTGTTCTACCTATTTAACAATTGAGTGCATATTCATCAACTGAAGGTTTTTGTGTATGTTCAATAAGCAAATGTTTCTCTACATGTTCATCAATCATAGGTTGTTCAGCATGTTCAAAAATAGAAGGTTTTTCTACGAGTTCATCAATTGAAGGTTTTTTTCATGTTTAATAAGCAAAAATTATTCTACATGTTCATCAATAGAAGGCTATTCAAGTTTTGACAACTAAAGGTTGTCTGACAGTGATAAATAAAGGTTATTCTAAGTGTTATAGTGAAGGTTGTTCTGCATATTGACAAAACAACAAAAGTTTCACATGTTCATAAAATAATGGCTTTTCTAAATGGTTGGAAATCAGCGGAGGTTCTATACAGGAAAATCAATGGGAATCCTAACCCTTTGAGCTATTGAAACACTTATTTAGACCCTTTGACTTCTCTTTCTTCTATTAGAGATATAAATACCCCTTCACACTCCCTTCAACTGAACCTTTTACCAAACCTGTTGCTACTGGTAGAGACCAATGAGAAACCAACAGTTGACGATGAGAAGACTTCTTGGGGGAAAAACCTTGCAAGATCATGGATATATGTTGTTGCAAGCCTTGGATCTAGCTGTGCTAGGATGAATATAATCTTATTTCCTAGTTCCTTGTTTTGTGAATGTAATATCTTCTATCCTAACCTCTTTTCTAACTATCTCCATATTCTATTCTCTTCCATAGATGGAACCCATAGTGCTTCTAGTTGGAAACTCTTGCACATGGTTAAATTCTCTATTTGCTCTAGATACACCTCAATTTTTAAGATAGGAGTGTTTCTATTTATACTTTATCTTCACCCTTGAGGGAAGTGACGCAACTTTTGATATATTTCTTGCCTATTTATGACATACATAATGTTAATCTTGCTCTAAAAGTCCATATTGGGCTAAAAAGTAGTCCTTAATGAACTATTTTGATGAGTAAGGTGATAACATGAATCTTGAAGTCTATTTGAGATTCTAAATATAATTTCATTTGTAATGCAAGTATCTTTTTAAGCATGCATCAACAACAATTAGAAATACAAGTATAAAGACCCTTAAAGATGTCATTTTATGGTGTTATGGGACCCAATAAGAAAACATCTGACCCACACATTAATCCTTGTTGTATGTTAGTAATCTTATTTTTAATACCAATGTTTCCATTTACTATTATAGTGTTGAAATAATTACTATACGAGATTCTAGTAATGAAAGTTGCCCATGCATGCTAGGTTTTGACCTCATTTTTTCTTAAATCTTAGAAATAACATAACTTTAACATATTATGGAGCACAAATTTTAAATTTTGGGTGCTACCTTGTTTGTACCTTGTTAAACTTCTATTAAAATTATGGATTCTAGTGCGATTTCTACAAGGAGCTACCAGTGTTATGGGGTAAATGACTAAATGGGCCTTTAAGTGCCCTAGCTTGAGGTTTGGTCCTCCTTGTGGTTAAGGATGGATAAACATACTATGATTGAGTAATATGGAACTATTTATACAATTTATATATTATATAGTTGCAAACACTTAATTTGTTTTACAAGATTCATAAAGGAGTGTGTACATAACTTGATTGATGCAATAAAAATTACTTAATTGGCTTAATTAATCAAGTGTAACTTTATCCATGTAGTACCTTGTGATCATAGAATGATCTCAGTAGAAGGACTTGTTGGATAGTGAATTGAATAATCTAAAAGGATCTCTAAGTCATATATTGTTGAGTATGTGTGGGTTGATGGTGAATTTATCTCTGTCATTTTGATCTCAAGGTTATAGTGAGTAGTTGAGGTCGTGTTTTAGAATTTATGTTTATAGAGAGCAGTGTGATTGTGATGTTAATTTGAGAGTTGATATCCTATTTTTGGTGTCAAGGCTTGAATAACTAGGACATACTAGGTTTGATTTTTATGTAGTTGTGTCGTTGTGCCACTACAGTTTGTTACTTATATGATCAAGGGAAAAAGATTTTTTGGATTTTAGTCATCTTAGATCTTATATGGGATTGATTTCCACTCACACTGGTTACCAAGTAGTTTGTGTTCTATGCCTCAAACAACCTAGTCTTTAATAAACATTTAATACACACAAGGTAGCATATCTGTTATGACTATTAGTGAATCACATTTAATGATAAATATTACTTTGGTCTTCATGCTAGTATTATATGCAACTCATATCTTTACATGTTCACTTACATATATGGGTACCTTTACTTGTTGGTTTTATAGACTTTGATTAATTCTCTAACCTATTATGATATCTACTTTAAGTATTTCAATTTCATAACATGTTTTTAAGCAATAAATGTTACTAGAGGTTATATCATATCACTAGACTTGGGGTCTCACCTCATGGGTTTCCACACCTTTTTAGGTGATTAAGCACAGTCAGACCCATGGAGATGTGGAAGTTCAATTCGGAGATTTGTAGAGATAAGAGGTTGGTGTGTTAGTTGTTAGAGTTCTAGAGTTGTCTCTGCACCCTAAAGTCTGGGCATGGGGATTAGTATATGATGTATGCTAAATAAGATTTTTGGTTGTATGTCATTAATAGTGTAAATGTTGTAACTATATGGAATATGGATTTTGGGTAAAGGTTGTGGATGAGGCCAACATCTCATGTAAATATACCTGGTATAAATATATGTAATATTGGGTTTTTCTTTCAATTTTTTTATATACTATTTGGAAATTTTTGGTTGGTTTCAATTTTATACCTTTTTATGATATGGTAAATTTGTGTTTGATAAACATTTTGGTCTTGAGTCATCTTGTTTGGCATTGCAGGTTGTCATAGTATATATAGCCCTAGAGGAAAAGCACATAGGTGGTCAAAGTTGCAAAGCTATTGGTCCTTACATCCATGGCATCAAGTTTAGAAGCCTCGTCAGAAGATTACATCCTGGTCTTTGACCATCTATCCAAACACATGGACAAATCATTTGTAGGTGTACATCAAGATTCTATCAGAGTTTCCAAGCACCAATTGTCCATTGGTCTTTAGCTCAGAACAATTTGGGAAGCACACATTGATCACGCTCTCTAGTTGTGACATCCCCGGATTTCAATTTCTCCAAACCCTATTGGGAATGAGATGTCAGAATCCGAAAATAGCATCCAATCATATCAGAAAGCGATGTGGAAGCATAATACGCATTCATGAACATACAACCAAAACATTTCTCAATAATAACATGTATATTTACAACAATATGAATTATTACAACATGATTTACATTTACATATTGAATGCAAATTCTATAGTCTAAGAACATGTATGCTAAACTAGGATCTACACAACAGGTACAACCTGTACAACTTGCTCACATCCTGTACTTTTTCTCCCATGCTATCTCTGAACCTAAAACATACGTGAAACAACAAATCAACACACAAGGTGTTGTGTACATGGGCAGAAAGATACATATATTTATGGCTTTCATAATTTTGAAAAAGATTTGCAAAAGGAAAGAAAATCATAGAAAACACTTCTTTATTAAGCAAAATACGCTAATTTAAGTCATTTTACTAGATGAATTGCATTATCAAGGTGCACTAGTACCAAAACATAAATATTGGGCCCATCCCCGTGTACCAAGTACTCTAGGGAAACTCCCCGTACACCGTGTGCTCTAGGGAGGTGTACTAGCCAACATTATTCCATTCCCTCGTAAGGGGGATAATGAACACCTTAAATAACTACAAAACATATACTTATCATTTATGTTTACAAGTGATAAAACACCGAGTACTATATAGTGCTACTGCATCCAATATTTGCAAATAGAAGAGAGCATACATACATATCATGATTGCAAGCAAGAAAACCATAGTCATAACTTAAATAAAACCCACATACCTGAGTTTACATATTCCTATATATATTCTAGATCATCTACATCTCTGGTCATCACCTGATTAATAACAATTAAGCATCATTAATAAATGTTCATCATATTCTGGGTATTTTAGGTCCAAATTAGGTTTTGGCCAATTCTAGGTTCCATCTAATCTTAGGATGGTATCTGGTATTTTTCTACTGATTATGCTGTCATTTTAGATGTCTGGTCCAAATTTCATAATTTTCTAATGCTTAGTCTATTTTCTATAATTAATATGAGACCAAAGGCATCTAATCATGATTTAGTAAGAAGATACATTGTACTTTGGCATAATAATCAGATCCGGCTCCATTATTAGTTTGAGGATAAAATTAGAGTTCAACATTATTTTTCTTAGATATATTATTCATCATATCCTAATTATACCATTTAAAACATTCTAAAATAAATAATTTCATTTATATTATAAACATAAATTTATATTTCTTCAAAAAACTGATGTAAGAGTCCAGTAATATAGGGGATGTTTTTCTGAGTCTGGGAATATTTTTCGGGCATTTATTGGGCACTGGAGCTATTTTCTATGATTTTTGTAAGATAAAGGGTACTAACATGGATTTTACTGAGAATTACCTCTTTGGGGTTAAGCAGGGCCGTTGGATCAGCCTTAGAAGGCTCCAAATGTGTGCCAGATCTGTTGGCCCAGCTTGAACCAGACCGGCTCTGTAAAGGGGGTTCTGCATGTTGGACCAGACCGTTCTTCTTTCTATGCTCTTCAGACCATCACGCACGAACTCTGTGTTCGTAAGCCTCCGCACGACTGGATCCCCGGAGAGCAAGGGCGGCTCCTATCCTCATCTTCAATCTACCTCATCTTTGTTTCCAGTAGTGACCAGGATCAGGTTTTCAAATCGGTGATCTAGGCACCGTCCTCGAAGACAGGGGGGTGCCTCACCTTCACTTCAAAACCTCATCGGCACCATGAATTCCCAGGTGAGCATTGTGGTTGGGGCTCCGCCACGAGTGTGGTAGACAGTGACGAATCACAATGGAGTTAAAATCAAACCTTGCTCATACAGTTGTGCATCACCAATCTGAGGTAGAGGGGCCATTGGTCACCCATCAAGGTGGTGACGATGCCAGATCTGTAGCACGGTCGGCTCCTCCGATTGTGGGTACCCTATTTGCTCTGTAAAACAGAGCGTCGCTCACCTTGTTGTCACGGCTGTAACTTGGTGGCTCTCCAATCTAGGTCGAGTAGGAAAGAATCTCACTGGCAAACAGTTACCGCAGGAGCATGAGAGGAAGGAAAGGTCTTCCTTGACCACTCCAGCTTCACGATCCAGCTCATCGCTCTAATCAACTGACCTCACAGCCCAAGGTCGCCGCAGCAGGAGGACTCAGAGCTGAGAAGGGGAAAGTAGAATCCTCTGGTCATAGGTCAATCTTGGGCATTGGAACTGGATGCACCAAGGTCCAAGGAGGCTCCTTCCCCTTCTATTAGACCTCTGACGGTGAGAAGATGGTGAGAAGGGTGATGATTATCTACTTCCCACGCCGTGGCCACCACCTGTGAGAAACGATGGAGATGAAGGTGAGAAGGAAGGCTACTCTCTCTCAATATATGAGTTTCTAGTCTCTAATGAGGGGTCAGATGGAAGCTCCTAATCTCACAGATCTTGCTAACCATCTCGCCAAGTCAGGATTCCTCCTAAAGTAGTGGATCTCTATCTAAAAACTGAACGAGTTTGTTTCTCTCCCCCATAGTTCGGGGGTTGAAGGTAGAGTGTCAACCATTTGATCAATTTTCTATGGCCACGATTAGTTTTTCCCTCAGGTGTATGTGTGGCTACAACTTGTGCATGTATAGAAACCAAGAACATGGTTGTGTGATATTGGGCTATATCAAACTTAGCTCTACTTATTTCAGACCTTATTAATTATATCAAGATTTCAAACTTCAATATCTCACTATTGGGTTATTCAAATGATATCAAATTTTACATACTAGTTACTCATAATGTAATCTAGCAATCAACTAGGTTTGAGACCAAGAAACCCACATTTGTTTATTGAAATTAATTCCTCAATTAGTCTTACAATTAAGTGTGTCTACCCTAAATATAGATCAATTGATTACCAAACCTTGTTGACACTACTACAGAACCTACCTTTAGTGTCGGTTATTTAAAGCCTTTAGTGTCGGTTTCTAAGCGACACCTATGTGGGTGACACTAAAAGCTCACCCATTAGGCGTCAGTTCCAAAACTGACGCCCAAACTCTTCGCACGCCACCGAAAACACGCCATCATGGCACTATAGGCGTCGGTTATTAGATACGAAACCGACGCCCAAACCCTTCGCGCCACAGAAAGGGCGCCATCTTGGGCACTATCAGTGTCGGTTTTTTACAAATAACCTACGACATATATCTTCGCGCCACAGGAGGACGCCAACTTGGGCACTATAGGCGTCGGTTATTGGCTAATAACCAACGCCATATAACTCCCAACACGGCCGTGCTGGACAGCACGGTCGTGGTGTTAAGGAAATAGATGTCGGTTTCTATTAAAAACCGACACTGTAACCTATTTGGCGTCGGTTTTATACAAATAACCGACACCTATTGTTTTTTTTTTCTGTCAGCCTGCAGACCTGCTATGGCTGGTCGCAGGATGAGAAACATGTTCAGTTCAGTTATGAACTACAGGTTTTACGACATCCATTGATATCAGTCGATAACAGGCCACAAACTGCAAAATTAACAACAAAAATATTCACACATGCATTTAGCAATGCAACCTGCAGTTCCATTTTATTTTCACAAATTTAGAAACATTCATGTATCTAGCAATCAGTAGTTCCATTCATTCACATTCACACATGTAGAAACATTAATATAGCAACCTACACTTTTATTCATTTTCACTCAGACACGTAGAAACATCCAGACATGTAGAAACATTCACACATATATTATAATTCATAAATTCATTTACAAAATATCATTTTTTGTCATTATTCGCTATCAGGATCCCAATTATATTTTAAAGCCCCCACTATTTGTATGGTTGTTGCCCATTCTTCTCTTACTTCATTTAATTCTCCCATCGTATAGGGAGCATGTACATCTGGCAAGTCTGTTCCTGTAGTGGGGTCAGCTTTAAACACCTGTAAAGAGAATGATGTATATATATAATTAATGAGCTATAAATAAGATTGATATATTTCATATTATCTAATGAGACTATATAATACATGAGCAATACAATCGATGTCCATACAACATGACAGACTAACACATATATAGTACATAACAACAACAGGGTCGAATTTACATACAACACTAGCTTAGTACATATATAGTGGGACTTTTAAGGTGACGATCCCACCTGGTAAAACAGGTTACCGACAACTACATGTTACGACTGGGAGGTCGTGATTCAGTAACCGTATGCATTAGCAGGAGGACAAACAGATCACCATATGTTTGTCCTCCTGCTAATGCATACAGTTGTTGAATCACGACCTCCCTTTCGTAACATGTAGTCGGTAACCTGTTTTAGTAGGTGGTATCATCACCTTAGTCCCACTATATATGTATTAAGCTAGTGTTGTATGTAAATTCGGCGATGTTGTTGTTATGCACTGTATATGTGTTAGTCTGTCATGTTGTTATATGAATCTGAAGCACTTGTGTGTGCTGCACTTTATGTATTGTATCTGTATCCTGCTTCTCTTCATTGGGGCTTCTTTTGCTGTTTAGCATTTGTATTAACTAGAAGATAATGAAACATCAAATCAGAAAATGATATTGATATTAAAAAAGTAAAAATTTAGCTTCAATAAAAAATATAAACATGCATGCCTCTAAAATTGTGATCTTTTATCAATTAACAATCCTTCATTGTGATCTCCGCGCACATATAAGTCATCATTAGCTTCTTCAATATTTTGTGGAGTTGCCAACCCAACTGAGAATGGACTGGAGTCATCATATTTATCATAGTACTCTTCTTCATCTATAGGATCTTCAATGAACTGTCTTTTACCATGAAGAACAACCGACCATTTATCATTTGCAGGATCATCGATATAAAATACTTGTTTCGCCTGTGATGCCAATATGAATGGTTCAGCCTTCTCGCCAATCTTTTCAATGTTCACTAAAGTGAAACCCAATTCATCCACTATAACTCCTTTGGTGTTATCAACCCAATTACATTTGAAGAGTGGAATTCTGAAATCTATGTTGTCAAATTCCCATATCTCTTCAATGACACCGTAATATGACATTTTAGCTTCACGTGGACTCTTATCCTTTGCACTTGCAAAAAACATAGTCGATGCTTGAAGGGTGACCCCACTGTTTTGGACGACACTCTTATCATCTTGGCACTTTGTGTAATATGTGAATCCATTAATGTCATACCCTTCATAAGACATAATAGTCAACTTTGATTTAAAGGCGAGGCATTTGATAGTTTCAGTAATATCATCTGGTGTTTGAGATAGTTGATGTAAGACTTTATCTTCAAACCACTTAATAAAAGTCTTGTTATGCTCTCTAGCAAGCCACATTGTATTGGCTCGAGGATATTGTCTTTTGATGAAATTGGTATGTTCCTCGATATAAACGTTCACTTCGTCCATGTTGTGTAAAATATACAAATGACCTTGTTCCAACTGCTCACGGCTGATTACTTTCACACGTGATCCCAAAATTCCTTTGTCAAATAGCTCGTCAATATTCTTGTCATTATCAGGAGTGTCATTACCACTGAGAAAGTCATTGCAGAAATCCATAACCTCTCTCGCCACATAACCTTCAATAATACTCCCTTCAAGCCGATAACGGTTTCTAACATCACCTTTAAAAACGCTCATGTATCGTTCAAAGGGATACATCCAATGCAAGAAAACCGGTCCCAAGATTTTCACTTCCCTAGTCAAGTGGACAACAAGATGTACCATGATATCAAAGAAAAAAGGAGGGAAATACATCTCAAGCTGACATAGGGTAACAACCACTTCTCTTTGCAAATTATCGAGAGTCTCAGGGTCAATAACTTTGCTGTAGAGACTGTTGAAAAAGAAACAAAGTCTGGTGATTGCAAACCTTACATGCTTCGGCAATATAGATCGAATTGCCACGGGCAATATTTGTTGCATTAGAGTGTGACAATCATGAGATTTAAGACCTATCAACTTCAGATCTTTCATTGATACCAATCTACGGATGTTGGATGAGTAACCATGTGGCACCTTAACATTTACCAAGCATTCACAAATAGCTTACTTCTCCTTTCCAGACAACATGTAACAAGCGGGAGGTAAGCATGTTCTTTTATTACCCATTTCACATAATTTTGTTAATTCTGACCTTATTCCCATTTCACGTAGGTCCAGTCTGGATTTTATCCCATCTTTAGTCTTACCTGGTATATTTAATAGAGTACCAATGATGTTATCACATACATTTTTCTCAACGTGCATTACATCGATACAATGTCTGACTGTCAAAGAACTCCAATAAGGAAGATCCCAAAATATTGACTTCTTCTTGAATGAAGAATTGTCACTCTGTGTAGTACATTGTGATCTCTTACCAAATTCATTGACAAAGTCTTTTACTCTTTCATAAACAACCTCCCCTGGTATAGGTTTAGGTGCACTGCATTCCTCATTCAATACATTGAATGCTTTGCGCTTCCTACGATACAGATGGAATTTTGGAAGAAACCTTCGATGACCGAGATATACATTCTTACCGCCATGTTTTAGTCTTGTTGAATCAGTGTTCTCTTCACATATAGGACACGCTTTAGCTCCTTTGACACTATATCTAGACAAATTCCCATATGCTGGAAAGTCATTAATAGTGCAAAACAACATAGCATGCAAACGAAATGTCTCTCTTCGTGAAGCATCATAGGTCATCACACCTTCACCCCAGAGTTTCTTTAAGTCATCAATCAGAGGTTCAAGATAAACATCGATATCATTTCCAGGTTGTTTAGGGCCCGATATCAACAACGACAGCACTACGTACTTATTTTTCATACACAGCCAGGGAGGAAGATTGTATATAACAAGCATGACTGGCCAAGTGCTATGTTGGCTGCTCAATGTCCCGTACGGATTCATCCCGTCTGTACAAGGCCCAAGTTTTAGATTCCTAACTTTTTCACCAAATTCCGGGTACAATAGATCAATCTTCTTCCACTGTGGGGAATCAGACGCATGTCGTAGGATCCCATCATTATTTTTCTTAACATCTGCATGCCACCTCAAATTCTTCACATCTATCGGATTGGCAAACAAGCATTGAAACTGTGATATTATAGGTAGATACCACATCACCTTGGCAGGAGAACCAGTTTTGGACTCCCCCAAAGTCGTCAATTTATACCGTGACGCACCACATTTTGGACAATCTTTCAAATCCGCATAGTCCTTTTGAAATAATACACAATCATTAGGGCATGCATGTATCTTCTTGGCATCCATTCCCATTGGGAACAACAATTTCTTTACCTGGTATGTTGAGATTGGCAGCTCGTTTCCTTCAGGAAGCATTTCTTTCAACAAAGACAGCAAGGACGTGAAGCTTTTGTCGCTCCATCTATTGTTAGCTTTCAACTTATACAATCTCAACACAGCGTTAAGCTTCATAAACTTAGTACAACCTGTGTATAACGGCATCTCAGCATCATGCACAATGTTTCTAAAAATGGGAGGTGGATCGGTGTGCTCTACCCCACAACTATCCAGCATCGCATCAACGATGTCTACTGGAACTGGTTCATTCACATCTACGTCATCGTAGGCAATTTCTTCTTCCACACAAGCACTGCTATCGACATCCACTGGTTTCGGGTTTGAAATCTCTCCATGCCAGTGCCATTCTGTATAGCCTTGTATAATCCCGTTGCACATGACATGAGTTTTGATTTCGTCACCAGTGTTGACTTTCAAGTTGTTACCGCAATGCCTACATGGACAATAGAACCTATCTCCAGGTTGTTTCCTATGTTCCTCGGCAAATCTAATGAACTGGTCAAGACCAGAAATAAAATCTGGGGTGCAGCGATTGCGAATCGACATCCATGATCTATCCATTCTATGATCAAAGAGAAAACAAGTATATATTAGGACAAGATTAGGGTCTAGGGTTAACAAATACATGTGATGTCATTATTATATATAATAAATGTGTACCACCTATCCATTCTTGAACACCTAATCTCACTAGTAAGTGTATAATGTGTATTGGGTTTTCAAGAAAATTTTGGCAGCATTTTCCCGCTGTTCTCCAAGTACATATGTTCTTAGAGAACAAATGGGGAAATGCTGCTAAAATTTTCTTGAAAACCCAATACACATTATACACTTACATCCTAAGCGAGATTAGGTGTTCAAGAACAGTCCCAAACCGGGGACTATCCAAGATTTACTCCTAATGAGTAAATCTTTGACGGGTTTCTAGGCCAACAAATAATGTGTTGTCGTTCTTATACCTAAAATCCTAGTTCTTCAAGTTAGGGTGATTATTGTTGTCTTTAAAAGCATGATTGGCAATTTAGGGAATTCATCATTTACATTCCAAGCATGTCACATGTGTGCATTACAGTTCATCATTAAGCAAGATATAAGTAAGTATGACGTCATATTAAAATAGACTATACAATATGAGAAAATAGTAGTGTAATCATGCAAATGGGAACATTCATGGGAACAC
The DNA here is from genome assembly GCA_963693085.1 of Alisma plantago-aquatica. NCBI lineage: Eukaryota > Viridiplantae > Streptophyta > Magnoliopsida > Alismatales > Alismataceae > Alisma > Alisma plantago-aquatica. Next base: position 846,428,926 of record OY856409.1, read on the forward strand.
ACACTTCAGTTATAAGCATTCATGTAGCAACTTTTAGTTCCATTCATTAATCTCTTTTTACATCCACACACAGGGGTGTACCCCTAAACAGTAACTAAACATGCGCATAATTAAAAAAACTATTAATATAGACAAGTCTAGATAGATAGACAACTAAATACTACACCAACATGGTCCTGCATGCATCAGTAACTTCTTTTTGATGATGAAGCTGTGTCACGAAGCTCCTCACTGTATTTAGATGAATCTGAACTGATAGGGGCCTCAGATTCAGATTCCTCATAGATGATATCCGACGTCGTGCGCTCATACCGCAGAAGATGATCGGGGGTCTCGCAGTTGCTGTTGGTTATCCAAACTTTGATGGAATTATGGCCAACTGGACGGAGAAAAAGCTTATTCCAACGGACCACATGCAGCTCTCCAATCCAATCACGCCAACCGGATTTTGATACAAGATTTCCCGCCAAATCATGCTCAACCTCAATAACATGTGAATAATTGCCAAAAGTTAGGGTCACTTTACCAGGCATGTAGTGTCTTCCTTTTAGAAAATGCCAATGTTTGGGTATGACCAATTGGTTTAAGGAACGATCATCTAGGATGATGTCCAATTGTTCTTCAATAGGGAACGTTAACATTGACATAGAGACCCAGTTCATAGTGATTGTTATGGGTGGACAAAGACTGCATAATATTAGTGTAAGTACATATAACGATGTTATATATTTTCAGAAAAAGTTGTATAACATCAGTTAACCTTTTATTGCTTGTCATAACCAACTTTATTGTGGTAGACATGATAGCTTGAAAAGAAGTCTACATATGTACTTAGATAACAAACGAGGAAATGCTACCGAAATTTTCTCAAAAACCCAATACACATTATACACTTACATCCTAAGTGAGATTAGGTGTTCAAGAACAGTCCCAAACTGGGGACTATCCAAGATTTACTCCTAATGAATAAATCTTGGACGGGTTTCTAGGTGCTTACTAAAATAGAACCATTATATGGAACTAATCCTACATTATACACATACTTTTCATGAGTAAGATAATGTGCACTTCATGGAATTATTAAGATCTGAATATATATAAGTTGTTTCCATTTAGGGAAAAGTTCATCATTTACATTCCAAGCATGTCACATGTGTGCATTACAGTTCATCATTAAGCAAAAGAAGGGTGATTAGGATTCTCACCAAGAATATAGCTAAACTATTAAACAATGATTATAGCTAAACTATTAAACAATAGACTTGCCACACATAAAACACCCTATACAACTATAAAACAAAAAAGTATTAAGTATATATGCATGATACAATAACTATTTTGCATCACATTACAACAGACTTATCATTGATATCTTACTAACTTATTGCTACATTTACATATCATCACTTGATCAAAAATTACAGCAGTACATTTAACCAAAGTATGCATTCTAAAATCTATGTCATGATTAGTTACATGTAATTTACTTGGATATACAGCAGTACCCGATTACTATGTCTTACATACCAAGTATGCATATTAAATTAACTAAGGCTTATCATAGAACATGTATTGTATAGACAATAGAGGATTCAGCTCAGTAGAAGCACAAAATCAGTACCTAAACCCTAAAATCACACCTTTTTAGCATTTATTCTAACAGGTTTATGTACATCAATATGTGTATGAGCCCTAATTAAAACTGATTCTCATAGGAAGTAAATAAATTTAAAAAAAAATGCCCAGCAGTAGGGCGGGCACCTTGAGGGAAAAGGAGTAGAGGAAGAAGAAGAAGGAAGGGCTGGCACCTTGAGGGAAGAGGAGCAACGACCGGAGCAAGTCCTAGCAGCTGCTGGCGGCGAGGAGAGGAGCGGCGGAGAGGGCGGCGAGGCTAGGAGACCTAGCTTCTACCGGCGACGGCGGAGAGGGCGGCCGGTGGGCGGGCGGGCGGCGACTGCTTCTCGTGGCGACGGCGACGAGCGGCGAGCACAGAGGAAGGAGCGGTGGCGACGGAGCACGGCGGCGGAGCACGAACGGCAGGGAGCGGCGGCAGGGAGCAAGAAATCGTCGGAGCTAAGGAAATCGGGAATGAAAAAGGGAAAGGGGAAGAATCGGTCGGGCTGGTGAGCTATTAAGTTGACAATAAGTGTCGGTTATTAAAAACCGACAACTAAACACCCTTTAGTCGTCGGTTATTTAGCTATGAACCGACGCCTTTTGTAAAATTTTGGAGCCAATTTTTTCACTGGAATTTTGGGTTTGGCGGTTGAGTTTAGGTGTCAGTTGTTTATTAATTAACCGACACTTAATAAAAGCGGTACCCGTGTCTGGCCGACCTTCATAGATTGGATGTCGGTTTATGTTATCAACCGACACTATAGCATTTAGGTGTCGGTTTTTGTATACAACCGACACCTGAAAAAGTGACTTTATAAGCCATTTATGTAGTAGCGTGAAACACGTTTGATCCTTTTACATTGATCATGATATAACCTAGAGTTCCTAATCAACTATTCATATTCATGTATATCGTGAATGGTTATATAAGCACATAACTACCCAATTTGATTAACTAAATATATTCCTCATCATTGACATAAAATATGTGTCATGATCATAAATTGGAATTTTATTGACAAGAATATTCAATTGAATAAACAATCACTCAATTTGGGTTCAACCATATACACAAAATTCATAGTCATTAAACACCATATTGGGTATCAAGACCCTAAAATAAGGGTCATCACATTCACCCTACCTTATATGGTATTTTGTCCTCAAAATTCAACTAATCTCATTTTTAAGGTGAAAACAAGGAGTTAAACCTCATATAAGTGAACACTTCTAGGCTTCAAAGCCATCATAGTTTTGGTTATACCCTAAGTTGTTATCTTAGGATATTTAAGCATGCAAGGGTGTACCCACCCCACCTTATATAGGTGAAAGCATTTTTTTAAAGGAATTGTAGCATCACTTAGTGTCTTAGTCATAACATGACATTATGATATCTTAGGATTACATCACCCCTAAGGATACGGGTTTTGTTCATACCTTTAAAGTTCAAGAGGAATTCATGTATATGCCATGGTATTCAGATTGTTCAAATTCTAACATCATTAATATGTTTTATGATCAACATCTTACAATGATTTCAGCATTAGAGGAGATTTATCTTCATCCTTGATCTTAGATTTCTTTTTTCTACTTAAGAAGGGATTATGTAACATGTTTGACCATTAGGGTTTCACCCTATGGTGTGATATTCATACTCAACTTAGAAGCATACATTGAGGGGGATCAAAGTTACGAACTTTATTTCTGATCATATATCCTATGATCCAAAAATATCGTTATATCAAGTTCATGAGTTCAACTTTTTATGTCTTGCATGTATTATGTGAAGGGGGGAAAATAGAATATACTAAGTTTATCCCATGATCTCAACATCATATCTTTCATGTTTTATATGAAGGGGAAAAGAATATTTAAAGTCAAACTTATCATGATTTCAATCTTGGGTACTACATGTATGATATAGGGGGAAATATAGAAAAGGTCAAGCTTATACGAGTGACTCCTCATATATAAATCATCTACATAGCTCAAGTGAGGTTTCTATCATCATATATTAGGAAAGAGAAGAAGAAGGGAGAACATGTATTTGAGTATCTTTTGCACAAAGCATCGTACTCTCATAACTAGAGTTTGTATATTACCTCACTTGCAACTAATGATGAGATTCACAAAATATGTCACTCCAGCTAGGACCTAACTCAACCAAAGGATTGACTTTATCATATGGGTCATCTACCCATCCTTTTCTTTTACCCAAATCTCACATATAGATTTGAATCATGCATAAGGACTCAACTCAACACTCAAGAGTAATCCAGTGTAGGACATTTTTTTAACACATATCTCATATATTGGAGGCTAGGTCCTATGACCTTCTCCATGTAGGTCTTACTCTCTCTAGAGTTCACCACATATCTCATCCTACCACTAGAGGTCCTCCTTGTATATGAGCTTGAGGCTCATGCACACTCATCTCTATCCTAACTTATCTTAAGTAGGAAAAGGGAATGTATTTTCATCATCAAGATTTTGCATAAATTCTACAAAATTAGATTCAACAAGTATACAAATTAAACCTTTATAAGGAAACTTATAGCATCAGAGATCAAACTTAGATAAGATTTCACATTTTTATTCCAACTATCATTCTATCATGTAATCTATGTATCACATATCTTGATAAGGCTCTAGACATCTAATCTAGACTACTCTCTCTTCTAGACTGATGTCACTCCCTTTCACTTAGGTTGCTTGAACACTAACTACTCTATAGTGTGAGGGACACATTTTTTTTAGTTACATATATATAATAAAATATCATATATTTTTTCTCCGAGAAAAAAGACGTCAGAGAAAACACTCGAGGCTCGAGCCGATTGGAAAACAAAACCAAATCAGCAAAATGAGTGTCCCACACACAGTAGATAGTCTAGTGCCATGTCACCTAGTGAAATGGTGAGAACAAGGTGTAGACTAGTGTAGGTACCCAATACATATGAGCTCTATATGGAAAGGGTTTTAGACACTTGTCTAAACCTAGTTCTCGAACATCTAGGTTTTAACCTAGAGGCTAAGGAAAACCTTATTCCTATAGAACAACTTACTAAGTTTCTAAGGTTTAAAGTGAAAGGTAAGATTTAGGTTTAATGTTTCATGGTGAGCAATTGTTAGGTGTAACTATTGTTCATGCTCTGATACCAACTGTGACGTCTCCAGATTTTGATTTCTCCAAACCCTATTGGGAATGAGATGTCAGAATCCGAAAACATCATCCAATCATATCAGAAAGCGATGCGGAAGCATAATACGCATACATGAACATACAACCATAACATTTCTCAACAATAACATGTATATTTACAACAATATGAATTATTACAAAATGATTTACATTTACATATTGAATGCAAATTCTACAGTCTAAGAACATGTATGCTAAACTAGGATCTACACAATAGGTACAACTTGTACAACTTGCTCACATCCTGTACTTTTTCTCCCATGCTATCTCTGAACCTAAAACATACGTGAAACAACAAATCAACACACAAGGTGTTGTGTACATGGGAAGAAAGATACATATATTTATGGCTTTCATAATTTTGAAAAAGATTTGTAGAACGAAAGAAAATCATAGAAAACACTTCTTTATTAAAAGAAATATGCCAATTTAAGTCATTTTACTTGATGAATTTCATTATCAAGGTGGACTAGTACCAAAACATAAATATTGGGCCCATCCCCGTGTACCAAGTACTCTAGGGAAACTCCCCGTACACTGTGTTCTCTAGGGAGGTGTACTAGCCAACATTATTCCATTCCCTCGTAAGGGGGATAATGAACACCTTAAATAACTACAAAACATGTACTTATCATTTATGTTTACAAGTGATAAAACACCGAGTACTATATAGTGCTACTGCATCCAATATTTGCAAATAGAAGAGAGCATACATACATATCATGATTGCAGGCAAGAAAACCATAATCATATACTTAAATAAAACCCACGTACCTGAGTTTACAGATTCCTATATATATTATGGATCATCTACATCTCTGGTCATCACCTGATTAATAACAATTAAGCATCATTAATAAATGTTCATCATATTCTAGGTATTTTAGGTACAAATTAGGTTTTGGCCAATTATAGGTTCCATCTAATCTTAGGATGGTATCTGGTATTTTTCTACCGATCATGCTGTCATTTTAGAGGTCTGGTCCAAATTTCATAAATTTCTAATGCTTAGTCTATTTTCTATAATTAATATGAGACCAAAGGCATCTAATCATGATTTAGTAAGAAGATACACTGTACTTTGGCATAATAATCAGATTAGGCTCCATTATTAGTTTGAGGATAAAATTAGAGTTCAACATTATTTTTCTCAAATATATTATTCATTATATCCTAATTATACCATTTAAAACATTATAAAAGAAATAATTTCATTTATATTATAAACATAAATTTATATTTCTTCAAAAGACTGATGTAAGAGTCCAGTAATATAGGGGATGTTTTTCTGAGTCTGGGAATATTTTTCCGGCATTTATTGGGCACTGGAGCTATTTTCTATGATTTTTTTAAGATAAAGGGTATTAACATGGATTTTACTAAGAATTACCTCTTTGGGGTTAAGCAGGGCCGTTGGATCAGCCTTAGAAGGCTCCAGATGTGTGCCAGCTCTGTTGGCCCAGCTTGAACCAGACCGGCTCTGTAAAGGGGGTTCTGCTTGTTGGACCAGACCGTTCTTCTTTCTATGCTCTTCAGACCATCACGCACGAACTCTGTGTTCGTAAGCAGCCGCACGACTGGATCCCCGGAGAGCAAGGGTGGCTCCTATCCTCTTCTTCAATCTACCTCATTTTTGTTTCCAGTAGTGACCAGGATCAGGTTTTCAAATCGGTGATCTAGGCACCGTCCTCGAAGACAGGGGGGTGCCTCACCAACACTTCAAAACCTCATCGGCACCATGAATTCCCAGGTGAGCATTGTGGTTGGGGCGCCGCCACGAGTGGGGTAGACGGTGAGGAATCACAATGGAGTTAAAATCAAACCTTGCTCATACAGTTGTGGATCACTGATCTGAGGTAGAGGGGCCATTGGTCACCCATCAAGGTGGTGACGACGCCAGATCTGTAGCATGGTCGGCTCCTCCGATTGTGGGTACCCTGTTTGCTCTGTAAAATAGAGCGTCGCTCACCTTGTTGTCATGGCTGGAACTTGGTGGCTCTCCAATCTAGGTCGAGTAGGAAAGAATCTCACCGTCAAAGAGGCGCCGCAGGAGCATGAGAGGAAGGAAAGGTCTTCCTCGACCACTCCATCTTCACGATCCAGCTCATCGCTCTAATCAACTAACCTCACAGCCCAAGGTCGCCGTAGCAGGAGGACTCAGAGATGAGAAGGGGAAAGCAGAATCCTCTGGTCATAGGTCAATCTTGGGCGTTGGAACTGGATGCGCCAAGGTCCAAGGAGGCTCCTTCCCCTTCTATTAGACCTCCGACAGTGAGAAGATGGCGATAAGGGTGATGATTATCTATTTCTCACGCCGTGGCCACCACCTGTGAGAAACGATGGAGACGAGGGTGAGTTTCTAGTCTCTAATGAGGGGTCAGATGGAAGCTCCTAATCTCACGGATCTTGCTAACCATCTCGCCAAGTCAGAACTCCTCCTAAAGTAGTGGATCTCTATCTAAAAACTGAACGAGTTTGTTTCTCTCCCCCATAGTTCGGGGGTTGAAGGTAGAGTGTCAACCATTTGATCAATTTTCTATGGCCATGATTAGTTTTTCCCTCAGGTAGATGTGTGGCTACAGCTTGTGTGTGTATAGAAACCAAGAACATGGCTGTGTGATATTGGGCTATATCAAACTTAGCTCTACTTATTTCAGACCTTATTAATTATATCAAGATTTCAAACTTCAATATCTCACTATTGGGTTATTCAAATGATATCAAATTTTACATACTAGTTATTCATAATGTAATCTAGCAATCAACTAGGTTTGAGACCAAGAAACCCACATTTGTTTTTTGAATTTAATTCCTCAATTAGTCTCACAATTAAGTGTGTCTACCCTAAATATAGATCAATTGATTACCAAACTTTGTTGAAACACGTTTGATCCTTTTACATTGATCATGATATAACCTAGAGTTCCTAATGAACTATTCATATTCATGTATATCGTGAATGGTTATATAAGCACATAAATACCCAATTTGATTAACTAAATATATTCGTCATCATTGACATAAAATATGTGTCATGATCATAAATTTGAATTTTATTGACAAGAATCATCAATTGAATAACCAATCACTCAATTTGGGTTCAACCATATACACAAAATTCATAGTCATTAAACACCATATTGGGTATCAAGACCCTAAAATCAGGGTCATCACACTAGTCATTATTGTCAGTACTAATTTCCATCGATTCTCAACCAATGTAGGGTTAGTGACCAGTTGGCTAGCTCCTCCATCATTTCTCAACTGATGAATGGTCAGTAGATACTAGTTGGACTCATTGGTCCTTAACTAATGAAGATTAAACAATATGCCAATCGGCTCTCATTAGTCCTCAATTGATGAGAAGTTAGCTTCCAACAAACTCCTTCACACATGGATCGTTAGCTTAGATAGGGGTCATCAATTGATAAAATATAGGCTCTCATCATTCTCCATTCAGAATACTGAAAACTAAAAAAAACATAGAAGGGAATCATGATAGGTTTCTTGGATTAGTTATCAAGTAATGAAGAGGTAGTGATCCTCCATCAGTCCTCAACTGATGAGAAGGCAAGGTGCCTCCATTGGTCCTCAACTGAAGGAGGGGAAGGATACTTAATTAGGTGATCTAAGATCACCCAACCAAGTCCAAGTTATAGAGATAGAGATAAAGCATGTTCTTGAGCAAAAAATACATAGTTAAACTAAAAAAGAATGTGTAAGAGGTTAAGCTAGGTCAGCAGTCTTACAATATATCAATAGGTTATAGTGAAATAGATCGTATACAACATGGTCATGGTGAATAACACAATTATTTTCTCCTATGATCTCCATGGTCATCCTATTGTATTCGGGTTTTAACTTTTTGATTCTTCAATAACATGTCAATCTAAATATATTAGAACCCTTTGGTAATGACAAACTTTGTTGTACATGACCATTCATAAGGATTTAATAATGCATTTCACTTATTCAAATGTTATCCATGGTGGTATATTTCTTCAATCATTTCTTAAGCCTGTTAGTGTAGGTTGAGATAAATCTATGTGGTCTTTTATCTCCTATGTGGGTTGGTGAACACCTTGGACCATTGTCCATCACCTCTATCTTATATTAGAGAACAAATACCTATAAAAACTTGAAAACAAGATCAATATTGAATTTCAAAATAATTAATATTTGTTGCAAAAAATATGCACTCTAACTATCTTGACAAGATACATGAGAAAAATGAAGAAAAATGGGGGCACAAAACTAGGTCACCATTACCACCTCGACTTTCAAAGTACTTGTCCTCAAGTATTCTATCACAAGATCTTGGAATTAGTCATTACTAAAAATAAATGGTAATTATTCATAAAAGTATTTACTATATGATCAAGATAAAAATGATTTCACTAATGTAATATATGTATCTCCTAAGCAATATACCAATCCATTCACACTCGATGGACAAAACTACAAGTTTTCTATATAGGATGTCAAAATTTCACCAGTAATGCATCATGAAACTTCAAGTAAATTGTATAATAGTAGGAACTGTGAAAGTTGTTAGCAATTTTTATCACTTTAAAGTATTTAACTTGAATGTTCATCCACCTCCCTTTGACTACTTTTCTATGCAAAAAGGGTGTGATGGACCATGGTTTATATTCCCTAGCCCAATGTGTATGAAAATAGATGAAATAAATTCCAAAAAGAGAAGGGTTTTCTATTACATAAGAACACTCCAACTATCTTTTCCCTTTTCCTCTTATGTTACATGAGAGAATTTTTATTCTCTTTATGGATTATATTTTTCTTCTCCCTTTTCTATGTAGGTTTTTAGGGTGATGGAAATAATCAGAGAGGAGTAATGGTTGGTCACCTTGAGCTATTTGAGAGCGGTAAGGCTTACTCTTTTTGTATATTGGGTATCATTAGTAGAACGAGTTGATGGAATAAAGAAGGTAAAGAGAGTGTCCAAGTGATATGGATCTCTATATCGAGTTTCTTACAATCAAGACACTAAACTCACTTCACCAATTCATTGACCAAACTATAATGATAAAAAATAACAAATAACCATATGTTTATAAGAATTGATCAAAAACCTAAGATCCTAGAATTTTCAAACATTGCAACTCCTCCATCAAATTATAATCCAAAAGAGAAGTTTCAATTGTCTTTTAAATCAAGATAACACTTTTAAAAGAAGTATATTGAGAAACAGTGGACACATTCCTCAAATATCATTAAATAATTTGAAAGATGTAGATGTCTACATGGAAAAATATTTTTCAAATTTGGGTAGAAGGTGTAAGCATTACTTCAAAATACTCATGACCATGTCAAGAGAAACATAGTAAGAAATAAGCTCAATAAATAAAAAGAGCTAAGTAGCACTTACAATAGACTATACAAAGCTACATGCATTGCAAGATAGTTTTTGGAATGGCAATAAAAAATAAAAAATAAATAAAATGTTATGAATTAAAATAGATGAAATGCAACTGCATGACATGTAAAATAACAAAAATATAGTCAAAAATCTAGAAACAAATCAAGAATAGGATGTCCTACCTACCACTAAAGCTTTTAAATCATGTTAACCTTGACATGTAACTAGGTTATGGATGAATGATAACTAATGTGGTGTATCCCATTATAGATGGTGGTATGACTAACTGAAAGATCTACAGGGGCACTAGTACAGAAATGATATATAATGTCACATTTGATGGCATCGATTACACATAAAAAATCAACACCATAAACCAATGACGTCTGATAAATACTACAACCATCACCAATATGTGAAGTCCGGCCTATTTACAAAAGACACAGGTACCGCTTTTACTGTAATGCCAGTTTATTTGTCAAAAAACTGACATCTAAAATTATGCAATATACAATTTTCTATGAAAAAATTTTGCCTCCAAATTTTCAATATGGCATCGGCTGGACAGAAACTGACGACACAAGTTTCGTGCCATGGTCCCACAAAAAAATGTATCCCTTATTAGTCGTCGATTCTTTGTCAGCAACCGATGACTAATCACCCTTCATGAAACAAAATTTATTCCCTCATTGGTAGTTAGTTTTTCACGAAGAACCGACGACTGGGTGTTTTCGCACATTGTCCCCGTAAAAATATGTCCCCCCCCCCAATTTGCTTCTTCAGTGTCGGTTTTTGTTAGCTGACCGATAACAATGGTAACAAATTTTTTTTGTTGAAATATGTGAATAGACGTCATTTGTATACCTAGAAACTGATGACTAAAACCTGATTCGGGTGCAAAAAAATTTATTTAAAATTGCATTTTGTTGTCGGTTTTTCATGTGAGAGCGACGCTTATTGGTATTAGGCATCGGGTTTGGTAAACAACTCACGACCAAAGGTAACTTAATACTACCCCCACAAAACATACTCTTCCCCTTCTCTGTTTCATCATGATTTCATTAGGGCGATTTCACTGCCGATGATCGTCTTCCTCCTCTGTTGGCTTGTCGATTCCTCACCGTCGCCGTCGCCCTCGTTGGCTTGCCATCGCTGAGGAGCTGTCATGGAGCTACTACTGGTGAGGAGCCACTACCGTGGAGCTCTACTGGGAGGATACCACCGCTGGTGAGCCTGCTGGGAGGACGCCGCCACAGTGAAGAGCTCTGCACCGCCGTAGGGTAAGCCACTCTATTGGGAGGACATCGCCGCCCTCTATACTCACTGCCACCAGAGCTCAGGCCTAGCCTGAGGACGTTGGAGCTCACAAGGCACTTGTTCTTCTACTTCCCCTTGTGCTAGGTATGTTTGATATCCCCAAACAGCTCCCCATGTATTGTAATAAATATTTATGCATGTAATTTGAGCCATGAATCAAATTTGACAAATATTTGAACTATATCTTAACTTGATAACAATGAAATGTGATCTAATGCGCATGTTTCTATATTTGAGACCTAATCTTGTACACATTTCACCCTAATCTTGTATTAACTATATTGCTCAAATCTTGTGATCAATCTATCTAAGATATTAAAACCCTAATGTTAGATCTCTGATTTTGTTGTGATGTGTCACCCTAACTCTACATGAATCCATATTGTATGATGTAGTTTGATGATGATAATGCATGAGCTAGTTTGAAATTTTGAAATCAATTATGAATCTCTCCCTCCCTAGCTCATGACTAATTTATGTGTAATGATTATCTTGATGATGAACATGCATGGACATTGGAGATGTTGAAATCATGTTATATAATACGGTGCCTAGATTAAATGATGTTACATGAAACCTAGGATATGGACGACAAAACTAGGATTGTAGGTATAGGAATGATAACATACATATATGTATTTTGTTGGCCTAGAAACTCGTCTGAGATTTACTCATTAGGAGTAAATCTTAGATAGTTTCCAGTTTGAGACTGTTCTTTTCACTTAGGATGTAAGTGTATAATATATATTTTATTTTCATGATGTTTCGTCAGCACTTCCCCATTTATTCTTGAAGTACATATGTTGGTGGGCATTTTCCCATGTACATCAGTGTACTTGGAGAACTACGAGGAAATGCTGCAAAAATTTTCTTGAAAATTAAATATACATTATACACTTACTAGTGAGATTAGATTTTCAAGAATGGGATAGGTGGTACACATTTATTATATATAATTCCCTAATATTTTAACCCTAAACCCTAATCTTTTAATGCTAAAGCCTAATACATACTTGTTTTCTCTTTGATCATAGAATGGATAGATCATGGATGTCCATTCCAAATCGCTGCACCCCAGAGTTTATTGTTGGTCTTGATCAATTTATTAGATTTGTAGAGGATCAAAGGAAATAACCTGGAGACAAGTTCTATTATCCATGCAGGAATTGCAGTAATAACTTGAAAGTCAGCACTGGTGATGAAATCGTAAGTCATGTCATGTCAACGGGATTGTACAAGGCTATACAGAATGGTACTGGCATGGAGAGATTTCAAACCTAAAATCAGTAGATGTTGATAGAAATGCTTGTGTCAAAGAAGAAATTGCCTCCGATGATGTAGATGTAAACAAATCGGTTCCAATAGACATTGTTTATGATATGCTAGATAGTTTCGGGGTAGAGCACACAGATCCTCTTCCCATGTTTAGGAACATTGTGAATGATGTTGAGAGATCATTATAATGTACTAAAGTTTATGAAGCTTAGCAATGTGTTGAGATTGTATAAGCTGAAGGCTAATAATAGATGAAGCGATAAAAGCTTCAAGTAATTGCTATCTTTTTTGAAAAAATTCTTCCTAAAGGAACAAGCTTCCAATCTCAACATACGAGTTTAAGAAATTGTTGTTCCCAATGGGAATGGAGGCTAAGAAGATACATACATGCCCGAATGATTGTGTATTATTTCAAAAGGACTGTGTGGATTTGAAAGATTGTCCAAAATATGGGGCATCCAGGTATAAAATGACGACTTCGGGGAAGTCCAAAACTGGTTCTCCTACCAAGGTGATGTGGTATCTACGTATAATACCACAGTTTCAACACTTTTTTGCCAATTTGATAGATGTGAAGAATTTGAGGTGGCATGTAGAGGTTAAGAAAAATAATTATGGGATCTTATGACATGTGTCTGATTCCCCATAGTGGAACAAGATTGATTTATTGTACCCTAAATTTGGTAAAGAAGTCAGGAATCTAAGACTTGGGCTTTGTACTGATGGGATGTATCTATACGGGATAGTGAGTAGCCAACATAGCACTTGGTCTATTATGCTTGTTATATACAATATTCCTCCCTGGTTGTGTACAAAAAATAAGTACATTATGTTTTCGTTGTTGATATCGGGCCCTAAACAACCTAGAAATGATATCGATGTTTATCTTGAACCTCTGATTGATGACTTAACAAAACTCTGGGGTGAAGGTGTGATGTCATTTGATGCTTCATGTAGAGAGACATTTTGTTTGCATGCTATGTTGTTTTACACTATTAATGACTTTCCAGCATATGGGAATTTATATGGATACAATGAAAAAGGATCTAAAGTGTGTCCTATATGTGAAGAAAACAATGATTCTATACGACTAAAACATGGCGGAAAGACTATATATCTTGATCATTGAAGGTTTCTTCCAAAATTCCATCTGTACCAAATGTTGCGCAAAGTGTTCAATGGATGGAATGACGAACGGAGTGTGCCTAAACCTATACCATGGGAGGTTTTTTATGATAAAGTAAAAGACTTTGTCAATGAATTTGGTAAGAGATCACAACGTACCATGCCCACACAAAGTGACAAATCTTTATTCAAGAAGAAGTCAATATTTTGGGATCTTCCATGTTGGAGTTCTTTGGCAGTTAGGCATTGTATCTATGTCATGCATGTTGAGAAAAATGTATGTGATAGTGTCATTGGTACTCTGTTGAATATACTAGGTAAGACTAAAGATGGGATCAAATATATAATGGACCTATGTGAAATGGGAATAAGGACAAAATTAACAGAAGTAGTTAGTACTTGTAACGACAGTCGCCAAACTGACAAACAAATCGTTACTAATTAAGCGGAATAAACATAAACAGTGGATTAACTAAAATCACTAAAATTTAAAACCATTTTACAAGGAGATCCTTGTCTAGAAAACTTTTACTAAAAGATCCAAAACTCATACATATCATCATTCACATTATACAACATTGCTTCATCTCATCTCGAGGACAACATATAATAGTTGCTCTATCAAAACACATACTGGAGCAACATAAAACCTCGAGGCATTCAAGCCAAAATCTCATATCATTCATGAAACCAATACTCAACCTGAGCTGTTACTATTATCCCTACTATTGTTGTTCTATCTCTACAGTACAGTCTCAACCCCCCCTCATGCACGTCCACCTAAAAAAATGTGGATCCCACGGGGTGAGACAATTGTCCCAGCGAGAGATATAACTCTATGCCAACCATGTTATTATCACAGTTAAATAGTATAATACTGAGCAGAGGATAAGGAGTTTAGAATATTCTCATCTTTTAAAGCATTGCAACTATCTATCATAGAGTAGTAAATCATCTATTCTCTTTATAAGGAATAGGAAGAACATGCATATCATTTACCCATCATACTATATCCAACTCTCAAGCTTATCTTGTGATACTCATTATCATGGTATGACATCCATGAATCATTCTCATTTCTATCTATTGGCCTCATGCAATCTGCTAATAAATATTGAATTGTACCAGTGATGTGAATGTACATCATCATAATCAGTTCCAGGTATTGGCTTTGCCAATCCTGTGTAACAATTCTAGGTATTGGACTATGCCAATCCTTTGATAATAGCCAGGTGTTGGGTTATTACCAACCCTGTGATAACAACCATGCATTGGGTTATTACCAATCATGTGATTAACAGCCAGGCATTTGGTTATTACCAATCCTGTGATTAACAACCAGGTATTGGATTATTACCAATCTCGTGATTAACAGCCAGGCATTGGGTTATTACAAATCTTGTGACAGCCAGGTATTGGGTTATTACCAATCCTCTGATTAATAGCTAGGTATTGGACTCTACCAATCCTGTGATTAACAACCAGACATTGGGTAATTACCAATCCTGTGATTAACAGCCAGGTATTGGACTCTACAAATCCTATGATTAACAACCAGGCATTGGGTTATTACCAATCATGTGAGTGTTGCATCCAGGCATCGCGTTTTCCTAATCCTGTAGTTTTATTACAGGTATTAGTCTATGCCAATCCTATGAGTGTTGTATCCAGGCATTGGGTTTTCCCAATCATGTAGTTTTATTCAAGGTATTAGTATATGCAAATCCTATGAGTGTTGCATCCAGGCATCGAGTTTTCCCAATATTGTAGTTTTATTCCAAGTATTGGTCTATGCGAATCATATGAGTGTTGCATCCAGGCATTGGGTTTTCCCAATCTTGTAGTTTTATTCTAGGTATTGGTCTATGCAAATCCTGTGACATTATTCCAGGTATTGGATTATGCCAATCCTATGCATCTATTCCAGGCATTGGACTTTGCCAATCCTGTACATCTATTCGAGGCATTGGACTATGCCAATCCTATGCAACTCATCACTAAATACCACATCACCTTCACTAGGCATTATACCTTGGCCAAGCCATCATACTTATTCACATCCTTTATATAATACAAGTATTCCTCTTATCTCCTTTAAGCATATTCAAAACATTATAGCCCTCATTTAGCTATAAGCATAAATCATGTGTGGTTAATATTTCATTAATATTATTGTATCCATTTATTATTAATATTATGTTACTAAGTTTCCATTTCTTAGTTTATTCGAACATTATCATTTCTGACATGACACTTTTATAAACATCTTGATACCTCTCACTAGGCAACAACTAATCACATGGCTCACAAGGTCCATTAAACATCCTATCACCTCTCACTAGGAAAAAACTAATCACATGGCTCACAGGGCCCATTAAACATCTTGTCACCTCTCACTAGGCAACAACTATTTACATAGCTCACACATTTGAATTGTCCAACCATCATCAATTGATATGGACTCATCTCTTATTGAGGCATTATTGATATAAGGTTGTCCATTATTAATCACTTTAGGTATTTCACCTATCAAAGTATTAGCCACACCATTACTTGGTGTTACACTCATCACTCCTAAGAGTGTCTTGCACTCACCTTTACAAGGTGTCTCGGGTTAGAGGTGTACATATGTTCACCATATCGGGTTGTAGTTGTATAGACACCACCATATTGGGTTGGAGAGGTGTGTGCTTAACCCAATATCATTTTTGAGGTGTTTGCTTGACCTCATATCATGCAAAAGGTACATACTACACCACCATATCGTGCAAAAAAGTATAAAATCATATCCATATCATTTTAGTGAAGTAGGTGCATCACCATATCGGGTTAGAGGTGCTTGCTTGTGTGCCTCAACCCGATATCACTTTTATAAAGTGATACCATCATCTTCGAGCTCTAGCCCTTAGTTCTAACTGTTATAGTTCATGGAAACAGATCTAAGCAGCTACTAGAACACATAAGTTTATCAACTATTTCAGGAAATTTCATAATTAAAAGTAGATCATTAAATATAGCAATTTAGGTGATGAATAATAACATGGTTGAGTTCAAGTTATATAACTCGCCTTAAGAACAACTTTAAAGCTCCAAGATCCAAATATCCACATTCCTAAGGTTGAAGATGAACTTCAAAACTCCTTTATATGCAAAGAATCACCATGGATAAGCAATTGGTGAAGAATAAAAGAAAGGAAGATCATAACCCTAAAATCACGCTTCATTTCAAGGTTGAAGATGATCATGGTCTCACCTTAGGGTTAAGTATGACCACCTCCTTGCTCCTTATCACCCTTAAATGATACCCTACTACTCTTTCACGATATGCCACCACCCATGCATGATATTCCACTCACGTGTGATCAAAACACTTCACTATGGGCGATATCACCCTTCTTGGCCGATACCACTTTACTTGGATGATATGATCTAGCTATGGACGATATCCAAGGCCCTATGTACGATACCAATTCACTAATACACTATAAAAGGACCCTATGCACGATACCTTAGGGAAGGAGGGTGGTAAGATTCGAAAAATTCCACTAAGGGGTGAAACTAGGGGTATATATACTTGTTGTTCATGAAGGAGTGTAAAAATGAGGTGTCATCAATTTGAGCTAGTAGGTGCCACGTGTCCATGCATTGATGACACGTGTACATGCATGCATAAAAATTTATCTTGACATGTAAAATAGTTGAGGATAATCTAGGGATGAATTTTCTTCCATTACTTATCCCTTTGAATAAAATATATCAACTAAATCACCACTTTATCCACAACCCGATACAACTTTTCTAAGGAAGTTGTAACCCAATACACTTCACCTCCATGAGGTGCTTTGTGCATCATGTGGTTTGCAAAGAGTCCACAAAATGATATGCGACTCCTCCTAAGGCTCCTTGGCCGATAGGCACTCATATATAAGCTTTTCAACTTGATACAACTCAAGTTAAGGTTTCACATTCAACCCTTTTCTTGGTCATTTCATCACCAAGATTACCATCACTCATAATTGATTCAAACATGGTGTCTCCTTATTTATCTCTCCTCTACATGATACTAGGAGGGAGTAGGGACACTCTACAGGTGGTAATTTGCATATCAACCCTACATTTTGAGTAATTTCCAATTTGTACCAAAATTGGCGCACAATGAATGCACTAGCATTATTCAAACAAGTTCAAACTTGGAATTTAGGCTTTCCACAAGCCACCATCTTGCATCATTATCTCTCTTATGATGCTAAAACACTTAAGGAATTTTCAACATGTGACATTTTGCAATATAACCCCTCAACTTGGGTAAATTGCACTTTGGTCCAAAATAAAGGAACATTGCTCAAACAACATTCGATCAGGACCAAACTTGGAACATAAGTGTGTCACATGATAACAAAACACCTTAGAGGATTATATTAAAGTTCTAAGCAACTTAATTATACAAAACAAATAGGGTTAACTCATAACCCTGGTCAGGGTCATTACAAGTTATAAACCCCTAACAAGGATTTTGTCCCCGAAATCCCAAGGGAGATAGATATTATTCATTCATAATATGATCAAGTCTACACATAACATCTTAATGACATGCAGATTCCATAGAACTTTGATCAACACAATGTTCTTTCACACAGGTTTATCATAGAATCTGTCATACAGGACACATACTCCACTGTCCTTTTCATTATTGATTGTAGAGTCAACTTTGTGTCAAGTAACACTTTTCTTACTTAGAGAAACATTATGCATACCTTATTTAACTCAGGTGTCAAACCTCATTGATTTGTCACCTTTCTCAACTTACAACAATATGTGACAAGATTCTTGATTCTAGGGAGTCTTCCATACTCCTCATTCCGTTTAGCTTTCAAGGAAAGACCAGAGTTACGTTATGTCACCCACTTGGGACTACAAGTATTATCATGCATCTATTGTACCACTCAAATCTGCTGACACAACACTAAACTTTCTTATGACTTGTATCAATTATCCCTTTAGTTTTTTATTTTCTTGTCATAAGGAGAGGCTACTTATTACGAAGAACCATCTCAGAGGTATCTCTAGATGTTATGTATAAGTTGCCTTAACAAATCTAGATAGAGATATTATAAGAAATTATTTTTAGCTTTATCAACTTTTCCCAAAACAATTTTTACAATTGTTCCTTCGACTCATACATCTTTACTGATGTCATGTTTATGTGGGGCATAAACCCCTAACATATGGTATCCATACTGCAGTATGTAACTGGACAAATTTCAAAGTTGGCCCTTCTAGGTAACCAAACATTACTTCTTATGAGAAGTCATGTTCCCATTTTCTCATATCATTGAAAGTTCTTGGATACTATGATTCTTTACCTTCGTATCCATTATTTGTGCCAAAAACATATCACATCATCATCATTTCCATCCTCTATTGTTATTACCCAAGCTACACATATAAAAGGATCTTTCTTTCATCTTTGGGACATTATTTATTACACATATCTTTATCTCGGAACCAAAGTCCAAGATGAACTGATACTTTTTTAAGTATCCATCAATTGAACACTTTTAACTCATGCACATCAAGTGTCATAAGACTCACTTAATTGCCATGTCCCAGAAAGGAAAGAACAGAAAGAAACATATTCCTCTTATCACCCCATCATTACATTGGGTTGTTTATCAAAGAGAAACATTATCATCTCCTCTAATTATAGCATGAACTTTCAAATGTTCATGAGTCATTCAATCTTGTTTCCTCTTAGGTTCCTTACCATCAACATAGGAATTATAGAGATGATTACATGTCACCACCTCTTGGCATTATCATCACCATGATTACTAGATATGGGCATTCAAACCCTCAGTCCATCACTGAACATTGTTACCTCTCATCAGGTAATTGTTACCTCTAAGTCCTCAAACCAAGGTATACATTATACTAAACATCTTCTTTTGTTTATAAATTAATTTATGATTCACTCAGATTTCTCCATATATCTATTAGGATGTGGTAGAAATATAAATGCCACATCTTTTACTTCATTATGCTCTTTAGATTGTCTCATAATGACTACTTGATCAGAGTAATTAGAAAGATAGCAATCTAAGAGTATCATACTTACCTTTCCTTCAATAGATGAATACCTGGCCAGGGTATTCAAGAACTAAAATTAGGTAGTATGCATTTGTTTTATATTATATTTCATCTCTTTAAGTTTTACTACTTAGTATCTCAAATTTTCTCTGGGTGTTTCTTTTACGACTCTTCCCTTTCTACATGAAGAGAGAAATTTCAAAACATATAATAGAATATTGGACTGAATATAAGTTCTCATCCTTCTTATCTCTTCCCTATGTACTCATAGGATTCATTAAAGGAAGATCCACAACAATTGCCTTATAATTATCAGATAAAATCTAGAGAAGACATATCAGAATGAGAAAGCTCTATATGGATGTCACCCCTTACAGTCATCTACCACTTTAGGTTGACTCAAACATAGAGTCAAGCTTTTCGTATTATTGCTTTTGCCTTTTTAGACATTTGGGATGTGACTATCGTAAGCCCTACCGAGTCTGCCTCGGTTGTTGGGTCATTTACTCCCTTCTTTTTTTAGTAAAAGGGTTTAGTATGCATAACATGTCCATCTCTTATCCTCATACCATAGTCTTGTCGGTCTCATTACCGATGTAGAAGCTAAGTCAGGAGTTCTTATAGGTGGAATGTTAGGAATTTTGCCCTCGCATAATGACTACTGCCTTGGTGCACTAGGAATTTATTGCAGTGGTGTCACCAAAAATTTGTCTTTTTAGAAAACTAGGCAAATGTCTCTAGAATTATAGAGACCTTTCCTTAATTCTCAGCTTATTACCCCTCCTTGGGCATTGCCATCACAGATTTACTATCTGTCTATACTTGTGGAAGAGTCTACTTTCTTTCCATATGTCATTCCTTCCCACATTTTCCACTGTTCCAACATGACTGTCATTCAGGAACCTTTTCAAAACCCAAAGTTTCTGCATTAAGGATTGATAACCCAGGTTGTAATGCTAGTATCCAGTCTACTATATGTATCACTGTTGTCCTAACCAGCCCAACAAGAGCATGAAAATAGGATTTCCTATCCTGATTTTGTCAATATGGGAATTCTTAGGAACTCGTTCTTCTCTTACATGATCCCTTACACCCTCTCCTGGTGCAACAACATTGTTCTCAACAATGTGTTCCTCATGTTCTCCAGTCATTTTTAAAATTCACCCTTTCTTCTACATAAACAGAAGTCACTATAGGGTATACTGGAGGACACTAACACAAACTCAACACCTTAGTCCTATGTCTCTGTAGACTTAGTGAACCTTATTCTCTGATACCAAACTTGTAACGACAGTCACAAAACTGATAAACAAATCATTACTAATTAAGCGGAATAAACATAAACAATGGATTAACAAAAATCACTAAAATTTAAAACCATTTTGCAAGGAGATCCTTGTCTAGAAAACTTTTACTGAAAGATCCAAAACTCATACATATCATGATTCATATTATACAACATTGCTTCATCTCATCTCGAGGACAACATATAATAGTTTCTCTATCAAAACACATATTGGAGCAACACTAAACCTTGATGTATTCAAGCCAAAATCCCATATCATTCATGAAACCAGTACGAACCAACTCCAAGGACCTGAGAGTACAGAGATGACACATAGGACTTCTATCTAAAAGACATGACAGATAGTACACTCAACCTGAGCTGTCACTGTTGTCCCTACTATTGTTGTTCTTTCTCTGTAGTACGGTCTCAACCCCCCCTCGTGCACGTCCACCTAAAAAAAATGTGGATCCCACGGGGTGAGACAATTGCCCCAGCGAGAGATATAACTCTCCACCAACATTGTTATTATCACAGTTAAATAGTATAATACTGAGCAGAGGATAAGTAGTTTAGAATATTCTCATCTTTTAAAGCATTGCAACTATCTATGATAGAGCAGTAAATCATCTATTCTCTTTATAAGGAATAGGAAGAACATGTATATCATTTACACATCATACTATATCCACCTCTCAAGCTTATCTTGTGATACTCAGTATCATGGTATGACATCCATGAATCATTCTCATTTCTATCTGTTGGCCTCAGCCAATCTGTTAATCAGATATTGAATTGTACCAGTCATGTGAATGTACATCATCATAATCAGTTCTAGGTATTGGATTTGCCAATCCTATGCAACAATTCCAGGTATTGGACTATGCCAATACTTTGATAACAGACAAGTGTTGGGTTATTACCAACCCTATGATAACAGCCAGGCATTGGGTTATTACCAATCCTGTGATTAACAACCAGACATTGGGTTATTACCAATCCTGTTATAGCTAGGTATTGGGTTATTACCAATCATGTGATTAACATCCATGTATTGGACTCTGCCAATCCTATGATTAATAGACAGACATTGGGTTATTACCAATCATGTGATTAACAACCATGTATTGGACTTTACCAATCATGTGATTAACAGCCAGGCATTGGGTTATTACCAATCTTGTGAGTGTTGCATCCAGGCACCGGGTTTTCCCAATCTTGTAGTTTTATTCCAGGTATTGGTCTATGCCAATCCTGTGAGTGTTGTATCCTGGCATCGAGTTTTCCCAATCCTATAGTTTTATTCCAGGTATTGGTTTATGCCAATCCTGTGAGTGTTGCATCCAGGCATCGGGTTTTTCCAATACTATAGTTTTATTCCAAGTATTGGTCTATGCCAATCCTATGAGTGTTGCATCCAGGCATCAGGTTTTCCCAATCATGTAGTTTTATTCCAGGTATTGGTCTATGCCAATCCTGTGACATTATTCCAGGTATTGGATTATGCCAATCTTGTGCATCCATTCCAGGCATTGGACTTTGCCAATCATGTGCATCTATTCTGGGCATTGGGCTATCCCAATCATGTACAACTCATCACGGAATACCACATCACCTACACTAGTCATTATACCTTCTCCAAGCCATCATACTTATTCACATCCTTTATATAATACAAGTATTCCTCTTATCTCCTTTAAGCATATTCAAAACATTATAGCCCTGATTTGGCTATAAGCATAAAGCATGTGTGATTAAGATTTCATTATTATTATTGTATCCATTTATTATTAATATTATGTTACTAAGTTTCTATTTCTTAGTTTATTTGAACATTATCATTTCTAACATGAAACTTTTATAAACATCTTGATACCTCTCACTAGGCAACAACTAATCACATGGCTCACAAGGCCAATTAAACATCTTATCACCTCTCACTAGGCAACATCTAATCAGATGGCATACAAGGCCCATTAAACATCTTGTCACCTCTCACTGGTCAACAACTATTTACATGGCTCACACATTTGAATTGTCCAACCATCATCAACTGATATGGACTCATCTCTGGTTGAGGCATTGTTGATATAAGGTTGTCCATTATTAATCACTTTAGGTATTTCACCTATCAAAGTATTCGCCACACCATTACTTGGTGTTACACTCATCACTCCTAATAGTGTCTTTCCCTCACCTTTATAAGGTGTTTCGGGTTAGAGGTGCACATATGTTCACCATATCGGGTTGTAGTTGTATAGACACCATCATATCGGGTTGGAGAGGTGTGTGCTTAACCCAATATCATTTTTGAGGTGTTTGCTTGACCTCATATCGTGCAAGAGGTGTATACTACACCACCATATCATGAAAGAGGTGTATACTACACCATCCTATCGTGCAACAAAGTATAAAATCATATCCATATCATTTTAGTGAAGTACGTGCATCACCATATGGGGTTAGAGGTGCTTGCTTGTGTGCTTAAACCCGATATCACTTGTATAAAGTGATACCATCATCATCAAGCTCTAGACCTTAGTTCTAACTATTATAGTTCATGGAAACAGATCTAAGCAACTACTAGAGCTCATAATTTCATCAACTATTTCAGGAAATTTTGGAATTAAAAGTAGATCATTAAATATAGCAATTTAGGTGATGAATAATAACATGGTTGAGTTCAAGTTATATAACCCACCTTAAGAACAACTTCAAAGCTCAAAGCTCCAAATCTCAACGTTCCTAAGGTTGAAGATGAACTTTAAAACTCCTCTATATGCAAAGAATCACCATGGATAAGCAATTGGTGAAGAAGAAAAAAAAGGAAGATCATAACCCTAAAATCATGTTTCATTCCAAGGTTGAAGATGATCATAGTCTCACCTTAGGGTTAAGTATGTGATCCTTCTTGCTCCTTAGCACCCTCGCATGATACCCTACTACGCTTTCACGATATGCCACCACCCATGCACGATATTCCACTCACTTGTAATCAAAACACTTCACAATGGGCGATATCACCCTTCTTGACTGATACCACTTTACTTGGCCGATATGATCTTGTTATGGACGATATCCAAGGCCCTATGCATGATACCACTTCACTCCTGCACGATACAAGAACCCTATTCATGATCCTAGGGAAGGAGGGTGGTAATATTCTAAAAATTCAACTAAGGGGTGAAACTAGGGGTATATATACTTGTTGTTCATGAAGGAGTGTAAAAATGAGGTGTCATCAATTTGAGCTAGTAGGTGCCACGTGTCCATGCATGGATGACATGTGTACATGCATTCATAAACATTTATATTCACATGCAAAACAGTTGAGGATAATCTAGGGATGAATTTTCATCCATTACTTATCCCTTTGAATAAAATATATCAACTAAATCACCACTTTATCCACAACCCGATACAACTTTTCTAAGGAAGTTGTAACCCGATACACTTCACCTCCTTGAGGTAATTTGCACGTCATGGGCCTTGAAAAGAGTCCAAAAAACGATATGGGACTCCTCCTATGTCTCCTTGGCCGATAGGCACTCATATAGAAGCTTTTCAACTTGATACAACTCAAGTTAAGGTTTCACATTCAACCCTTTTCTTGGTCATTTCATCACCAAGATTACAATCTCTCATAATTGATTCAAACATGGTTTCTCCTTCTTTATCTCTCCTATACATGATACTAGGAGAGAGTAGGGACACTCTAGAGGTGGTCATTTGCATATCAACCCTACATTTTGGGTAATTTACAATTTGTACCAAAATTGGTGCACAATGCACTAGCATTATTCAAACAAGTTCAAACTTGGAATTTAGGCTCTCCACAAGCCACCACCTTACATCATTCTCTATCTTATGATGCTAAAACACTTCAGGAATTTTCAACATGTGACATTTTGCAATATAACTCCTCAACTTGGTTAAATTGTACTTTGGTCCAAAACAAAGAAACATTGCTCAAACATCATTCAATCAGGACCAAACTTGGAAGATAAGTGTGTCACATGAAAACAAAACACCTTATAGGATTATATTAAAGTTCTAAGCAACTTACTTAGCCAAAAAAATAGGGTTAAATCAGAACCCAAGTCAGGGTCATTACAATACTGATCAGAGAACATATTTACCTCCTGCTTGTTACACGTTGTCTAGAAAGAAGAAGAAAGCTTTTTGCGAGTACTTGGTTAATGTTAAGGTACCACATGGTTACTCTTCCAACATCCGTAGATTGGTATCAATGAAAGATATAAAGTTTATAGATCTTAAATCTCATGATTGTCACATTCTAATGCAACAAATATTGCTTGTGTCTATTCGATCTATACTATCGAAACATGTAAGGTTTGCAATCACCAGACATTATTTCTTCTTCAATAGTCTATATAGCAAAGTAATTGATCTTGAGAATTTTGATAAGTTGCAAAGAGAAGTGGTTGTTACCCTCTGTCAGCTTGAGATGTATTTTCGTCCTTCATTCTTTGATATCATGGTACATCTTGTTGTCTATTTGACTAGGGAAGTGAAAATGTTGGGACTAGTTTTCTTGCATAGGATGTATCCTTTTCACCGATAGATGAGTGTTTTTAAAGGTGACGTTTGAAACCTTTATCGGCATGAAGGGAGTATTATTGAGGGTTATCTGGTGAGAGAGGTTGTATATTTTTGCAATAAATTTTTGAGTGGTAATGACGCTCATGTAAATGACAAAAATATTGAGGAGTATTCTAGCAAAGGGATTTTAGGATCATGAATGAAAGTAATCAGCCGTGAGCTATTGGAACAAGCTCACTTGTATATTTTACACAACATCGACGAAGTGAGTATTTATATCAGGGAACATACTAATTTCATCAAGAAACAATATCCTGGATCCAATTCAATGTGGCTTTCTAGAGAGTATAACAAGAAATTTATTAAGTGGTTTAAAGATAAAGTCCTACATCAACTATCTCAAACACCAAATAATATTGTTGAAAATATCAAATGCCTTGTCCTTAAACCAAAAGTGAATGTTATGTATTATGAAGGGTTTGGCATACATGGGTTCTCATATTACATAAAGTGTCAAGATGATTAGAGCGTCGTCTAAAATAGTGGGGTCACCATTCAAGCATCTTCATTGTTTTTTTTCTAGTTCAAAAGATAAGAGTCCACGTGAAGCTAGAATGTCATATTACAGTTCCATTGAAGACATATGGGAGTTTGACTACATAGATTTTGGAATTCCGCTCTTTAACTGTAATTGGGTTGATAACACCAAAGGATTTATAATGGATTAATTAGGTTTCACACTAGTGAATTTTGAAAAGATTTGCGAGAAGGGTGAACCATTCATATTGGCATCATAGGAGAAACAAGTATTTTATATCGATGACCCTGCAAATGAAAAATGGTTAGTTGTTCTTCATGGTAAAATACAGTTCATTGAAGATCTTATAGATGAAGAAGACTACTATGATAAGTATGATGACTCAAGTTCATTCTCAATTGGGTTGCCAAGAGCAAAATATTGAAGCTAACAATGACTTATATGTGCGTGGATATCACAGAGAAGGAATGTTAATTGATAAAAGATCTCAATGTTAGAGGCATATTTTTTATTTTTTAAAATGTTAAATGTCTTTTGTATGTTAAATGTTAAATATTAAATGTTTGATTTTTTGTATGACACTTTTTACGATGTAATTTTTAAAATATATCCTATATCTAGCTATATATATGTCTATTTATAAGTTATATCATATATGTGTTTTTTTTGTCAATTTTTAGGTTGATGATGTACCCCTTGAAAACCTTGTGGCACTTGATGAGCAATAAAAAAATTGAAAAAACCAGGGGCATCACTATGATGAACAAGTTCCTACAACAAATGGGAAATATACCAAAATTGGTTCTGGATTTTGATCATGTAGGAAATCCAGTTGGGGTCAACCGCAGCTCATTTGTTTCATATCTTGGGGTTCGTACTGACAACCATTGTGGTGTAAATGCAAAATCTTGGCATACAGTTTCTAAAGGGAAGAAAGACTTAGTATGGAATGAACTATGTGTTAGATACTAACATTTGCAATTCTATTTTTAAAGTTATTTACAATTCTATTTTTTAGAATACTCTATTAAATGTATAAAAATTTGCAGAGTATATTTGAACTGGATGAAAGCCTACATTGTAAAAAGGTGATGCAACGATGTGGGAGGGTTCTAAGGAACTATCTGGCAACTCTCAACTGACAATACATACGAGATGATGATAGAAGGAAGAAGTCAGCCCTTAGGCAATGGAACTACCTAGACCCAACAGAGTGGAAGGTGTTTGTTTCCATGAGAAATACTGATGCATTCATGGTATTAAGTGTCACTCCCAATTTAAAATATACATTCTTATGAATTCACCTTCACTATTGACTTGATTGTTACTAACCAATTCAATGTGATTACTAACAAGGCTATGAGAGATGCTCAAAGATCAAGGATGCATTGAATGTGTATGACCAAACGATGGGTCCATGTGGCTATGCAGCTCTTCGTCAAAAACTATAGATGTCTTCTGTTTAGCAGCCTACTTCTCTTAATACTGAGACTGGTGATTCCTCTACTATTACTTCTGCACCTCTACATCACCATGATGTGTGGATAGTTGGGCGGAAAAACAAAAAAGGAGATATAACCAACCCCGCAATTGCTGAGGTGGCTGCAAAAATGGTAAAATTCAACTCTCAAAGCAATTAGTATTGATGATTGTTATGTTTACTTACCAATTTCTATTGATGATGATTAGCGGGAGCTTCACAAGAAGAAAGGCTCGTTCATCCCTGAGGTCTCAAGGGATAAATTGATAGTTTCTCTCGGTAACCCAAAGCATCCTGGACGTGTTAGGGATGCAGAGGCTAGAGTGGGCCTAAGAGTGTTCTTTGGGCCATCACAGCACAAACATGTCCAAAAAGGGGAAACTTCAAAAGTTGAGTAACCTATTCTTTTTTTAGAATGTTATTGGAAAGGGAATTCATGAATCAAAAAGAGTTTCTTTTTGCCATGTATAGGTAGATGAGATAGTTGATAAGAGAGTCCAGGAAGCATTGAGCAAGTGGCAAGCATCTCAGTCTACCACTCTGACAGTACTTGTGGCACGCCGCTCTTCCCTAACGATAGAGGTGGTTGGGAGTAATCATGTAGAGGTGGATGGGAGTAATCCTATAAACCCACTACCTAGCACGTCCTTTGTAAGTATTTTAGTGACATAGTAGCTAGTCTTTTCAAGATGATATGTTTATTTATGTATATAATATACTCTATGTAATTTTGTAGGGGTTGAAGCCATGCCATCTAAAATTGAAAGAATATGCCATTGTAGAGGGTGAGGCTTACGCACACTTTCCAGGGCACACAATTCATGGCACTCCAATACCCGATGGTGCGGTTCATGTGAGACTGAGGCTTGTGTTTGCTACTTGGAGGAAGCATCCATTGCCATATGCCCACCCACATGCTGACAAACTTGGTGAAGTAGAAGGCAGAGTGATCTTGTAGCCCAAAATAGATGTCATCTATATTGATCATGTATGGTAAATTTACATTACGTTAAGAAAGTATATATGTATATACTTTACAATTGATATGAAATTATATATACTAACAAAGGAAAGAAACCTGCTACATCTTGTCCTCCTCCACCTCCACCTCTTCATGGAGTACCTAGTTGGCTTGCAAAGGACCTATACGACACGTTAGGTCCTCAATTCAGGGGTTTGGCAATATGGATAGGCAAGCATCTTGAAAATGGTCCTATTATTGTTTCTATTAAGGAGGAGGATGCAGGCCTAGCATATGATAATAATATATTTATACAATATATTTTGGAGTTGCTTACTTATGCTTGGTTGAATACATCTATGATAGAGCTATGATAGCTCTACTACAAGTGTCAAGACTCCTGGAGGAGAGACACCAACTTTTCCTATTACAGTTGGGGTACACCAAGGATCCACACTCAGCCCATATCTATTCATTATGGTTATGGATGAGTTAACAAAGAATGTCCATGATGATATTCCTTGGTGTATGTTATTTGCTGATGATATTGTTTTGATTGACGAAACAAAAGATGGATTGAATGATAAAGTTGAATGTTGGAGAAAGGCATTGGAATCAAATGGATTGATGATTAGCAGGATCAAAACTGAGTATATGCATTGCAATTTCAGCCAATCTCGCAGTGTGAATGATGGAGCCAAGTTGGACGGAGTAGATATACCAAAATGTGACAAATTTCGTTACTTAGGTTCTATTATTCAAATAGACGGGGATGTCCAAAATGATGTTTGTCACCGGATCACTGCAGGATGGTTGAAATGGAGGAGTGCAACTGGAGTTTTATGCGATCAGAAGATCCCTCTCAGGTTAAAAAGTAAGTTTTATAGAACAACTATACGACCAGCCATGCTCTATGGGAGTGAATGTTGGGCGGTGAAGAAACAAGGTCTCAACAAGATGAACGTGGCTGAAATGTGTATGCTGAGATGGATGTGTGGGAAGACAAGAAAAGATCGTATGAGAAATGACTATATCAGGAATAAAGTGGGGGTGGCGAGCATTGAGGACAAGTTGCGTGAGGGCCGACTCAGATGGTACAGACATGTGCAACACAGACCTACTAGTGCGCCTATACGAAGCAATGCTATTGAGCCAAACACTATAAATAGAAGAAGAGGAAGGCCTAAATTAACATGGGATGAGCTTATAAAGAGAGATTTTGAATCTCTACATCTCAATCAGAATATGACCCATGATAGAGCTGAATGGAAACGAAGGATCCATGTAGCCGACCCCAACATAGTTGGGATTGAGGCTTAGATGATGATGATGATGATATATATAGCTTATTTTATATACGATGATCTATTTTCTTATATATTAATGTATACGTAATTTATGTTTTGTCTGTACAAAATTTTCATTTACCAATGTGGGATTTCTAATTCCACCCTTGATGAGTCGTGTACATAAAGACCCTTCATCAGTTACCTTATATTGCTATATCACTTTTAAATATTTTGTTAAAGAAAAGAAGAGCGTGATAATAGCTCCATTCAATGTTGAGTAAGTTTACTTTACTTATATTTGGACTTCAAAAAATTACATTTTATTCTGGATTTTGAGTTATATATTTTTAACTTTCTTATCTGTAGTGGTAAGCATTGGGAGTTACTGGTTTTTTTCCCCAAGATGTTGATTATTTATTATCTAGACCCTGAGGGGAAGGAATTAGATAGTTCGGGACACACAATGCAAAGGCCATTATTCACGTGAGTTTTTTTTAATTTATATTCGTTAACATCTATTATAATATAACTATTAGTAATGCAATTTAATGTGTTACATTAACGTGTAGGGCTTTAAAAGTTTTCAAAAAGTTGGAGGAGACATGGGCAAGTAAAAGAAATCATTAGTCTGGGAAAATGTGAAAGTAGTTTCCTAACTCCAATGCATATATTATTTATGTGAACTATGCTTATTTTTATTTATTAACATTTTGTGTGATGTAATGTATAGTGTTTTGTACAAGGCAACGACTGGGCATATGCATACTACGCGATGCGGTATATGGACCTAATTGTCAGATATGCTACAGAAGAAATCGAAAACATACAACATGAATTATGTAGTCTTGATCATCATATATAAGTAGTCTCATTAGATAATATGAAAATATTAAACTTATTAATTGTATATATATGTCATTCTCTTTGTAGGTGTTTAAAACTAGTGACTTCAATATAGGGAAAAAGTTATTAGATGTACGTGATCCCTATACGATGGAACAATTAGATGACATAAGAGAACAATGGGAAAAAGCCTTTGCAAGGGAGGCAATTTTTTATTATAATTTGGTAGTGATGATGATAAAGAATGACATTTTTCAACTTTGATGTCATAATTATTTAAGTATTTGATGAAATTTCTAAACTTTGAAAGACGAGCTCATATGTACATGTGTGAATGACTTTTTTTAATTGTCTTATTGAAATTTGATCTATATACATGTGTGTGAATGTGAAGATGAATGAATGAATGTGCTTCTATATGTGTGTGAATGTGAAAATGGTTGAATGAATGGAATTGCAGGTTTGTACATGTCTGTGAATGTGAAAATGGTTCAATAAATGGAACTACAGGTTTCTACATGTGTGTGAATCATGTGAATGAATTAATTGTGTTTCTACATGTGGGTGAATCACATGATGTATATATAATCTTGATCATCTTGTATTATTGTAGGTTTGTGACCTGTTGTTTAGCTAAAATCAAACGATGTTGTAAACCTACAGTTATTGTAGGTTCTGCATCCTATAGTCCATCTAGGCAGTAGGCCTACAAGATGATGATAAAAAGACAATACATAGTCGTCGGTTATTTTAAAAAACCGTCACCCAATGTCAACAACGTCGGTAAAATATAGGAAATTGACATGTATGCTCTAACTCGGGCCAAATTTTTTTGTTCGAGCATAGAGATAAACATTTGTTACATATTAAAAAATTGACGACTATACTATATTTTTTCATGATATGGTGATAGGCGTCGATTTTCTAAGACTTAACTGACGCCTATGGTCCTAATGATATCGTTTATTTTTGGTTGCAATCGGGGCCAGATCTATGTTTTCGGTTTTGGAATAGAATTTGTATGATTCTACTTTTAGTGTCACCCAATTGGGTGTCGCTTGAAAACCAACGTTAAAAACCCATTTTAACTGATGTTAAAGGTGGTATCTATACTATTGGGGTTAGGTGGTGACGGTTTCTATAGTAGTTTACCTAGTAGTTAAATTGAGGACGCAGATACAACTCAGGGAATCTAGTCATAGTTGCAAATTAGTGCTCCAACTCCCTTTCATACTTAGATTGTGTGTGGCAGTATCTACATAGATGATTTAATTAAAGTAGTTGTAGTTGTTCAAGATACATTTCCAGTTGTCTTGTGTGACAAAGTGAAATTTAGTATTATTATGAATTGATTACTATTTTGACCTCATTATACCTATTAACAGTCCCAAATTATTTTTCTTGCCTTCATAATCATTATTGAGACTCAAATCCAAAATATGGTGATCAATGTGGACTTTATACACCTTGTGACACTACAAATTAGATTCAATCATCACATTTCCCAATGAACTATATTGGTCCATCAAACCTCATCTTCTTATCCTCAAACTTTTTTATGTATTCTATATATTTTTGTGAAGCAATTGTCCAAATTTCACTCAAATTGGACATTCCTACTATTTACTATGATTTTTTGAAGACGATGTGTTGAAAATCCTTTTATTTGCCTTTTTGTTTGCCCCTTTTCCACCTCAGTGATCCAGGGCTCTCTTAGGGGACGAACCCCAACCCTTGATTCAGGTCACGCAGATCCAGGCCAGACTGGGTAGCCACTAACCCATCACCTACCTCCCACTATCAGCAGGGAGGATGGCCGCGAGATCGAGTGCGCCTTGGACTCAATCTAGACCCTATTTTGAAATTCCAAGCAAACGAAAAGTTTCCTCTCATGATTTCAAACTTGTCCAGCCCAACTTTGACCACCTTCCACGATCGATTTCAACATTAAACTATTACCCTAGACTCCCTTTCTCTTGCTGATGACCTTGGTTTGAAACCAAGGATCATTTGCGGTGCAAAACCTAGCCCCAGCGCTATAAAATGGGTCCCACATGTTCGCCATCAACACACCAAGCTGTGAGCCTTGTTCTCACCCACTGTATCAGCCTCAGGTAGCCTAATTTTCACCCCCATCCTTCTCCTTTCAATGTAGTGCCACCACATAAGTTTCTTTAGGCGTTCTACCCTCGCCTCATCAGGCCACCGATCAAGGCATCCCTCCAACTCACGAGGGCGTAACAAGCATGGACGACATCTTTGCAACCTCCACCTGCTGCTCCTATGCTTGAACCACCTCCATGATAGTGAGGCCCTCTGATAAGCTTCTGGCTCACACGAGGCCTACGTGGGAGTGGAAAGAGTCCCTGAACCACCGGTTCGGTGGAGGAAGGCCCTGGTCCAAAGGACCCATCTGAACCGCATTTGAACCGAGAAATCAAAAAGGGAACCGACCAATCAGAGATGAACCTGACCTTTAGTTAAGCTAGCCACCTCACAATGTGACACAATCTGGATTACACATCTTGAATTGAACGATCATTGATTTTCACTATTTAAGGTACCTCTTCTCTCTCTCTAACGAATATTTATTAAAAATACTCAGATCATGAGTTAATCATAGAAATTGCATCCTGACTCCAAATAATTTGAATAAATAGTCAATTTTGATCAGAAAAACACAGTGAACCCATAAAAAATTCTTTTGAAACCTGATTCCAAATGATGCTCACTGATATCCCTAAATCTTGATCTCTTGCTTATGTAATTGGTCTAAATGACTCTATTTGTGGTTAATCTTGACTAAACACTAAAAATCCTAATTATTTTACTAGAATGCTCATATTGAAACTCTAAAAGCATACTTGACCTATTAGTTATATACATCCATATTTGTTGACTTGATTCAACCTTTAATATGATGATGACACATTAATATTATATTTGGCCTGAATCTTATGGAATATTATGATCTTTCGACCTAAATGTTGATCTTGAATATTAATCAGAACTTGATCTAATCTTGAAGACCAATGATGTTAGAACTTGAAAATGTTCTAAAGACTTGATTATGACTTAAATATTGATCATGAAAATTAGGATTAACACATATGATCCTAGAAAACCTAGGTAAGTCGTTCACACTCGAAAATACTTGACACTTGAAATAATGTTGGATACATTGAAATATGAGTTGATTATAAGTGAATGACCCAACCCTAATGTTGACATAGGAAAAGTGTAATCGTAATCTTGAATATTGAACATGATATTTTGAACATAATGATCTTAACCCTTGATCCAATCTTGATGATTTAGGATCTACCTCGAAGGGTTCACCTATTGATTCAAATATTGATTATACTCGAAATCCTTAGTGGAAGGTACACTATTATACCTCCTCTTTGGTTGTATTGAAGATACTTTTTATGTATCTCTTGATTGTATGCTTGTCTATATACTTGTTTGAGCTATTGTTCCCTACTGATTAGGATTCTGTATTTCCTATATTATATTTTGAGACAAACTAGAAAACATAAATGATATGCCCATTATGACTGCCCGTATACTAATTGTGATGACTCGAATAAAAATCAAGCCATCACCAGTAATAATCATAGAATAACCATAAACAACAGAATTAACAAAAATCACTAAGAATTAAAACTGTTTTGCACATAGAACCTCTTCTAACAAACTTCTTACAAAAGAACCAAAACTTTATATACATGTGATTCATATTGTACATACATTGTACTGTCTCATCTCGAGAATAACAAGTACCAGTTTCTTTAATTTAACATGTACACTAGTAATAGAAAATATCAAGTCGATCATTAAAACCACTACAAACTCTTCCAAGGACCTGAGAGAACAGAGATGACACATAGGACTTCTATCTATAAGACATGACAGATTGTACATCAACCTGAGCTATAACTCTTGTCCTGGCTATTGTTCTCCTTCTATAGTAAGATCTCTACTTTCTTATGCACGCCACCTAAAAATTGTGGATTCCACAGGGTGAGACAATTGTCCCAACGAGAGATATAACTCTCTGCCAACTATATTATTATCACAGAATATAATATAAAACTAAACTATAGGTATATTACTTGTTTAACAGATATATTTTTAAGTGGAAAGCAAAGATATTGATAACAGATCTATAAGTCATCCTTTTCTTGAAAAGGAATATGAAGAACATGTATAACATCTATCTATCAAGATGTGTAAAAGTAATAAGGAATAAACCAATGTTTTCATATTTGGTCCTTAAGCAAATACACTACACGGCTGATTACATGTCCACATCCATACTTATGTCCAGAGGAGATGAGATATACCACTCATACTCCAACCGACCACTAGTAAGTCGAAATAGGTACCATACAAGGTCAATGGTAGAGTCGGCGGCCAAGATCTCACCTTGACTCAGTCAGTACAAGACCACTTAGGATTTGCATGACATCTTGTGTCTGTTGTATTTAGCTATGACGGGGTATAGTAGCATCTTCTCTATAGAGTTACTATAGTAGCATGTACTCTCTTCGGGAGAAGTCCACTTAGCTATCCCAGATTTTTAGGATGTCCACTGAGCGATCCAAGTTTAATTTTATCAGGGTGTCCACTGAGCATCCTGATGTTTTTAGGGAGTCCACTGAGCACCCTTTGGGAGTCCACTTAGCCCCCTTATCACATATTCAAAAATATGCATTCTGAGTAAAACTCATTTCACCATTCAAAAAATACTGACACTGAATGGATCTATGGTATGGGAAACTACATGATAATATTCATCTTGCTTAATTAAGTGCATTAATGTATCTTTTAGCATCAATCAAGTTATAAGCAAGAATTATAACAAATGCTATAAGGGAAAACCATAATTGTAACTATCAGAAACTTTCATATTCATCGAGTCACATAGATCACTTAGAATTTCAATCTCTTATCATCATCATACTTGGG
This sequence comes from Alisma plantago-aquatica, assembly GCA_963693085.1. Classification (NCBI taxonomy): domain Eukaryota; kingdom Viridiplantae; phylum Streptophyta; class Magnoliopsida; order Alismatales; family Alismataceae; genus Alisma; species Alisma plantago-aquatica. The sequence goes on from OY856409.1 coordinate 846,464,859, forward strand.
TATTCAACCCTTAATTCATCATTGAGTATTGTCATCACTTAGCTGATGATCATTACCTCTAGGTCATCAGACCCAGGTATTTATTCATGTAGTCTACATAGCTTATTGAATCTGTATCACATAGCAACATAACTCTTTCTTAGCCATGCTCATTGTCGTAAGATAATTGCAATTTTTTTATATCTTATCATCAACAATTTCAAACACATGTCTATGAGAATACTAAGGAACACATCCTCTTTAATGAATTAGGGTTATATTTAATCTATTAGGGTTTCAAGATTTCATTATCATCATAATCACTCCTATAATAGGTAATTATTACCTCTAGGTTCTCTGACCCAAGTTTTCATCTTACTTGTTGTACAAGCGTTTCACATATCTCACATAGTTCATAAGACATCTTGTCACCTCTTACTAGGAAACAACTTACCCTTTAAGACATTAGACTATGTGTTATACAAGTGTTTCACACATCTTACAAGACTTAATTAAGTCTATTAATATAACACATCATAGCTCATATCTTGTTATGTTCATCATTTCATGATTTAGGTATAGTGTGCACTTTATGATGAAATATTCTTATGAACATATGACATCAATATTAAATTTTAATGATAAATACATCCTTCCCATGCATAGGGTTAGGATTATCTTCATCATGACTCTGTGATATAATAAAGTACATCCTTCCCATTATTAGGGTTAGGATTCATAATGTCTAGAATCTAACCCTAATTTATACTCCACTCATCGTAGGAGCATCAATACATACTTCTCCACATATTTATCACCCATATTGAAATCTTTCTCTCCTATCCTTATTAGGATATTGATTGCATCTTACTTAATTCACCTCTTAAGTTCTATTAACTTAACTTCATTAAATTATATTAATCTCATTATAACTCGATATTAATCACACAACATACATCACTTAGACATTTTTAATGGATTGGAGCATGCCTGCCATATCGGGTAGCATGATTGGTAATACTATTCTATTATGCTTGAGAATGCATATATTATCATAACAAATATTCATTTCATTATGTGGAGAAATCACACCATCATATCGGGTTTAGGGCATGTCCCTTATCACCATATCATGTAGTCATGTTGAGTTAGGTATCACTTCAACTTTTCTTATCTTAAGTCAGCCTCATATCATATATAGGTTAGACTATTATCCTCATATTGGGTATAGGGTGTATTGGGTTCTCATATCATGTACATGAGTACACCATGTCGGGCATCAAGTGTCAAGGGTTTACCATATCGGGCATCAAGTGTCAAGGAGGTACCATATCGGGCATCAAGTGTCAAGGAGGTACCATATCGGGCATTACGTGAGTTGCCTCATCAAGTATTGTTTAAGCATATACCAATAATATCATATCGATTTTCAACTTGGGTTTCCCATTTTGGATCTCATCTAGGGTTTCTCATATCAGATTTCATCTAGGGTTTCTCATATTAGATTTCATCTACGGTTTCTCATATCAGATTCCTTCTCGGGTTATCATATTGTGTACCCACATTGGATATCATCTTGGATTTCACCATAGTCATGTACCTATATTAGGTAGTATCATGTTGCCATATCATGTGTCTATGTCAACCCCCTAATCGGTTCACCTATGCTCAATATCATATCGGGCTAGACATCATATCGTTTTATTTTCATGAGTTTACCATATCGGGTACCCACATTGGATGGTACCTTGCTACCATATCATGTTCCCATGTTAACTATCATATCATGTTCCTATTATTGATAAGATTCTTGAACTTCAAAACATAACAAGGTGAATGTCAAATTTCTCTTTAACTAGACACAAGGTATAGGGAGTATATCGGTTTTTAAAAGATAAAAACATATCGAGTTCCCATTTATATCGGGCAAGGGTATCGGGCACCATATCATTTTACCTCTCTTTAGGAAAATCTCCTTTTGTCCTTAACCAATTCAATGGTTCTATTCTTTCTCCATAGTTGCATGATAGGCAAAACACTTAGCTACTTATCAACTCATCTCAACATGGTAAGGTGTATCGAGTTAACAAACTGAATTCCTATATCCTCATCTAGGGTTTTTCCCATATTGGGAAAAGGTATTTCTTTACCTTTGTGTCGTGTACAAGGTGATTGATAGGAATCCTCCATATTGTTCATATGGCTTATTATAACCTATCTTCATATCGGGCAAGTACCATATTAGTTTTCACAATCCTTCAACCCGTATCAGGTTGCAAGGGTCCTCAACCCATATCGGGTTATGAAATGATGATGTCATCATCATCAACCTCAAGATCATTGTCTGACTAATAAAAAACATGGATAAAAGTCCTAATTACTTGTTGGAACTCATGATATATCAATTGATCAAAGGAAATCCGAATTTGCAAATAATCAACAATTTGAACAATATTAAAGAAAATATAATAATATTGACGGGTTCAAGTTATATAACCCGCCTTATGAACAACTTCCAAGCTTCAAGCTTCAGATCCTCACGTTCCAAGGTTGAATAAGAGCCTTCTCCAAGCTCCAAGACTTGAGCTCCAAGCTCTTGCACGATATCCCTTATCACTTTGGGTGATATCACCTCACTTGGGTGCTTCAACCTACTTTGGTCGATATCTCTTCTCCTTGGATGATACCAAGCTTCACCACTCCACTCTCTTCACTATGGGTGACACAAGGAAGGGTGTTGCATGATACAAGAGGGAAGGTTACTTTCCAAGATCCAAAAATCTCACCAACAAGTGAAGGTCAAGGTATTTATACTTGAGGTTTATAGAAAAGAGTGTAATAGGTGTCATTTGCTTAAGTTACTTTATGCCACCTAGTCATGCAAGGTCGACACATGCTCTTGCATGCATGCCACTATTATATTTCCATGCAAAAAAAATAAAATCTCATGTATAATGTAGGGGATAAGGGGCAGCTCTTGAGTTGTCTTCTAGGGAAAGTGTCCTTCCACTAAGTATATTATAATATTTATCTCCATCTTTTCCAAGATAAGTTGAAATTTGATGCTTTTTAATTTCCTTGATGTTCCTTGCCATCATGGGCCAGGCCAAGTCTCCAAAAACCAATAGGAAACTTCTCTTATGGCTCTATGTCCAATAGGGACTTCTATTTCTAAGTCCTTAACTCGGTATGGCTCATGTGCATAACTTTCAACTTATGCATTTCCTTGGTCTTTTCATTATTAAGAGTCCCATCCCTTAAAGGTGGTTCAATTATGGTTCCCCCTTATTTCTCTCTCCTATAAATGATACCTAGAGGGAGTAGGGACATACTGGAGGTGGTAATTTGCACATTAACCTTATATTTTGTATATATTAAAATTCGTACCACAATTGATGTATCAAGCAATTAGCATTATTTACACAAGTTCTCACTTAGAATTTAGGCTTTGCACAAGCCACCACTTAGCATCATATTCTCTTTAATGATATCAAAACACTTAGAATACATTAAACATGTGATATTTGCAATGTAACCCCTCATCTTGGGTAAATTGCACTTTTTACTTAGATTGTTATATAATGCACACATAGTTTGCCAATAAGCTCCATTTTTTAAACCTCACAAAGAGTCTTAATTACTTTTCAAGGAATTAGAAAATTTCTATAACTATCTTGTTTAAGTAAAACTTCTAGGTTTAATCCATAACCTAGGTCAGGGGTGTTACAATTACAAACCCCTAATAAGGATTTCGTCCCCAAAATCCCAGATGAAGGAAGGCAATCGTTACCCGTATATTATATCATCAAGTTTCCACATAGCATCTTATTATCATAGAACTTGGATCAGTACCAAGTCCTTCCTCTCAGAGTTATCATGAAATCCACCATATAGGATGTATACTCAACTTTCCTTTCTATTAAGGATTATAGTATCCATTCTATGTTTAAGCAACACTTTGCAAGTTAGAGCAATACTATTCATACTTTGAATGATTCAAGTGTCAATCCTCATTGACTTATCATCTTTTTCAACTTACATCTTCTTATTTAATAAGATTCTTGACCTTAGGAATCTTCCTTATCCATTTTCTTAATTTAACATTTCTTCTTTAAAGAAAGGCTAAAATCTTACTTTGTCACTTGTCAATACTACCAGTCTTATCATACTTTTGTTGTGCTATTCTAATCGGCTGATACAATACTAACTTCCTTATGAATTATACCAACTATCCTTTAGTTTTCTATTTCTTTGTCATAAGAAGAGGCTACTTATTACAATAAACTTATCTCAGAGGTATTTCTAGACATCATGTATAAACTACCTCAACAAATCCAAATAGAAGTATTTTAAGGAATTTATTTTTAGCCTAATTAGCTCTCTTCCCAAAAAGATCCTGCAATTGTTCCTTCAATTGATATGTCCTTAATGATGTTATGTTTATGCAGAGCATAAACCCCTAACATATGATATCCCTACTATAGTTATCTCAAAGATGTCCCTTCTAGGTAACTAAATATGATTCATCTCATCAGGAGGCATGTTCTTATTTTCTTATACCATTGGAAGTTCTTGGATACTAGGATTCCTTACCTTGGTATTCATTATATGTGTCAAAAACACATCATATCCATATCATATCCATCTGCCTATTGTTATTACCAAAACCAAGGATCCTTCTTTTATCTTGAGACATTACTTAATACACATATCTTTATCTTGGAACCAAAAGAAATCTAAGACTAACTAATACTTTTCTAGGTATCCATTAAAAGAACACTTCTAACTCTTACACATCCAGAGTCATAAAACTTAATTAATTATCATGTTCCTATAAGGAAAGAACATATGGAAACACATTCCTCTTATCACCCCATTATCACTCAGGGTTGTTTATCAAAGAGAAGTGGTCATCATCCTCTCTAATTATTACATAAGCTTTCATTTGTTCAAGAGTCAATTACTCTTGTTTCATCCTAGGTTCCTTGCCATCAGTGTAGGAATTATAAGGATGATTATATGTCATTACTCCTTTCTTTGTTATTGTCTAACATATTCATGAACATTTTCAGATTTCATCACATTTCTCATTTTCACTCTCAAATAAAAGATATTTACTATTCACATAGTCTTTATCGAATAGGGATCATCTCCCTTGTTCCTTTTCTCTCATAATGAGGATTATACTTTTTTCTTCCTCATACACACAAATTGATCTGAGATCATTTTAGATTCCATTTCATTACACTTAGGATGTGATAAAAATATCCATGTCCTAGTTGTGTTATACTCACTAGATTGTTTCAAGATGACTACTTGATTTGAGTAATCAAATAGATAACAATCTAAGAGTTCCATACTTACCTTGTCTTCAATAATTGAATACATGGCATGGGTATACAAGTACTAATATTTAGGTAGTATGTACCTCATTTTAGTATCATAAACCTTTCTTTCCATAACATCAAAATATAAGACTTAACATCCCTGGATTTTCTCTAGATATCATTTTCACACTTCATCCTCTTTCATATAGATCGGAGTAATTTATAAAGCATTTTGAGCAGAATGTAAGTTCTTTTATTCCTTATGTTCATAATATTAATCATAGGAAGTTCAACAATAGCTACCTTCTCATACTTAACAAATAAAATCATAAAATGACATATCAGAATGACACAATTTTATTAGACTTGTCTCAGTTTGTGGATTGATTACTGTCTCAGGATGATTCATTACATTGAATCTCGTCGTTGCTTGATTCCAACGTCGTACTCTATCATTTAATGTGAATAGATCTACTCAGGTTGCCTGTCCACATCTTCACATGCCCCTGCTAAGCCATTGTCTTTGAGAGTCTTGTTGACTCAGCCTCACTGGTTGGGCCATTTCCTCCCTTCTTATTGGACAAGAAGGTCTAACATGCCCAATCTATCCACAATCAAAACATGTCTTATACACATCACCTGGTCTTGTCAGCCTTGTTGTCGATGTAGGGGTTACCTCAGAAGTCCTAACTGATGGAACATTAGGTACTTTGCCCCTTCTTGGTAGCCACTGCCCTGGTGCATTAGACATTTGTTGCTTTGGTGGCACCAAAAACTTCCCCTTGTTAGAACTACTAGGCATCTGTTCCTGCATTTGGGCGGATCTTCTCTTAATTCCTTCCCTATTATCCTTCTCTGGACATTCCTTTATAAAATGACTGGGTTGCCTAAACTTGTAACAAACCTTACTTCCGTGTCGTAACCTAATTCCTTTGTCATTTTCCACTGCTTTATTTCAACGATGTGGATCAAAAATCCTGTTAGAGCCCAAAATTGCGTTATTAGGGACTGGTAATCTAGGTTGTATTGCTTGTATTTGATCCTCAATTTGCCTCAATTCTGTCATAACCCGTCTAGTGAAGGAATTAAAGGTAGGATTCTCTATCATATTTGTATCATCCTAAGGTTTAATAGGTAGTCATTTTTCTCTTTCCTGGTCCCTTGGACCTTCTCCTGGTGCAACAGCATTGCTTTCAGCAATGTGTTCCTTATGTTCTCCAAACATCTTTAAGATTTACTCTATCTTCTGCATAAGCAGAAGTCACTATAATACATACTGAAGGACACTAGAACAGACTCAACACTTTAGTCATATGTCTCTGTAGACTCAGCAAACCTTAGGTTCTGATACCAAAACTTTGTGATGACCCGATTACAAAACAAGCCATCACCAGTAATAATCGCGGAATAACCATAAACAAAAGAATTAACAAAAATCACTAAGAATTAAAACCGTTTTGCACATAGAACCTCTTCCAACAAACTTCTTACAAAAGAACCAAAACTTTATATACATGTGATTCATATTGTACATACATTGTACTGTCTCATCTCGAGAATAACAAGTACCAGTTGCTTTACTTTAACATGTACACTGGTAACATAAAATCTCAAGTTGATCATAAAAAACACTAAGAACTATCTTCCAAGGACCTGAGAGTATAGAGACGATACATATGACTTCTATCTATAACACATGACAGATTGTACATCAACCTGAGCTGTCACTCCTATCCTAGTTGTTGTTCTCCTTCTGCAGTAAGATCTCTACTTTCTCGTGCACTCCCACCTAAAAATTGCGGATCCCATGGGGTGAGACAATTGTCCCAGTAAGAGATATAACTCTCCACCAACTATATTATTATCACAGAATATAATATAAAACTGAACTGCATGTATTTTACTTATTTAATAGATATATTTTTAAGTGCAAAGAAAATATATTGATAACAGATTTATAAGTCATCTTTGGCTTAAAAATAAAAGTGAAGAACATGTATAACATCTATATATCAAGATGTATAAAAGTAATAAGGCATCAACCAATGTTTTCGTGTTTGGTCCTTAAGAAAATACAATGCATGGTTGATTACATGTTCACATCCATACTTATGCCCAGAGGAGATGAGATATACCGCTCATACTCCAACTGATCACTAGTAAGTCGAAATCGATACCATACAAGGTCAATGGTAGAGCCGACTATCAAGACCCCACCTTGTATCGGTCAGTACGAGACCACTTAGGATTAGCATGACATCTTGTGTCTGTTGTATTTAGCTATGCTAGGGTATAGCGGCATATTCTCTATAGAGTTACTACCGTAGCATGTACTCTCTTTGGGAGAAGTCCACTTAGCGTTCCCGGATTTTCAAGATGTCCACTAAGCGATCCTGGTTTAGTTTAATCAGGGTATCCACTGAGCATCCTGATGTTTTTAGGGAGTGCACTATGCACCCTTTGGGAGTCCACTTAGCCCCCTTATCACATATTAAAAAATATGTGTTCTGAGTAAAAATCATTTTACCATTCAGCAAATATTGACACTGAATGGATCTATGATCTGGGCAACTACACGATAATATTCATCGTGCTTAATTAAGTACATTGTTGTATCTTTTAGCATCAATCAAGTTACAAGCAAGAATTATCACAAATGCTACAAGGGAAAAGCATAATTTCATCTATTAGAAACTTTCATATTCACTAAGTCACACAAATCACTTAGAATTTCAATATCTTACCCTCATCATACTTGGGTATTCAACCCTTAATTCATCACTGAGTATTGTCACCACTTAGCAGATGATCATTACTTCTAGGTCATTAGACCCGGGTATTTATTCACATAGTCCACATAGCTTATTGAATCTATATTACATAGCAACATAACTCTTTCTTGGCCATGCTCATTGTCTTAAGATAATTGCATGATTATTACATCTTATCATCAGCAATTTGAAACACATGTCTATGAGAATACTAAGGAATACATACACTTTAATGAATTAGGGTTATATTTAATTGATTAGGGTTTCAAGATTTCATTATCATCATAATCACTGGATCTTGGTATTCAAACCTCTAGATCCCCACATAGCATTGTCACTCCTATAACTAGTAATTATTACCACCAGGTTCTCTGACCTAGGTTTTCATCTTACTTTTTGTACAAGCATTTCACATAGCTCACATAGTTCATAAGACATCTTGTCACCTCTTACTAGGCAACAAATTACCCTTTAAGACATTAGACTACTTGTTATACAAGTGTTTCACACAGCTTACAAGACTTAATTAAGTCTATTAATATAACACATCATAGCTCATATCTTGCTATGTTCATCATTTCATGATTCAAGTATAGTGTGCACTTTATGATGAAAGATTCTTATCAACATATAACATCATTATTCAATATTAGTGAGAAATACATCCTACCCATGCTTAGGGTTAGGATTATCTACATCATCACATTGTGATATAAGAAAGTACATCCTTCCCGTTATTAGGGTTAGGATTCATAATGTCTAGAATCAAACCCTAATTAATACTCCACTCATCATAGGAGTATCAATACATATTGCTCCACATATTTATCACCCATATTGAAATCTTTCTCTCTTATCCTTATTAGGATATTGATTCAATCTTTCTCAATTCACCTCTTAAGGTCTATTAACTTAACATCATTAAATTATATTAATATCATTAGAACTAAATACTAATCACTCAGCATACATCACTTATACATTTTTAATGGATTGGAGCATGCCTACCATATCGGGTAGCATGATTGGTAATACTATTATATTATGATTGAGAATGCATATATTATCATAACAAATATTCATTTCATTATGTGGAGAAATCAACCATAATATCGGGTTTAGGGCATGTCCCTTATCACCATATTAGGTAGTCATGTTGAGTTAGGTATCACTTCAACTTTTCTTATCTTAAGTCAACCTCATATCATATATATGTTAGACTATTATCCTCATATTGGGTATAGGGTTTATTGGGTTCTCATATCATGTACATGATTACACCATGTCGGGCATCAAGTGTCAAGGGTGTACCATATCGGGTATCAAGTGTTAAGGAGGTACCATATCAGGCATCAAGTGTCAAGGAAGAATCATATCGGGCATCAAGTTTCAAGGAGGTACCATATCAGGCATTACATGAGTTGCCTCATCAAGTATTGTTTAAGTATATACCAATAATATCATATCAGTTTTCATCTTGGGTTTTCCATTTTGGATCTCATCTAGGGTTTCTCATAGGATTTCATCTAGGGTTTCTCATATCAGAATTCATCTAGGTTATCTCATATCAGATTCCTTTTTGGGTTATCATATCGTGTACCCATATTGGATATCATCATGGATTTGACCATAATCGTGTACCTATATTAGGTAGTATCATGTTGCCATATCTTGTGTCTATTTCAACCCTCATATCAGTTCACATATGCTCAATATCATATCCGGCTAGACATCATATAATTTTATTCTCGTGAGTTCACCATATCGGGTACCCACATTAGGTGGTACCTTGCTACCATATAGTGTTCCCATGTTAACTATCATATCGTGTTCCTAATATAGATAAGATTCTTGAACTTCAAAACATAATAAGGTGAATGTCCAATTGCTTTTTAACTTGACACAAGGTATTGGGAGTATATCAGTTTTTTAAAGATAAAATCATATCAGGTTCCCATTTATATCGGGCACCATATCGGCTTACCTCTCTTTAGGCAAACCTCCTTTTATCCTTAACCAATTGAATTGTTCTATTCTTTCTCCATAGTTGCACGATAGGAAAAACGCATAGCTACTTATCAACTCATCTCAACATGGTAAGGTGTATCGAGTTAACATACTGAATTCCTATATCCTAATCTAGGGTTTTGCCCATATCGGGCAAAGGTATTTCTTTACCTTTGTTTTGTGTACAAGGTGATTGATAGGAATCCTACATATCATTCATAGGGCTTATTATAACCTATCTTCATATCAAGCAAGTCTCTATGATGGGCTCCATATCGGTTTTCATAATCCTTCAACCCATATCGGGTTGCAAGGGTCCTCGACCCATATCGGGTTATCTAATGATGATGTAATCATCATCAACCTCAAGATCATTATATGACTAATCAAAATCATGGATAACAGTCCTAATTACTTATTGGAACCCATGGATATATCAATTAATCAAAGGAAATATGAATTTGCAAATAATCAACAATTTGAACAATATTAAAGAAAAGATAATAATATTGAAGGGTTCAAGTTATATAACCCGCCTTATGAACAACTTCCAAGCTTCAATCTTTAACTCCTCACGTTCCAAGGTTGAAGATGAGCCTTCTCCAAGATCCAAGAGTAGAGCTCCAAGCTCTTGCACGATATCCCTTATCACTTTTGGCGATATCACCTCACTTGGGTGCTTCAACCTACTTTGGATGATATTTGTTCTCCTTGGCCGTTACCAAGCTTCACCACTCCACTCTATTCACTATGGGCGACACAAGGAAGGGTGTTGCATGATACAAGAGGGAAGGTTACTTTCCAAGATTCGAAAATATCACCAACAAGTGAAGGTCAAGGTATTTATGCTTGCGGTTTATAGAAAAGAGTGTAATAGGTGTTATTTGCTTAAGTTATTTCATGCCACCTAGACATGCAAGGTTGACACATGCTCTTGCATGCATGCCACTATTATCTTGCCATGCAAAAAAATAAAAGTTCATGGATATTGTAGGGGATAAGGGGTGGCTATTGAGTTGTCTTCTAGGGCAAGTCTCCTTCCACTAAGTATATTATAATATTTATCTCCATCTTTTCAAAGATAAGTTGAAATTTGATGCTTTGTCATTTCCTTGAAGTGCTTTGCGCATCATGGGCCAAGTCAAGGCTCCAAAAACTGATAGGAAACTTCTCTTATGGTTCTATGGCCGATAGGGACTTCTATTTCTAAGTCCTTAACTCGATATGGCTCATGTGCATAGCTTTCAACTTATGTATTTCCTTGGTCTTTTCTTTATTAAGAGTCCCATCCCCCAAAGGTGGTTCAATTATGGCGCCCCTTTATTTCTCTCTCCTTTAAATGATACCTAGAGGGAGTAGGGACATACTAGAGGTGGTAATTTGCACATTAACTCTATATTTTATATATATTGAAATTCGTACCACAATTGATGCATCAAGCACTTGGCATTATTTACACAAGTTCTCACTTAGAATTTAGGCTTAGCACAAGCCACCACTTAGCATCATATTTTCTTTCATGATATCAAAACACTTAGAATACATTCAACATTTGATATTTGTAATGTAACCCCTCATCTTGGGTAAATTGCACTTTTCACTTAGATTGTCATAGAATGCACACATAGTTTGCAAATAAGCTCCATTTTGAAAATAAACCTCATAAAGAGTCTTAACTACTTTTCAAGGAATTTGAACAAGTCTATAATTATCTTGTTTAAGTAAAACTTCTAGGGTTAAGCTATAACCCAGGTCAGGGGTGTTACACTGATGATGATGATATTAATCATGTTGATAATGTTGATATTGAGTGCAACAACCCCCTCATTTGGAGGTGGGACTTGTATATTGGCCTCCTATTTCCTATGGTGAGAAGGAGCCTAGTGATCTTCCCCATCGTTGGGGTAATAGTGTCACACAAAATATATAAGCATGGTTATTTGATTACAGCATAATGGGAACTCATAATAAAATTTAATCGTTGAATAACAAACATTTTATCGAATGATATTGGTTTTGGAAATCATTTTTTATACTTTTGAATATAAGTCACGCCAAGTATACTCTTTTCTTATAAACAATTTTACTTGTTTTATATAGCATACCATGCAATTGCATGATTGTGTCTCAATTTTCTTGATTTTAGGAAATATAAATGGAACACTAACTAAGATCTCTTCCGCACTCCACATAATCTGGTGATAAGGTTAATCAACTATATCTCATATATTGGGTTAGTTTGTTCTTTAAATATCCAATTTTTTAGTTATTTTTCTTATTGTATATGATAGTGTGTTAGATCCATTCGGGCCACTCAGGGACGGGTGCTTCCATCCCTTTACTACTGTCTATGCAGTAGGATTGGGATTGGGATTGGGGTAAGAACGGTTTTGTGACAGTTCATATCAGAGCTTACACACTCCCATATACTTTAGGTAAATAATTTGGGACAATTAATAGGTATAATGAGGTCAAAATAGTAATAAATTCATAATAATGCTAAATTTCACTTTGTCACATCTTGTGTGAATGATATCCAAATTGTTCCACAAGGGTGGACATGTTGTAGGCATTCATAGGAGTATGAGACGGCTCCTCGACATGATGCATCTGAGGATGATATAACACTTCTAATCAGCCTTAGATAGATGGGAAATTTGAATAAGCCTTTAGGTTCTAGAGGACTTTCTTCATGCATGTATAATTGATTGGGGAAAATCTATTATTACTCTTAGTCAAACTCACTCATAATAACGTTAATCACAACAACATTGGAATGGATCTTTATGAGGTTTACTATGGAAGGTCATAGAGGTCTCTGTATATATGGAGTGAGTTAGGTGAAAGAAGTTCAATTTTTAGTGATGAGTTGTAGTTCTATACATATCGGATTGATCTAATAAAGGATCAACTTAAGTAAAAGCAAACATCAAATATATATTGATGCTCACATTTCTGATTGGTCATTTAAACTAGGTGACCATGTCTTCCTAAGAGTGAGATCCCTCAAGTATATTTCTATATATAAAGTAAAGAGTAAGGTCAATCCCCTTTATATTGGATCCTTTCATATCCTTGGAAAGGTGGGAGAGAGTTATCGCATGTTAGCTCTACCACTTAATTATGAAAAGATTCATAATATTTACAATGCATCACCTCCAAGTTCATAGAATAAGGATACTTTCCACATCTTAGTGTCCAATCCTATTAAGATGATGAAGGATATTTCTTATGTGGAGTGATCCTTAAGGATTCTTGATACTAATAATAAACACCTAAAGAATAAAGATATTGTTCTTATTAAAGATCAATGAAGGAATCATAATCAAATAGCAGGATACATGGGAGATTAAGGACAAAATGCTAAAAAAAACTAAATCATTTCAATCCATGAAGTTTGGAGAATAAAATTACATAAGAGAGATTATTGTTACATCATCACATCTTTTATGTGTACTTATTTATTACACGGATTTACTTTTTATTATATCAATATAATATCTTTTAGACTTTTTAGTAACTATGGAGTATATGAAAAAATTTCTGGGACAGGTAGTGAGACATAGTTAGTGTTCAATAAAGCTTAATGGCCAAGTTTGGTAAATAAATTATAATCTATTATTTATTACTAAATTTGAATTTAAATAAAATCAAACCATTGTATAGTGTATATAAACAAACTAGAAATAAAAAATTATAAATATTTGCATGAATAATTAAGAATGTGAGCAACTTTTGGTGGATGTTGAAGTTGGTTAGCATAATCAAATTATTTCACTCAAGAGAATGACCAAATACTTATTTAAATAATGAAAATATTAACTTTCATATAAGTGGCACATTGTGGAATCCCTTCTAGGATAATGGATAAATGCAAGATATATAATATATGATCCCAACGATTGACGTTGACTTCCACATATGGATTTATAAAAACAATAGTCATTTCTTTTCTTGATGAATATCTTGAGAATACATTAGCATTATTGGATACAAGCAACACAATTGTCTTCAAGAGTTCTTTTCAAGACACTTAATCCCTAACACAAACCCTATTTCCCTTTCTTCACAAAATATGCGATCTCCCACTCTTATTCCTCCCTATTAAGAGTTGTGGAGCCTGAGTGAGATCCACAACAAATCTAGGATTTCTTTAGCTCATTAGAGGTGTGGAAATCCTCCTATCTTTCCAATTTTATTCCCAAACACTATGCTCCTTTACCAAAGTCAACCTATCAATTCTAGTTCTCTATCACCATCCTCCTAACCATCACCACTCTCACCTCACCCTTGGACTATCCTTGGTTGTCCATAAATGTGTCATATGCCTCACACAACTTTTCTTTCAATTTAAATATTTTACAAACCCCATCTACCATGTGCCCAAGGAAATTGTCCAGTATTACACACCATGATACCTTGTGACTCACTTTTGCAATTAAATCTCAAGAAAGGAATCATAAAGCTTTTCATACCCTCCTGCAATCACTATTTGAGGCAATTCCCTAAGACCCAATTATGATGCTTCCATTGATACCCAATAGTTACATACAACTACCCAATTAGATTTCTTTATGAGAAAATAATCTTTTTATATGTTCTGATCTTTAAAATACACTTCAATGCTTTAAAGGAATCAAAACCATATATTCTTCCTTGTTTTTCTATTCCATTTCCCTAGATGCTATTATATTGACTTGTTATTTCTCCACCAGATACTTTTGGACATTGATCAAAGGGTTTTTGAGTTTTTCAGTGCATGAGGAAGTTATTCCCATGCACAGTTTCCCATGCTTTTCATAGATCATGAGATGAATTCTCGCACTCGTCACATGTTGTGTGTTGAATCTGGAGGACCTTTCATGGCTCGATTTTTCTTGTCTACCCTCAATGGGATATGTTAAAACTATATATAATGGATGCCTTTATGTTTTCTTCCTCTAGTCAAATGTTGATGGAATGAAATTCACATTGATTTATCCCATCTCAAATTGGAATTTATATAAAAACTATGATGTTCTCTCTCTTCCATATATGCAAGTCTAGACTCATAATATGCTTAATTGTTTTCAACAACCTGTCTCACCGTCAATTGGATAACTTTGAGTCACATTATGCTCAATTGATGAATTGTATTTGATTAGATAAAACATTGAGCATATTTGACTAAAGCTGAGTTTATAATTACAATGCTAACATTCAACTTGATAATTAACTTCCCTTAACATCATCATCTTAGATCCAAAATTTTGGTATAAGACTAAGAAGAAATTTTTAATCAATGTCGAACATTTCACCTCAATCAGAGCTATGGTTTGAAATTTATTAATTTCTCAGGATTAACAAAGAAACAAAAATTTGAAATCCTCTTTTCTAACTCCTTTGGCACATCATTCATCCACGACCCTTTCTATTGTCCAATGAGAGGACACAAAGATATGGACATGGACCCCTCTCTGACTCAATCTCCTTGAGTGGCGTTGGGCCAAGATAACCACTTAATCTAGTTAATCCTTTGGCCAAGACCAATCAAATGGATCTTGACTCTTCATCATCCCATCACTCATC
This sequence comes from Alisma plantago-aquatica, assembly GCA_963693085.1. Taxonomy (NCBI): domain Eukaryota; kingdom Viridiplantae; phylum Streptophyta; class Magnoliopsida; order Alismatales; family Alismataceae; genus Alisma; species Alisma plantago-aquatica. Next base: position 846,480,511 of record OY856409.1, read on the forward strand.
CCACACACTTAATGGAATAGATGCCTCCCAGTCACCTTCCCATGCCATGCTTACGTGCATCCTAACCACACAATGTTTCCTCCTTTGACTCTGTCGTCTCTCACCCTTTCATTTTTTCCCTCTCTTGCCACCTCTCGCACCCTATTGTTCCTCTATTCTCTTCTTCATCTCCTCCTCCGTTTTGGCATTGCCACAAATACTTGTTTGTATATTTTCACCAGAAGCTCCTTAGCCTCTTCTATGACCTCCATCTTCCCCATGAGGCTTCTATGAGCTGAAATGGCTCCTTCAATATACCTAGGGTGGTCTCATGCCACCTCAACACTTGGTATTAGTGAGGCCGATTGTAGTAGATTGCTTCTTTCTCACGTAGGTTAGTAACTTGGGGAAGATGAGTCCCCATCGCCAATCCTCATGTGGATGGTGTATATCAGCCATCACTCTCCCTCTCTCAACCTCTCTTTCTCCCTCTCATGGTAGTAAAATTGGTATAGTAGACCATTCCATATGATGAACTCATCTTATAAAATAATCTTTCTTGGATGCTAATGATGACCTTGTAGCACCAAATGTGTCTTAATATTCCTTTATGTGGACTTCTATTGTTAATTCTTAAACCTTGTACAAATGTTGATTTAATGACACTCAAAAGTTCTATGTGATCTAAACATCAGTAACCATATATTCCTTGTACCCCTAAATGCCAAGTGGAGCACTCTCTTTCTCTATTATAACTAAGTGAGCTAAATCTCACATGAAATTTGACCTAGTGTGCATGTTGTTCATTTGAGATCTAATTGTGTACAAATGTCACCCTAATGATCATCTATGATATTGATGTATTCAAATCAGTAACTTGTTGATACGTATGACACTAAATCAATATTGATTTCATTAATACTCTAATGATGACTATCTTGCATGCAAATGACTCAAACTGAATTAATATGACTAAGTTGATGCATATGTCACTAATCTTGCTCAAATATTATGATTTCTCTACTAATTTCATGGAACCCTTGTGGGAAATAAGATGTAATCGTCCAAGAAAATTAGTCTCATATTAAAAACAAACTAATTACTCTGACACTCCCCTCAAGTTGCAACAAGGATGAAATCTAATCTGCCCATACATAAAAAGAATAAAAAAAACCACCCAAAAATTGATCTTTCCTGACATGAAATGATCTTTCACTAAATTTTGCAACATAAAAATTGAAGCACTCTAAGACTCCCCCCTAAAGAAGAAGCATGTAGAAGCAAACAAGTCTTCCCCCTCGATGTAGATAAGATTAATGAAGAGGCAATGATAGCTGAATAGACTCCCATTGAAATTTATAATTGTCAGACCAATAAGAGTGATCATGAATGATCATCAATTCTTTAGTGAGCATACAAAATTGTAGATGGAGAAGAATATATGTATAAGTCATATGAGTCATCATTGTTGTCGAAGCAGTTCTGCACAAGAAGCGCCAACACTAGAATAGAGCATGATAGTTGATTGGAGAGTTGTTTTAGAAATATTACGCTACAATAGGTGGGATGTGTTTGATACATGTTACTAGAGGAATATTCATTGTAGTAGGTCTCAACAACATAGATGGATATGTAAAAACTAGACAATGATGCCAAATTATACGTCTTCCTCTCTTGATTATCTCCTCCACCTCTCTCTTTCCTCAACTCATCTTTGTCTATTCTCCTTGTCACCCAACCACAAATATGATCATGAGAGTGGTAGGGTGGAAAATTAGCAAAATTGGTAGAGGAATGGAAATGGGAACATACATAATTAAAGCATTATCTGCATAAAGGCATTGTAGAAGTACAAGACACTACCGGTATATAGGCATAGTAGGAAAAATAAAAGCATAGGAATATAGGTGTTGTGATATGCATCATAGAAGATCCCTAATTTAAAAAAAGGTAGTTAGACATGTGGGTTAGGAGATCACATGGAGAGGAAGAAAATTTAGTGATGTGTCCCTTCTATTCTAGTTTGCTTTATAAACTAGCATGGGGACTTTTATTTACAATATTTTGCTTATATAATTGATAATATGAGTCAATGTGCTACATGACCCAATTAGACATATCTAGGAAGAAAAATGAACGGATCCTTATGTGACCCACAAAGGCACACATATCTATACCTTTGGCCAACACATGTAAAGGCAAGGGGGCGGAGCCCCACAGTATGGATTATGTCAAAAGTTAGATACACTAACATCATTCCTATTGTGTATTGGAGGGAAGTCACAAGAAAATTGAGGGGATGATATCAAGGAGTCATGTGATCGATTTGGATGTTAAATTAATGGATGATTAGTCAAGGGGGATTAGAATATGGCATCAGGGATAGGGAGCAATGACTCTACATTACGCCCGGGTATCAACCTTTCTTTTGTCTCTACTCATCTCTTCCATGTTCTATTTGGTGGTCACAAATCTAGGAGCAATTATAATAACTAAAGGCAGCATTGGGGATGCCCCAAAGGTTGATGCTTCCATCATAGCCAGGCCTAAAAGTGATCGCAATGCTCTTGCATACAATGAAATCCTAAAATGATATATTTTTCTAGAAATGGGGCAAGTGTTATGCATATTCCTCAATTCTTACCCTCGTTTCTTTGAGGTGTCATAGAGAAACCGGATGCAATGTTGCCCTCATTTTCACATCACTACTTGCTTTTGAAACCATATATAGCATGCATCAGATAGAACTTCCTCCAATATGGTATAGTCATTCATCGAGCAACGCGTCTGAGGTGGGTTATTAAACCATTATGGCGTTCGATTTCAAAAGTTAGATGACTGAAATACTCAATCTCTTTGGATCCCTAGACACTAGAAGGTTTTCTCCAAGTATCTATATCGCGTGCTAAATGATGCAATGAGCCTCTATAATAGACGATTTTTTCTATAGAAGAAGAGGACAAAACAAGACAATCATGAACATAAGGGTGAAGCTTGGTGGGCGGCTAAGTCAAGAAGAGATGAAGTCTAGCCCGAGGAAGAAGATTCCAAACACGATTTCAAACAGAGATTTCTTTCTCCGAACAGAAGATTTGTGTTTAATTAGTCCGGTTCTGCACAAAGACAAAGTTGATTCTTTTCGAAAAGAGTTTTATGGCACACAATCTATATAAAGATGTACTTGTACTAGTTTCGAACCTTGTTAACGGAGAGTAAGTAAATTGCCTTGGTTTAACTGTGGCCCTTGGGATAAGTAAATGACGATTGGAGAAGAGAAACGTCTGGGTCATTTTAGAGAGGCAAGCGTTATAATACTTGGGAAGCACGCGGGAGGAAAGCAAACGAAAGCTGGCAGATGAGATCACCCGCTCCTGCTCTTCTCTGCAGTAGTACCGAGGGTGGCTGCAGAAGTAGTGGCGAACCGCTACCTGGTGTACTGTTCTACTGTGGTTTTGAAACTGCTGTCTGATGGTTGCCGGAGGCGTTGTTGGAGAACAAAAACACTATACGGAAAGCTGTCACTTGGTCATATATGGAAAGTAGTACAACGCCCAGATTGGTGTTTGTCGTAGCGCGAACAAAAGAAGGTACGCAGAAGAGGACGAGGAATGAAAGGGAAAATAAAAAAAAATGGGAAGAAAAAGAAGTGGACAGGGTTGGTCGGTCCGTTATCCACTTACAACTTTGGGCGCACTCGCATCCAGGGAGGAACAAATAGCGACATCGGCCTCACTACTGTACACACGCTCACGGCACACCCTGACCCGCTCCTATATTACGATAGGTTGCGCCCTCAGCCAACTAAAAAGTTTAATGAAAGTTCTATCATTATCCCAAAAACCAATATTATCACACCTGCGCAGATTTACAACGGGTTACGGAGCTCTAGTCTTCTTTTCCTTTCAAATCTAAAAAACTATATTTTACATATCTATATCATATACTAATACTTTAATTATACGTGCACTTTTTAAGATGATATGCATTGTAAATTCGTGTAGTTGGGTTGATGTTTGTTTCTACTTCTTATTCAAATGACTTGATTTCAAATTTCACTAGCAACATGTTTTGTATAAAATTCATTTAATTCAGTCTCCTCACTTCTTATAAGTAATATTTTTTGGTGACGAGGGAACCACTCCCGCACGAGCGCCACTTTGTGACTTCTTACAAGTAATATTATAGGCATATATTGTAAATTCATGGATTTGCCCTGTTATCACATTAAATCAGTGTGATATATGCACATAAATCTACACAAAGAAGAAGGGACAAGTGAAATGATATCAACGATCACTAATTTGGCAGGATATATCGCTGGGGACAAGCACCAAACCCGATCTGAGACACACTCATAACCTGATCTAGACACAGACCATATATCATTTCTGAAAATTTACAGACGGGGTCTATCAAGAATCATTTCAATCAAACAGTTGTGGGCCATGTATAGAAATAAGATGTACGTTTACTCATCAATTATCAAAAATAGACTAGAGAGAGACATATCAACTATGGGGCCAGAGACTGGAAAATAGAAGCACGGGCTGCACTTAGGCCTAATTTGGTTGGGTGTAAAATCAACCAACACCGGGAAAATAAAAATAGGAAATGCAAGAGGATGAGTTGAAAGGCCAACATCCTCGTCTGGTTTTAAGTAGTTGGAATGCAGAACTTCAGTTTGCATCTGTCTGGTTGTACGCAGTTCATCGTGTCATCAACTGATCAGCGTGTGTAATTACACGATTGTGGATGCTCATATCTGGACTGCATATGTACCTGCTAGCTCTGCATAAAGGGCAGCAGTGGAAATCTGGTCACAGCTGGGCGACTGAAAGACGGAAGGAACTGAAACCGCGCCCAATAATGGCGTGGTTGGTTTTCTCACATTTCTGCATTGCTGAAAGTCAAGTTGCGGTTGATTTTCTCGGTGCGAACTGGATCCGCGTCCAACCAAACAAATGATGTTGAAATTTGTTTAAAGTTGCAACTGCATGTGTTAGTATGCAGCCCAACCAAACGGGTCCTTACACACACCCGCCAGTGCTCGCTTATACGCCATGAAAGGGGAAAAAATAGGGCTCCGAACCTTCTAAAAGGCATGTAAACGGATTAATGAGAATTCGAACATGGGAGTGATATATGTACAGCAACAGACACAACGAAGGGAGGAACGGGTGAGTACTAATTTGAACGTCAGTGGCCTGATGGGAAACTGCTTTTAGGGTCCGTTTGGTTGGATGGAAATCCAACACACTACAAACCAACTGCCTGATAGTTCCAATTCAATTCGTTTGGTTGCATGCGGCTATAAAGTTTGAACGAAAAGTGAATTCTCACTTATGCACTATTTATACTAAAAACTAAGGATATAGAACCACGCAGAATTTAGACGTGGTTCGTTTTCTCAGCTACCTACCTGCCAGCGTAATATGGGGCATGTCTAAGATGATCGAGACATGCTAATGAGGAGCTTACAATGAGTATTAATCATGATGTCTCCGATCAGTTTTTGTTTTTGTGCGATGATTGAGTGTCAATGGAATAATAAAAAGTTTGACAAATGAGCGAACCATTGATTTGAACTTCTTGTACATTATATTTTGTAAATATCCACATATTTATTGTGTTCATCCTGATTTTTCATATACTTGCACAAAAAATATGTTGATTACGTTAATGACAATATGTTTATTTGTAATGTACAATGTACCAAATATTGAAACATATGCCATACAATGCATTACAATATGCATGATTTTTTAATCGAATTAGGATGCACCTGTATAAGTGATCTAGATAACCTTCTTTTCTCTTAAAAAATATGATTCATTTATTTTAGTTTTTTTAGGAGTATTGCAATTCATATAACATAAAATTCTTTTATGTAAATAAAATGTTATAATCACCCCAAACCAAATGCTTTTCAGACAACACATTAGGTCCTTAGATTACATGCTAATATTTTTCCTATATTATACATATTTTTTGTGTTTATATAAAACTCAAAGATCATATGGAAAATAAAAATCCCATATACAAAGAGAAAAACACAACTACATGAGTGTATAGAATTTTTGAATATCCTCCATTTTTGTTATCAAATATGTGATTTTCATGGCTAACATGTATATGTTGTTGATGTGATTTCATCGCTCAAAATTAACTCTATTTACGAAAACTTATTTAGTACAACATTTATGTACAAGGACATATATAAAATAAGTATAGAGTCTTATACAATCAAGAAGGAGTATGAAATGTATACACATACCACTTAGTGGAATTCAAAAACACTAAAACCTTCAGTTTGACTATGTAATGATTTATATTTTCGTTATGCTTATTAGTAATAAATAAAATCTATCCAAAAGATAACATATGATTAGTAGGAAATATCTTACTAACAAATATATCTATTCTTAACCAAATTATTTTTTACCTCTCATTCTAGAACAAAATGATCCATAGATTTATGCAAGTCATTTTATGTTAATTATAGCTCATGTTAATATATATGATCTAAAATATACAACTTTATGTAAACATATAATTTAGCTTATGAAACTATGTGCTAATTTATAAAATGTATAAATATTGATAAATCCCACACCTGTTCTAACTTATCATTCATAAATCAAATATATATCAAAATTCATTTTGATGGTCATTTAAATTATCAAATGAGGCTATTCTTAAAGATACAAAGACATGTAATATTTAATTTTTTCTTAGATTTTCCCTCAAACAATAACAAAATAAGCATTAAGTAATTTTTAATAATATATTAATAAATATTTGGATATTCTTAATAAATTATAGTAACATGTTTGAAAAAATATGTTTCATATGTAGTATTGAGAAGATACATTTATGGCATTATTTTATACTTATTTGAAATTTTATCATGAATAAGTTGAATGACTTATAAGAGTTTATCAATAAAATGATGGTTTTATTGTTTTACCCTCAATATTATATTAATATTATAAAATAATTTTGAAATATATATACAAGTTATAAAATGTGTCTATTGTAATAAGTAATTTTTTATCAGTTCTCATTAAGAAGTAAGCAACATGTGATAAAACGTATTTTAGAAAATGACAAAATTATAATTATTGGTTAATTTTAGTCACAGTTTTCAGGAAGGATTCTTTTCAAATAATTGAACATGTTAAAAGTGAGATAATAATCATATGGTTGGTAATAAAGATAACAAGCTCCTACATTAGTTTTATGTAAATTAAATAGAAGACGTGCAAAGCACATGCATAAACTAGTCATAAAATTAAGACTCATTGGATAAAGATAACTTCCGATTCGAAACATTTGGATTTGATATGGCTTTTATGCCAAGTCTCACAATTTTGTAATGATAATAACTATATCTATTGTGTTTAGAAAAGAAAAGGTGAGTTTTCCTCAAAATATTAAATAAAATATTTAATGACTTCAAAAGTGGAAACAAATCAAAAATTCATAATCTATATGTCAAACTTTATGTATGGGTAAATTTTCAACTATTTTTGATAATATTTAATGTTCTAATGTGTTTAGGAGAGAGAAAATGTAAATAAAACCCAAAATATTAAATAATGTGTTAAATAATACTAGGAGATAAAATTAATGGAAAATTCATGTCCAACATTCTTAGATTTGCTTGAGGGTGAAGTTTCACATTAATTGATGATTTCTTAATGTCTCTAATGTGATAAGAAAGAGAAAATATGATTTTCTTTAAATGAATTAAATAAAATACTAAATGTCCTCAAAAGCAAACAATAATGCCATATTAGGATTCGATATGTCCTAAATAGGTTAGGTGTCAAATTTTGTTTAATTTGGAGTTCATTTTCCACCCTCAAAAGAAGAAGGAGAAAAAATTAAATAATTCAATATATCGCTTTAATTGGAAACCGATTTGGATATAGTTTCTATTTAAATAAATGCCATGCTCTTGAATCCATCTTATTTGGATGCACAAATGAATTCTGATTGTCATATCAAGATTGTATGTTCCCCGCATCGTCTGACTGTCGATTGCCACTATACTTGATTATTATTTTGCAATTATCTCTTTCATTTCTTAATCATTTTGCATGATTCTTTTGCCAATGTGTTTGAAATTAAATTATGCATGATTTGGTATCCTACTCATATCCTATTGTCATTAATTTTTGAAGCTCCCAAATTTTCATCCTTGCTCGGAGCCTTCTCGCAAAGTCACATTTATGTGCAACCCAATATATGTCTAACCATAAGAAAACATTCGTCATCCCTAGTTCTCTCTTCCTCTCGCTTTGATTTCGCCCTATGTGGGTGTACCACAACTTAATTGCTTGTAAGGTAAGGTCACACGATCCCTTCTCTTCATTTTTGTACCCTCAATTCATTGATTGGTGGCTTCTTTGAGTTTTACCCAAAAACACCCAAGCAACAACCTGCTACTTTGAGCAGTTATGGCACTATGGGTGAAGGGGAAGATTCTCCCCGATGAAATCCCTATTATACCCTGTTTGTTTCTTCTTTTGTTATGTTTTCTCACCAAGGGCATATCCATCATTTTCCCCTTTGTTTTCTTTGTGTTGGATAAGTCAGAATTGAGCCTTTGACACCGTGACTTGGCCACCCTTAATTGTGCCAAGTCAATGGGTCAGCCATGCTCTCTCTCCCTCTCTCAAGTTTTTTCTTTGCTTATGCGACTTTTTGAGTTTTCAAATTTGTCAGTTCTGTATAATCATATCTTTTGATTTGCTTATCCAAAAAAAAAAATATGTTTTAGAATAAAAAAATGAGGTCTTTCTAATAAAAATAGTTTAATAGTCTAATTTCCCTACTTTTAAAGGATTATTTATGGGAAACTAATAAACTATATTAAAAGAACTAAAAGTTGTAACTAATTTATATGGACTCCAAATAAAGTAAATAAATATATATTCTTGATTAAAAAAATATAAGGAATTGATTGGTTTAGGTTTTGTGTCCAAAATCTGAGGTTTTCCAAAAAGGTCTAAAATTAGGGTTTCTTTACACTTATATGAAGAACAAACCCTAATACATGTGAATAACTTGTAATTAGGTTAAGGCCATCTTGGAATCTACCATGTTGGTTAAAAGTGATAATTAGGACTCTAAAAGTGAGGTATGTGCATCTTACCCTTTAAGTTGGACATATTTGTGATACAAACCCTAAATTCCTTTAATGAAGCATCGACTGAACCCTAATTTTCCTGTCATTGCTTCTTTTTGATATAATTGTGTCAAAATCAGATTTAATACATTATTGCTTGGGTGTTGAAGCCCAATGTCATGTTGCAACTATTTGATGATTTAATCTTGCATTATTATTATTTCTTGAGCATGATGATTTATTTGACTTATTAGCTAATGTCGTGATACTTATATACAACCACCCATATTTTGGGCATGTGTTATTTTGCTTAGGGGAATGTGTCTACTCTCCCCCATATCAAAATGTTTTGTAGGTGACTGGGAATGTGTTTACTCTTCCCTCACCTATTGGTTGGGGTCTGGTAGGTGCCTCAACCCTACTTAGTTAATTTAGTCTAACTTATTCATTCATGAAGATTTGTTTTTTATTATTTGGTATGGAATATATTCCCATATTCCTAACCATCTTTGTTCTTGATGAATATATACCCTTTATTTTCCTTGTTATACTTTTCTTTGTTCTTGTCCCTTATTTGACAGATACTTTGTTTTCTCCTCTTACTGGGTGATCCCAACCACCCAAGCTTAGGACAAGGAGTGGAATAAGATGAAGGAAGACTATCCCAGGTTTAGGGTAAGGTGTACATGGCTTTCAACATGGACCTAGCTCATGAGTATGTTGCTTGAAGACAAACTTGAAGTAGTTTATACTTCTCTCTGGTTGATCCTTATGTTGTATCACACATGTAAATCCTATGTGGGATATTATGATGTACTTTAGCGATCTTATGGTAAATTGAATGTATTTATTACTTTTATTCCTCTACTACACTTTTTGTTGTTTTGAGTACCATCAATTTTGATTTGAAAATTTAACACCTATTGTAGCATACCTTTTATGTGTTCTTGGAATAAATGTTTTATTCTTCAAATTTTATTAGGGAGTGGTTCCCATTTTAGGTCCCACTCTTTACAATAATCATTATCTGATGGCTCTTACGGTAGGAAACCTATAGTCTCCTATTTGCACTAGATCCAATCACTTATGGATCAAATAATAATCATCATTTGATGGCTCTTAGGGTAGGAAACCTATAGTCTCCTATTTGCACTAGAGACAATCACTCATGAATCAAATACCAAGTGATCTTACATGAAGATTATTCTTCTTTTATGATAGTGTATTTGTCAAAGGTTCCACAACATTTCTTTGAGTTGGCACTTTGTCAATCTAAATATCTCTTCACTGTATAATTTCTTATATGACATGGTGATGTTGTAGCTTGTTCTTAGAATGCTGATGTGACCTTGGTTCCTTCGCTTGTAAAATGGATCCATTGTTGTCACAATAATTCTCTAATGCATTTTATTGGTTGGAACCACTCCAAGTTTACTAATGAGTTTCTTAATCTATAATTCTTACTTACCTTCATTTTATGTGGAAATATACAATACCTTTTTCTTGATCAACCATTGTCTCCTGCTTGAAAATCTTCCATCTTACAACTTCATCATTCAGGAAAAATATGAAACCTAATTGCAACCAGTAATTGTCATATTTGTTTGGGAGCCTTCATGAGTGCTACCCACCATGATAGTCCTGCCAAGGTTTTAGCAAGCACATGCCAAGGAAAAAGGACAAGAACTTCTCCCTCCACCATGGTGTGGTTCCCCACAAAGATGGTGCTCCCAAGGTCATGCTACCTAGCCCCCACAACAGTTGTGTGGCTCATTACGGCTGTGCTACCATCCTTCTAAGAACCCAATCCAACATACCATTTTCATCTCCACTACCATGTCTGTTTCCATCCTAGTATGACTATTCTACACTCTGCCCACAACAATTGCTTTTCCCAAAATGGCCATTCGTTTAGAAAACCATGTTTTTCCACTAGATTACTTATTTTTCACCCACTTAAATGTAGACCCCTATATAAGCCTTGAAGGTGGTTGGAGGTTGCGGGTTAGCTCCCAAAGAATTCACTTCACCTCCTTATCAACTATCTACCTCATTCCATTCCCATTTAATTACCTTCCACCCCTAAACCCTTATTTTTATGGTTTTTATCACTTTACATTCCATTTCCATGCTATTCCACCTTGGATGAGTGAAGTGCTCAAGAGATGATGAATAAGAGGATTAAGAACTAATTTGAACTACATTGCTTCTTCTACCTTTTCTTCTTCCTCTTTGTATATTCCATTTTTGTGAGTAGCCAAAACCCACTAGGTGTGTTATTTGGGGTTAAAATGTTACTTTGAAACCATGTTGGGGGAAAGTACTATATAATATTTGTAATTTCTATTGGTAATGAATGTCTTCTACTTTTTTTTCATTTCCCATTGACTTTTTAATTTGTTCTTGAAATCACCTAGGATTCTGGGGGGTGGCTTACATGTAGATCTTCTGGGATTTGCTCCTAGTTTCGACTAGTCAATCCTTAACTAGATACCATCTTACTACATGTTAATCCATTATCCTAAACCTAGGAGAGAGGTTTGAGGATCTATCTAAGAACCATTTAGTACAATTGGTTTGGAGAACCTATAGACTAAATGGTGGGTGATGTGAGGTGTAAAACCCTCATTTCAAGATTCCATTATTACCCTTCGGCCCCAGATGCCCTAAGATATTTATCTTAAAAATCTAGACTTGATTAGATCCTAATATAATTCCATCTAAACCCCAATCGAAATGATCTTCGTCAGGGTGGATAGGAGGTAATAGTGACTAGTTCCCCTATACACACCCTATCCCATCCATATCTAGTTAGTAGTTTAGGTCAATTATATAGCATCTAACTTGTTGTTTGATTCGATGTTCTAAACAAATGAAAATTTCTTGCATGGTATGACCCCCCTCAATCAAGTTTCTAGCCACATTATCCCACATGACCCACACTTCCAAAACTTGCTTAAACCCTAATTACTTTATTACTAGCTAATGCTTTATTAGTTAGTTTCTTTACTTGCCTTTGTAGTTAATTGTCTTGTTCATGGTACCTAGCTCTTGCTAGTGTAGTTAATTTTATTTGTGCTTTTGTGTGCCCTATTTATCTAGTTAGATACTAACTTAGTCCTTTACTTCTGTAGTTTTTAATTTCTAGTTTAGTATAGTTTCTTGATTATTGCAACCTGTTGCCTTCTTTAGGTTTTTAACTAGAACTAGTTCGCTAGTGTAGTGATAGATTTAGATATTGTCTTACTTTTCTTAGTCTAAATTTCTCCTTTCAGTGCATAGTTTCATTTCTTTACTAGACCTAAACTATCTAGGGTTAAAGTAGGTTTTCCTGCTTGTTTTCCTTTAAATAGCATGTTTGGCCCCTAGTGTAACTCAACTAAAATCCAAGCTACACCCTTGAATCCTAGACTCTAAATTAGGAACCTAGCCTAAAGTTATTATCCTCGAGTTCCCCCTCTTTCCTTTAGGTCCGATCTCTAAGTTGCCACCTTCATATGCTATTATATGAATTTGTTCTCTTGTGTGTAAGTGTTTGAGTACTTGAGTGTGTCTCTTAGGACTACAAATATGTAGGACCAAGTGTGTGTGTATTTCTAGTGAACTATATACCCTTAATCAAAGTTATACTTTTCAGTAAGCCTTCTCATATTGAGTTAAGTGTAACACCCAGGACCACCAGCCAAGGCAAGGCTTTAGGAATGACGACTAGCCCCACAGACCACCAGTGGCCTTAACCGGGCTCTTTGCCCTGATTTAGACATAAGTTGGGATCAACTTCACGATTGGTCCTAGTAGTATGCCAAGCCAATCACGCATAATATTGAAGTTCTTAGTGATGGGATCCCTTAAAAGGAAATGCACCTTTGTCATATGGGTATTCCAATCATTCTTTTTAAGATCAATTTGTCTGAGGTCTCAAATATATCAATGTTACAATCTCCCCAACATTGACTCCTGGCATCTTCATCAAGGCTCAACTAGATGTCCACATAATCTTTCCCCTTTTCATTGCACACCCAAACGTCCTATGTACACACAACTCTGGATCACATAAATCAATGCAAGTGTGGATCCATCACCACAGATAGCCTCTCCAACATAAGTAGATGATATAGTTCAAACACTACCTTGCCATACGACCATGACAGACACACCTAATTGTTGGGAGTTGGAATTGATGTCATTTGTAATGTTCTGGGCCATTGCCTAAGGCTCTAGAAAGGTTTTAAAAATGACAACTAGCTCCACATAGCACCGCTGGCTTTAATTGTACACTTTGTCCTCACTCATGCAGAAGTCATGATCAACTTCTTGATAGATCAGCCAACCTAGTACTTCCCCTATAATGCTTAACATGGAAGTTCTTACTGATGTAATCCCATAAAAGGTAATCCACCTTGTTAATATAGGTAGTCCAATCTTTCCTTTTAAGATAATTTTATCTGATGCCTCAAATCTTGGGATGTTACATCAAGCCCTATAATTAGGAAGGCATCCATTCTAAACCCCTATCATGAATACTCACATGTAGACCATTTTCATCAACCAACAACTCTATCCTAAGTAGGAAATGTATATGTAGAATAGGTATCTAGATTCAAGACATATCATCATTAGGCATCTCATTCGAATCTATCCCTAAACTCGGGTAGGATCATCCACAAAAGCCACATTCTCCCTGTGGGCATTTGTATCAAAGACTATGATTTAGTTAGGCATTGTTAAAAAGTCCTACATTCATATAGGACCCTTATTAAGATTCCTACTCCCTAGTTAGCATTGTTTCCTGCAATCCATACACTAAAGTGATAATCTCATAGTTGCAATACCTATGTCTATATAAGCATCATAATTGGAGCCTTATGTTAAGGTAGACACTATTTCCAAACACCTACCTTAAGTAGGCATCCACCATTCAAAACCCAACCTTAAATATGCATCTCACACTGTTCAAGTGATACTTTAAATTGGTTTATTGCTTTGGAGAACCTAGCTTGAATTGGGGTTTCATTTTAAATATCTACCCACAATTGGCATCTCATTACCTATCAAATCCATGGTAATAACTAAGCCTTGACTATGTCCCTTTCATTCTAGGACTTACCTTAAGTAGGCATCCAATATAAAAGCACATACCTAATTAGGCACCTAATTAAAAATACCCTAAATTATAATTTTCCTTTCAAAGCCCTTGGCTAGAATAGAAATGTTGAATTTCAAAAGCCAATAATCTAGATAATAATCTTACACTTCAAAGTCCTATAATGAATTGGATACCACTCTGTATTTAGTCCTTATACCGAATATGTTCTGGTGTCGTAAGACCTCCTACAAATAAAAACATTGTGCACCTTTATCCCTACAATATATATACATCTCCTTCATTTTAGGCATTATCCTAAATGGGGCGCTTGATATCTTTCACGGTATGTCCAATAGGCATCCTACTTTATAATACCCAATCCTAAATAGGGAAACTGCTTTGTAAGAAAAAATACATGAATATTCACCTTGTACCAAAGCCATGTTCTTAACAAACACCGCACATTTTATTACCTATCCCAAATGGGAACCCCCTTTGAAATTAATCCCTATCTTGATAGGAAATTGCATTTTAAATCCTATACTAAATATGCATGTCAAGCATCTTATTCCTCATCCCAAATATGTATATAATTGGTGTTAAACCTACCCTGACTAGAACCCTCTTTTATTACCGCCTTAAAAATGTACAAATAATGGATAGTATGCTTTCATTTGGCATAAATGCCCTTTCAAGAGATGAAAAACTTGTATTTGCATTTGGCATTGAAATCCTTACTCTATGTATGAATATCTGAATTTTAACATTATTGTTTGGCAATCCTCATTTTTCTTTGGCATCGATGCCCCACCATGAGTTGGCAATTAACATTATTGTTTGGCATCTCAACACCTATCTTGTATAGGAATCATGTAGTTGTCCTTCATTCCCTACCCTGAGTTGGAAGCTTATATTTTATTTCTCATACAATACCTACACGAGTAGCACTTGCATATTGGTTTTCACATTTTAGCCCTACCTTGAGTAAGCAACCCATTGTTGTCTACACTAAAGCTATAAATTCAATATGCAACCCTTTTATAGATTGATAGTTGTACCATGTCCTTATTAGACAATCTATTTTTAATTTTTGTTTATGACCTACTATAAGTAGGTAACAAATTTATTCTTAATAGTAAGATCTATTTGGAATAGATATTTTTCATTTCAAAATTCTTATAAGTAAAGGTGACTCATGTAGACCCTGACTCTAGATTAAACAATCCTCATCCAAACAATGGATCAAGTCATTGTCATTGACTGAACATGGTCACTAATGGAATTAGAGGTTTTAGAAACAATGATACGCTTTCAAGGTCTTAGGACTCATCAAGGGGTTCCCTAGTGGATGGTTCATCCAGCTAGGAACCTGGTGCTAAAGAGGTCGGTGAAGATCAGATGCTTTCAAGCTAAGTCCTGGCAGGTTTCCTAGATGTTGCTTTGGTTAGAGTTGTTTTTACTTTTTGTGGGTGTGCTTAATGCATGTATTTACTCCTCTTAACTGGATTCCTCCTAGAAGGTTTGTTTGGGCTTAGCTTGAGGCATTAGTCTGGTCTCCTTCTTCTTTATGATTTCTTTGTCGTGAGTTTTTTGTATATACCTCCTGCGTGGGGTATCTGGTCCTTGATTGAGCTTTTAAAGCTTTCTGGTTTGTATTGTGGTACTTTGTGCCCAAAGTTTTTGGTATATAGTAACACGCTTTTTGACCGACCAAAAAAAGATACCCTTTCAAGGTCATGCATCTCATGGAAAGGTCTTCTAAAGTTTAGACTTGTTATACAACACATGACGAGTCTCATATTTGTCTATTAGTGACCAAACATGGGCCAAATGTGGAACAAGCCTATGGTTCTAACTAATTTACTAAAACATGGATTCTGAGGGACAAATTATTGACAATCCATTTTTTATTAATCAATGATCATGATCAAATAAAATGGTTACTAGTGGTTATAATATTCCCATTTTTAACCTTTTAAATCTGCCCATCATTTCAATTTCTACCTGTCAATGGTTATATAATAATGGGCACATTTTCTTTGAACTTGAGTATAATTTTGACTTCAATTAATATTTCTAAAAGACTACTCAATAAATTTCCCATTTGGATTCTTTGGGAATCAAATATTTGATCTGAATACCAATTACAAGTAATTTTTTTTAATATTTCATTGTGATCGACATGATTCTCCAAATAAGGATCAAGCATGTGGTTCCCACTCCTACCCCAAACCTTGTCTTTGGAAAGGCACATTGTAGTCAAACAATTTTGACTACTTAATAAGGAATCATTATCAAATAAAATATATATAAATGGATACTATTCTCCCATATTTTTTCACCTATATAATCCACATATTTTATCAATCACTATCAGTAGATGGTATGATAAATGACACATTTTTTTGAACTTAAGCATAATTTTGGCTTCATTTAAGATTTCTAGAAAATGTTTTCCTAAATTTCTAAATTTTATTTGTTAGGAATAAAATATTTAATACCAATCCCAGTTGCAAAAAGATTTGATTTAATCTCTCTATCCAATCAACATCATCATCTAAATAAATAATGGGCTAGAGATGGATCAAGCATGTGGTTCTCACGCATACCCCAAACATTATATTTAGACGAGAAAAATTGTTGACAACCCATTTTTTGTTATTCAATCCACAATCATGATCAAGAAAAAAGTCAACAAATAGATACAACTCTTCCCCATTTTTCACCTTTATAACCCACCCATTCTCTCAATCTCTATTAATATGGGGTCCAATGGATAACGACACATTTTCTTTGACCAAAGACATATTTTCAACTTCAATTAGCATTTCTAAAAGACATTTTCATAGATAATACAATTTGGTTCTTTAGGAATACAATATTCAATCCTAGTCCCATATGAAAATCAACTTCTTTAATTCTCTCTTTATAATCAACATCATTGTTAGACATATAGATATCCTGGTTTCACAAAATGAAATGTACATTTCAAATCTGTAATGAAATTCTATAAAGAATGAATGAGATGTCTTTTCTCAAGTTCATGACTTTTAAGTCAATTCCAAGAATACATGGATTATGTAGAGGAGATTTTTTTACCTCCTTCTCTCCTTCATGTTTCTTTCTTGAATTAATTCAATCACATGATCAAGAATGATCAAAAAAAGGTGAAGGAGTTTATCTTGTCCTCGTTATCCTCACCTTCCTCACACTTTTCTACCTTACATAATTCCTTCGGAAAAGGCATTTAGAAAAATAGAGGTAATTTCCTTCCCTCCTTATTCTATCCCATTCCTATTTCTTCACTTATATATTTTAATTGCAACAATGTAAAACTTGGAAAAAGGAGAGGAAAACAACTTGATCCCCAAGATTACCTCTCTCTAATTCTTTTATTCTTTCTTACTATTTTCCAACTAATTTATAAAAAAATAAACCATTTTGATCTTAGTGTTTGATATGTCATAATTATAAAAAAAATTAGGGAAATGAAGGAAACTCATATTGTCCTCGGGTGAGCACCTGTGGAACAAGGTATTTCACCAGACTGGCCACATAAAGGAATCTTAATTTTAACAAGCTTCTAGGACCAACATAATTTATAGTTTTGTAAGGCACCATGTGTCTTTTCAGGTTTGATTAGGATAATGAAATAAGGACGGTTTCTTGAACATCTAAAGGTCATTACTCTCTCAATAACTCTTCCACACCTTCCAACAAATGTATGTTACCACATATTAAACATCAACCCTTTCCCCTTCAAACTCTATTGATACCAGGGGTGAATTGGCTTTCAATTTTATACAACTAAAAGGACCATATCAAGAAAAATCTTCTACTAGACCACAAAATTCAGATAGCATGGAGGCTATAATTAGTTGGAAGGATCAACATACCTCTAGATCTTTTGGAAATGTCTCTTGTTTTTCATCTATATTACCATGTCTAGATCAATATCATTCATTCTTTAACAAATCTCTTATTCATATTGAAGTTATTTCTACCTTTTCTTGATTAGATAACTTCTCTTCTTAGTTCAACTAGATATCAATCATCATGTTGAGAATAGTATTCATCTAGCTTTCTTTAGTTGTTTATGTTATAACAACTTCTCATGTATGGAAATTTTTTTAATCGTTCATCTTATAAATATTGATCATAAAACACATGAAGATTATAGGTCAATCATATTACCTTGTCTTGATCTTATATCAATATGTTCTACTTGCTTTATCAATAGAATTGCATCACAAAAATTGATATATTAATTTTTCAACTAGATCATTTGATGCTTATCCATTTGCATCGATCATCATGATAGTAATTTTACAATTATATTTCTCCATGCCTATTAGTTACAATATTCATGCTGGTCTATTTATGCTATGTTTCCATGATTGTTGGGTCAATGTTTCTTGTCATGTGAACATGATCCCTTATAAGATTTGAAGTTAATCAACATTTGATACATCTCTTCAATGCATATTTAATTACATAGATCTAGGTCTCTCTTGATTTACCCATGTCTCATTGTCATATATCTATTTTCACATCTCATAGCGTTCACATAGGATGGTTATCAACCATCATAGATCCTGAGAAGATCGGAGTCCTTAATCATAAGGCCTTGGGATTGATGATATTATGTCCCAAGGTCATCTTTAGACTCCAATAACTTTCATACTAGTAATCATGTAGTTATCGTATTATTTTGTTTACATAAACTAGAAACCATAAATAATCAAAATTGAATTGTTTTAAAACAAAAATTAGATGTTCAACACAAACAAGTTTTGTGGTCATGGCTATGTATATTTACCCCAACTGTCTGTAATAGAATAAAATTGCATGGTCTCATTCATAATACTTATAAGAAGGGTGTTGACAAGTTGGTTCTTGTATGGTGAACAAAACAAGAATTAATAAAGAGGAACAAAGAAAGGAGTCAAGGGATAAGAATTATGAGGCAACAATAATGAGTGACATGGTACCAATCATGATAGACATGCCTTCCTTCATATACATGAATATAAGAAATAAATGGACGTAGGTAGAAACAAGATGATATATGTACTGATGGTAGGCATGATGTGCTGGAATGTGTGCATTTAGTGTTTGAGCATAATTGGTGGTTTTGTTTCATAGATAATGGGTGAGATACCCTACATGGAAGATAATGTAAAACACTAGTGAAAGAAAGAATGTGATCTTTTCTACAAGATTGTAATCTTCTCTTGACTAAAATAAATTTTCTCAAATACATTTAATTTTCACAAATGGCTTTAAACTAAAATAATTTTCAAACTGATCTGACATTTGATTAAATAGAATAGTTATTACAATGACATATAAATGAGAACATATTGTACTTTAGGAGATTACCACATATATTTACATTGATCTATCATAAATTGTTTGCACCAAAATAACATAATAGTGAGTCATTTTTATAGAATATATTGTTGTATTCTTCTTATGCATCAAACAAATATATTGAAAAATTGAACAATGAAGAATGCTAGTAAAGACAGAACACAAAAAATAATGACAAAAGGAGTGCATATAATATATTTTGTAATAGTCGAACAGTGGTTGTTCATCATCCAATTCAAGATATATAATCTGCAAATTCATAAAAATGATATTGACATTAGAAACATAACTAATCATACTTGTAGCTTGCAGAAAAAGAAGAATAATTTCTTTATAGTTAGTATTTAGAAGTATATTTGTGCAAAATTATCTAAAAGTATTGTAAACACTTAGTTTCAAGTAATTCCCAACATAAATAAGACAAGCACAAAATCATAATTTAGCATGATGCATCTTTATATGATCACTACATACTTTGAAACTCCTATAAATAGAAATCATTACAGAACAATGTTGCATATATTCAAGAAAGAAACATAAGCCATTAAAAGATTATTGAAACCATAATAATGAATCACATATAAGATTAAAAATTCGTTATCAATTCCATATGACATTGATAAATAACATGGACATGGTATAAATCACTTATATAGTTGATGCGTTAAACCATAGAATAAATTTGTCATTTTGTTGAGTTAATTTTCTAGATCATATTATGCAAAAACTTTATCCATTCCACAATATAACAATAAGGATGATCATTTTCTAGTCCAAACTTAACACCAACTTGTAGTAACTTAGGATAATAATAAAGGAAGTCATTTATTGAGGCCTAATGAAGTAACACACATCTTATGATGTCAAAGTGTTGTATATATTTCAATAATTTTTCCTTTTATAGAATCATGAAAGAAATCAAGATTTAAGTGTAGATGAGTTGAGATAAGTAGTCTACCTAAACAAGTAATAAATATCTTTTTATAATAACATTCATACATAATGTGATTATGTAATAATTGTACATGGAAAGTGCAATAATAAAAGAGAAGATCTAGATATCTTAAGAAAGGGATAAATGAGTAACCTTTGGATATTTATTATTGTAGTTTTAGCATAGTAATATGATATGTGTGTTGATTTAATTTTTTGTGCATGTTTTCATTTGTGAATTTCCATAATTCTATACTTTCCATATAGTTGTAATTAGTTGGATTGAATAATTCATTGATTACCAATGTGATCAAGCTAATTACATTTGATCTGAAGAGTTACACGATGAAATTCAACCCAATCACCACTTCAAAATATATTACATTGTTGAACAAATATGGTTCCCTCTAAAATTGGTTATTTTAGTTGATACCCATATTAACAAATCATTTCCCCTTGTAATATCACTTTTAAAAAAGTTGTAACTAGTGAAATTAGGGTCTGTAAAAGTGAAAACGTGTTCATTGAGGGCTTCCAAAAATGCTATTGTACAATATTGATATGATGTTTCCATGGAATGTAGTCATAAATACAATTATAAATGTATTAATGTATCTATGGTAGATTAATATCATTTCAACTACTTATTATGCATCTAGTTGTCTTATACTTTCAACAAATTTCACCAATATCTAAGTATATAGTGTAAATATGGTTATTTGTCATCATCATTTCAAAAGAAGAGAAAATTAGATTTCCTCTATTATTATTTCCACCAACATCATATCAATTATAAATAGATTGATATCTTAAAATTTTCTTATTTAGGATTGTTTTCTTGAAAACCCACAATTCGATGAATTGATGTTACAAAATAGACAAAAATAGTTACATTAATAAGAAATGTTTATGATCATAATACAACCATAAAATATGCATCAACAACAAGATTAGTTTGATCTAGTATCCTAGAATACAACCCATACCATAAGATTAAGAATCAAACATAATAAAGATAGAATTAATATACTAAATATAAAAATTCGTAATTAGTTAAGTGTACCTGTATAATATGTAAAAAGTAAATAAATATGTCTGGCACAAATAATAGTTTACTTCCCTCCTATATAGAACATGAGCATGTAGACATGTGTGTATGTCAAGAGACTAAAATAAGTGTCCCCTACCCTCTGTCCCTTCCCCTCTCCCACCCTTTCCTTACCCTTCCCCTTCATTCACCATGTACCAAACATAGTGTAAGTACCATCAAACAAAATATGGTATCAATTTTATTGATTATTGTTATACAATATTTATGCAAGTTTGTATGTTTATTAGGGAAACATGGTTCAACCTGATGTATAGAAAAGAGTTGAATGAGACACATAGAGACAAACATGATGGTAGGGATCGCAAAATGATCAAAAAGGAAAGGAAACAATGATGATGGGTGCGACCATCATATTCCAGAGGACTACTATCATAGAAATCATGAGGAAGTTTACAGATTCCACAATAAGGATATAGTAAAGGCAAGTTAGGAACAGATGGTGTCTCCGCTATGATGACGGAATACAACCATGTAAGAACAAAATTGTAACTTAGGGGAGTGATGCAAGACAACATAGTTTCTTATTTTTGTCTAACTTTTGTTCTCTAATAGACAATGAGGAGGAGGAACCTAAGATTTCCAAGAAGCATCAATTACTGGTGATGTTAACTAATGACCTGAATCTAATATGTGTATTTATAAGTTTTAAAATTATTCCAGTAATGATGTCACAGGGTTGAGTTCTTTAGCATTCACCAAATTTGAAAAAAAGAACTCCCAATTATCAAAGAAAGACACTAAATTAACATAAAAAATGGAGTAGAAATATTTTATATTCAAGAGGTGATGTTTAGTAACCTAATCAACCCATGACAATTTGTTGGGTTCAATCATGGTTCCCTAGATTGGCTTCTACGACAATGTTTATTCAATCTTAAAACTAATTAGAAATTTCATGTGGGTGGATATAAAGAATAATAAATTGCTTGTCCAGCTTCTATGAAAGGATGACTTTCTTACCATGGGGTCATACATAATCATGAATCGAAGGAAACCCTACTTTTCCCAGACCAATGAAAACTAAGGTCAATTATTTCCTAGGTGAGGATTTCCAACTTGAAAAAATTCCCATATCAACATCCATTCCTGGTCAAGGACGCCAATTTTGTTGTTTGCACTATCAACATAGATACAAATACAAATAAAAAAAGATGAATAAATTTTGCACATGTTTTTATTCAATTGGACAACAGTAGAGGGGATGGAAATCTTTAGAGGAAATAAACAAGACATATTTTGTACTAATCTTCAACACACATAGCCCAAGGAGAACGACATATTTTCTCCCTATTAGTCTTTACAACATGGCTTATATGATTATAAAAAATGTCATCACAAATAGAATCAGGCCTCTTATGGAAAAAAATGATATCTACAAATCAAAGTGCCTTCATCAAAGTGAGGATGATCACGAATATTGTATTTGTGTCTTATGAGTTATTCCACAAGATGAAGAAGAAGATCAAAGGAAAGAATGGTTTCATGGATCTGAATCTAGATATGAGCAAGGTTTATGACATGAATGGTTTTTTTTAAATGAAGCTATGCAGATGATGGGGATACCCAACCACTGGAAATCAAAAGTCAGTGAATGCTTGTCACATTCAGTCATCGTCAGTCGGGCTAGGAGAGGATCTATAAAACAAACTAGAGGATTGTGACAAGGTAATTTGATATCCCCTTACATCTTTATTTTTATGTTGGAGCACTATCTATTTCTCTTATCAAATCTACACGTGATGAAAAAATTCATGGGGCTAGGGCCACCAGGAATGGACCAATAAATTCTTAGTTTTTTGGTAGATGGCAATATCTTGTTTTCTAGTGATAGCCTGGAAGAGTGCTCATACTTAGCTAACTTAGTCTGCCAATATTAGAGATCCTTAGGACATATGATTAATTATGAAAAATCAGAGATTTCCTTAGTTATCCAATAATTTTAGGTCCCATGTGAAACTGTAGATAGTGTGTTTTATTGCATCAACATGGAAAATTAGTTACATGTTATCTCTGATTTGAGTGTATTGTCAGAAAACAGACTGGTGGCGCTTCCACTAGGTCACCCCGTTCATCTACGGAATGCATCCCTGTTAATGGCATCTAGCCTCTCTCAATACTATGATGGTTCCCTAGATAGGCATTTGTAGTCCTCCACGAAGTTTATATTTGGAGCAGCCATGCAAGGTAGGCTTTGCGGTAACAACTACAATCGCCCACTAGGGTTTGTTCTCAAATGAACTCTATTACTTTAATAAGTCAGACAAAGTAGGAGTCCATCAAAAAACTCCCCTCCAGGAACTTAATCTCCTTTGTGATTTGTTCAGGTAAGTGATGTGTTGTCCTAGTCATCGACATGGAGGATGATCCTCTTTCCTTCATCAATTCTTCAGATCTGTACACAGAAGTAGGATCCCCTCATCTTTCATCCTGAAGGCATGTAGGATTATGATGCCAAGAAGATAAGATCTGCCCTTATCTACAGTTTCATCTGAGGTGATCATTCAATATTTTTGCCCCATTTTTTCCTCTCAGCTAGATTCTACCATGATGAATGTTGAACCTTCTAAGAAAGTATCAAGAACGACAAACATTGGAACTTTTACGGGTGAGATAGCTGAATTGGGACCTAATCCACCACCACCAGTTGATGCACCGGGGCATACCTCATGGAAGTAGCCTCTTTTTGATGTCCCACATAATGCTTTCTATAGGTGTTTGGACATGGGACACTGGAAAGCTCAATGCCCTAACGAGAAACTATGCTACATACTGCTTGCTATAGGTGTTTGGACACGGGACACTAGCAAGCTCAATGCCCTAACGAGAAAATATGCTACATGTGAAAACTTCATGGTCATCTAGCACAAAGATGTTGAGGGCAAGTACTGATGGAATCAAGAACAACAAACATTGGAAATTTTATGGGTGAGATGGCTGAATTGGGACCTAATCCACCACCACCAGTTGATGCACTGGGGAATACCCCATGGAAGTAGCCTCTTTTTGATGTCCCACATAATGCTTGTTATAGGTGTTTGGACATGGGACATTGGCAAGATCAATGCAATAATGAGAAACTATGCTACATGTGAAAACTTCATGGTCATCTAGCACAAAGATGTTGAGGGCAAGTATCGATGGAACCTATACCCCCACCACATCACTCTCACCAAGTCCTTCCACCCATCCCTCAAGGGATCCCTGCCAGGGGGCACCACAACACATTCCGAAGAGGATTGCCGTCAAGTTAAGTCATGATGATATTTCAAGATGCCGCCAGATGAACTCCATGAAATTAGCAGTGGGCATTTGATGACCAAGTGAAATAGTATTGGGAGGATCGCTTTCTGTTCGTCAGACATACGTGGCCACAAATAGTGAATATTTATAGCTAGCGGTAGTCTTTTTCACCTCCACCATGGATGTATCAAAATCCCTAGATGGAAAGGTACTGAAGTTTTAACATACTAATATGATGCTTCATGCAATCTAGATCGAGGCATGGTAGAGAAGAAACAAGTTGTTTAATTCTGGTTGGTTAATGTACCTATCTTTTACAAGAACAATGAATCTGTATATGAGATTGTTAGATCATTCAGAGATCTTGTATGGATTTCAAATTGGTAGAGAAGTAGGGATGGTGCATCCAACATCCTTATCTAAGAAGAAGGCCTCACAGAAGACATACCCCCAATTCATTTCTCTTACTCATCATTTTTCCTACAGTATAGTGAAATTCCTCATTGTCGCAAAAGTGGAGGTAGGCTGCAACTAATTGCATCTGAAAAAAATAGGAAGAGATTTGGTAATCTAGATTGAAGTCTTAAAAGTAGAACAGACTAAGACAATTCTTAATCCATGTCCATAGGTATTGAAGGCTTCAATTCCCACACAACTAGAAAACATAAAACAATGATGATACATCCCATAATCGATCACTGTAACAAATAGTCGTAGACAATGATGGTATAATCATTGTCCTCCCCATGTAGGATTGGAAGATTTCATGAAGTTTGACTGCTATGAACCTATTTTAAGACATAGATGTAGCAGAAACCACACCAATGAAGGCCAGTGTAATGTGTCAACATCTGTTTACAAGGTGATTGCGACCTAGGCGGAGACTAATTTCTCATAATAAAGGGATAGAGGCACATCTAGGCACTTCTCAAAAGGTGACCTCCCAGATGTAGGCCACTCAAAAGATGGTCGAAGATGAGATGATCAGAGACGAGGGAACTTCTGATATTGACTAAAGGCTTCATAGATGCTCTGAAAGTTCTTATCAATGAATTTTTAAACCTTTTATTCTGGAATACAAGGGGAGCATCAAATAACCTGAACCGCAATGTTCTAGATCAAATTTGCAGCAACCACAAGCTAGTGGTAGTGTGTTTGATGGAACCTTTTCTGCACGCCAACCGAATGGAAGAGCTTTTACACATTGTTAAGTTAGATTGGTTAGAAGATAATGAAGATGAAAAAGGGAAAATATGATTCTTTGTAGATACAACCCTCCATCTGAAAGTATACAAGAAGCATTCTCAACACCTCACCATAAAGGTCATTGGTTCATCTGGCACCCTATCCTAATCATGGATATCTACAAAAGTTTTTCAACATAAAACATGAGAGATCAATGGTCCTCATTGATCGATTATGCACATAATATAGGAGATAAAATTTGGGAAATGTGGGATATTTTAATGTGATTAGGAAGACAAAGGAGAGGAGAGGATAAAATACACTAGACTTCTATGTATGTTGGAATTCACAACTTCATCATTGACTCCAACCTTGTCAAGTTACCATTTCAAGGCATCATATGTACCTAGGTCGACATACTTTGACTACTTGGAATAGATTGGACAAGGTCCTATGAATAGCTCATGGCTCTCATACGCCCCAACAAGCATTTGTAAGTATATGACTAGGCCACTGGTCTCTGTCCATTTCCCTATGATGTCTTGCATTGGGTCATAGTAAGCAAGTAGATACCATACACTTTTCTCCTTCTTGTTTATATACCTACAACACCGTGGATGCTTGGAAGCCATTGAAAAAGAATGGACATCAAACTCACAAGGTTACCCATCTTTATTATTCTACTCCATACTCAAGAACCTATGAGGACACTTCAAATCTTGGAACCAAGATGTGTTTGGCAACATTACAAAGAAGATAAAGGACCTTGAAGACATTATCCACTACAGCCCAGATTGATTTCGATGAGAAACCATCAAGTGACAACAAGAACACTATGTGGAAAGCTAAAGCAGAGTTGTATGCTATCATATTCCAAAAGGAAGACTTAATGAAACAAAAATCTAGTATTAACTAGCTCGATGACTGGGACCGAAACACTTCCTTCTATCACAATGTTGTCAAAGCTATTATTGGGATGTCATAAATGACAAAATAAAAAATTACATCAAAAAAATGTATGGTGCATGAGGTGATGCTATCGGACTGCTCTATCATAAATTATCGGGAAGAGATGGCAAACAAAACAAATGAGCTCTTTGAATCCTTATTCTTAGTTACCTCCCCTATGTCATTGATGACTCCAACCTAGCCCTCATCACTGATCCAACCAATTCTCAACACATGTTATAATATGATGATACGAGGAATATTATTACAGGATGAAATTTTTTTCACCATCTTTTTTGCACTGGATCCTGATGTATTCATGCTAACATTCTACCTAACATCATATGATATCGTTAGATCCAATTTTATGAGCTTAGTTTATTTCTTATTATAGTAGGTGTGTTCCACTGAATCTAAGTGAGAAGCTAAATTATTCTTATACCAAAGCTCAAGCACCCACATGACCTCATAAGAGACTTCAAGCCAATCTCCATGGAAAATGTTGCTCTTAGAATCATGGCCAAAGTTTTGAGCAACATGCTCACTAACATATTACCACAAATCATCTTTGATGAACATGGGGCATATGTTAAAAGGTAGGGAGATTTCTAATCAGATGTGTCTTGCATAAGAGCATGTTCATGATATTCATAGAGGAGATACAACACCCAAACGTGGTTTTCAAGTAAGATATGTCTAGGGCATATGAAAGGGTTGATTAGGGTGTTTTGAGGAACATCCTCATGAGGTTTTTCATGATTCCTAAAATTTTTCAATCGTGCCTTAGCTTTTTTTATCACTCGTGATCTAGTGTCACTCTAGAAGCCACTAAGAGATTTTTTTCCAATCAAGGAAGGGTTGAGGCAAGGTAACCCAATATCCCTCTTCTTGTTCATCATCTTCGGAGAGATCCTCTATCACATACTATCGTCAGTTGTGGACAATGGAGAAGTTTGCATGTTCATCACCATAGGTCATGGAGCAACAACGACAACCCTCTTATATGTCGATGACATTGTTTTTTCTTTAACGTGTCCCCTACTTATCTCCAATTAGTGACCAACATCCTTAAGGGTTATGAATTGCATATCAGATAGTCCATTAACCATGGAAAATCATCATGTCTTCTTGGAACAGAGGACATGAGGGCTTCATCGACCATTGCATTAACACTACGATATTGAAAGTGAGTAACTCCTTCACATATTTGTGAATTCCTATTGTGTCTGGAAGGACGAGGTTGAGGGATTAAAAATTTGTTGAAGATAAGATGAAGTCTATGATTGTTTCATCGAAGACAAGGTATCTAACCTTTGTAGTACGTAACCTACCTATTAAGTATGTGTTTTCTTCCATGACTTTGTACACTATTATAGCAACATGGATTCCACAAGTATCACCAAATGAGTTGATATCGTGATATTGGATTTTCTATGTGCAGAACGAAAGGGAAACAATGGGAGATCATGGATTGCATGGGATCACATTACCATGCCAGGTCGATATGGAAGTCTAGACATCACCCCTAAGAAAATTATGTCATACTCTTTTATTTATTAAGCATGCTGGAAAATATCGATAGGGAAATCAATATGGGCCAATTTTCATAGGGATGTATACATGTCTAAATTCAAGACCCCATCTGGATGATTCCCACACTTCTTGAAAATGGTTTCAAATTTGTCCCTACATGAGAAGTCTATTTAGAAAAGCTTCCCTAAATTTACCCCTTTGTGTCGATGGAACATAGGTAAAGAAAATATCTCTCTTTTTGGGATAACATATAGTGGTTTGCACCTCTACATGACTACACTATTAATTTTTCCATCTGGCACTCGATTTCAGGGTCAAAGATTTTTGGAGTCCAACCATAGGATGGGATATAAATTACCTATGCCAAATCATTGTGGAAGAAGGCTTACACATGAGTGGAGCATTCCATGCAACAATCTATGATAATGAAGATCAATTTGTCTGGACACCTAGCCATGAAGGTGCCTTCTTTATTACATAAGCTAGAAGAACTTCTTATATAGATATGCATGTAGAAGGATTGAACATAGATTGGATCGTGACAAAATTCACACCTCATGCAGTGCTACCATTTGGAAGATTTTGAACAGAGCATTACCAATAGATGACAAAATCATCAGATGTAGAATTCTAATTCCACTGAGATGCTTATGTTGTACCAACCATTAGATTGAGACCATCAACCACTTATTTCTTGAGAGAGACATCACGGCCTTTTTGTGGCCAAAGATCAAGTCACTGCTCGAAGAAGATGTGACTGATTTTCATTCACCATCATCAATGTTTATGGATGGCGCAATGCAAAAGACAAGTACTCTTAAAGGATGGCTAAATAATGAACTCATCACCCTGGTTCAATGGTCAATTTGGAGGTTCATATGCTTTACAACATTTTGATAAGATTGTTGGCATACTTGAGAAATATTGGGAATCCATCCTTTCAATCATCAGTCATAGTATCCATAAGAAATCTTTCAAGAAAATTGAATCGATAGATTTTTATAAGAATTTGCACTATGCAAGATCTGTGAATCATGATGTGAGAATCAAGAGATTTTGTCTTGTACACCACAAAACATTACAAATCTCAAACTTAACCACACAATCTTCAAATCAGAGATCCAAATGGGGATGTGAGGAGATGGATAGCAGGAATTTTTAGAAATAACCACAGTTACGTGAGATAAGTGATTAGAATCTAGTTGGGAGAAATTGACTACTCGTCCACTTAGATTCATGGATTCATGTTGTCTCTCAGAGTCATCGACGAGAAGAATTAGAATGTGTCCTTTATTGAAGTGGACAATCTTGAGGTCTTCAGTATCATATGGTAAGGGACACCCAAGTCTTGGAAGAAAGTGAGCTTAATAAGGGAGATCAAAATGGTTCTCAATGAATTCAACATTATAGGATACCTTACAACTAAATTAATAAACTAGGCCCCAAAGGAGATAGGAATGTGGGGTAGTTCTTCAGAGACAAATATTATATTTACTGGACATCGTTGCTCCCTTTCCATCTTAGAGGCATCATTATACTATAGAAAAAGGGCACCCATATATAGATTTTTTTCTAGACATATGCATATCTACGTATATAGAGGCTTGAGTCCTTAAATGGTGTTTTGAGATGTATGGTTTTCTATTTCAAAGTTTTGGTTATGATTTTCTTATTTTTACACTTTCAGAACAGCGGTTATTTGGATCAAAAGATGTGCATTTTTTATCATTATCACCTACATGAGGGGGGTAGGATGAACTAGATGACCTCCTGACTTAATTACAAAAAGTAGGTGATTAATACCTAAATTAATCTAGTTTAGTTGTGAAGTAGTGCATGAATTTCAAAGTAACTAATTCATATTATTTTTTCCTAATGAAATTTCATGATAAGGATCTTTTCTAAAAATACAGATAAGGAATGTAGGAAACTTTCTTCTCGTAATAGAACTTATTAGATTTTTATGTAGTATAAAGGGTAAAAATTGATAGATCCTATTGTTTTTAGCATGATGTAGCTTAAAGATTACTATAAAAATTGTCAACTAGGTGTAGTGGGATGTAAGTTGCAATTTTTACCTTTAATATAGACATCCCTGATTGAAACCCTATTATGTTTCCAAGAATTACAATTGATACCATCAACCATTGTAACCCTCATAGGTGTGGTATTTCTTAATTCGAATAGTCCATGTGTACATAATACTTCAAGGTCAACCATCTTTTGTAACATATAAAATATTCCCAACAACGAGATATATAAAATTATGTGCTCTTGTTGGCAGGCTTAGTGTAGTTATACATTACAGACAATTTTTCTATAAATTGAGT
This sequence comes from Alisma plantago-aquatica, assembly GCA_963693085.1. NCBI lineage: Eukaryota > Viridiplantae > Streptophyta > Magnoliopsida > Alismatales > Alismataceae > Alisma > Alisma plantago-aquatica. The sequence continues at coordinate 846,511,362 of OY856409.1, forward strand.
GCTTGAAATATATAGTTTTTCAACTGTAGAGTTCTAATATCCTTAACTAATCTCAATATTTTGCATTCACATAATTTACTTATAATAATGCAAGACAAGCTAGTAAGTGGGTCACATTTACTGTAGAGTTCTGATACTTGGTTTTGAAAACAATGAAGTATCTATCTTATCACAACATCCATACTTCTCTCTGTATGTATGTGTTGCACAGTTAGTAAGTGGGTCATATTCTATCACATGTTATCCCACAACTAAAGGGTTGTGATGTAGCTTTGGTACAATATTTTATAACTCCTATCCTATGCCCCCAAAACTACTAGTTTCTAGTGATGGTGTATCCACCTCAATGTATTTTGTCCTCACTCACACACTCACACTCACCCTACATATTATTTCCTAGTTCTCAAACACCCTTTGAGTACTTCAAGACAACTACTATGAACCATGGAATTATGAATTATGTGGTTCAGTAAAAGGAGGAGAATCTAATGGATATGAGTATTAAACTTATTAGCATTATCTTTGACCCTAAATCCTTGATTCATACAATCATTTGAGCTAATAGAGTTGGAAATCAATTATTATAAGGTATAACATTGGTCAATATTATTATATATATATGTATATATATATATATATTGCAGTTTATATATCTTTTAAGTCAAGATAAGGCAATTGTTACAATCCCAATTTTTGGGTTCTTTTGGTGAGAAATGTAATTTCTCCTATTAAAGATATTTGATCAAATATTGATATGATTTGTTTTGAATAAAAGTATTTCGTTTATAATAGTTTTGTTGGTTGTTTTGTGGGCTTTATTGGCTATTGGGCCCAATAACAAGGAAAAGACAAAGGAAACTCCATTATTAAATGGGCAAATAAGAAATGGAGAAAAGAAAGATGTAAAAACCTCTAGAAGGCAAGGGAATATTATCCAAAGTAGGATTTCATGCCTCCAAGGTTCCTTGGGTCCCAAGGAGTCCAAAGTTGCAAAGATAATGCAATAAGAAAAGAAAAGATCAATGAAATATTTCTTTAATAAGAAAGAAATTGGAGACAATGATAAAATGTGGGAAATAAGTGGAAAGAGGTACGATTGAGTCATCTTTGGTGGATTTTCATATCCATAAGGTTTCTAATTTTAGAAGGAATTACAATAAGGAAAATAAAAAGAGAGATAAAGAGAAATCCTCAAAAAGAGATATTTTAATAAAGAAATAAGTAAGATAATGATAAATAATGGATATAGATGCATCTAGAAGGATAATAAGTATCCACTAAAAAGGATTTCGAAATTTTAGAGTTTCTTGGGGTCCAAGGAGCCCCAATGGAGAAAAAGAAAGATAAAATACAAATAATACAAAATAAGAGGATAATGTGATACATAATTAATGAATTTTGTGGTATTGTTAAAAAGAGGTATTTTCTACTAAAAGAAAGTGTAAATTCGTGTCAATGGATTAAAAGACAAGCATAAAGAGAATAAGAGAGAGGATTTTCGAATTCCTAAATTTTCAAAGAATATAGTTTATTAAGAAGATAATTTGGAGAGAGAAGATTACTTCTCAATAAAGGAATAGGATTCCTATTGGGAAAGGGCTTTGTCTCTTCATGGGCAAGTATGTTGCAGCATGGCTACCCTTCCCTATATAAGGGTAGAGCCCATGGCTAAGCCTAAGGAGAGTTCCATGCATCTCTCTCTCTCTTCTCCTTCTTCTACTTCGTTCAAACCCTATCCAAGAGAAGTAAAGTTATCCCTGGAGCAATGGGAGCAGTGGAGTCATCATGAGGGAGGTCCAAGGTTCCGTCCATGACCTGGTGATGAACGACAATCATCCTCATACCTCTCGTCCTCGCGCAGCAACCGCAACATGGCTGCAAGGGTCGGCCGCATGACTAGGTTGACGAGCTCGACTCCAGCCACCCCAGCCACAGCTGGGGGCCTTTGCAGGTGCAACGAAGGGTGGCAGAGGCAATGGGGCCTTTGTGGGTGTCAGTGATCCAAGGATGGATGGAGGAAACCCTCCCCCGAGCCACTGTAGTAGGCAGTGCCAGGGTTGCGCGAGCTTGAAGACAACCAATTGGCTTTGGAACATTTTTCCGCTCTGCGGGTAGAAGGATGAATAACTTACACGAGGGAAGAATCATTAATCAGTTATGTTTTAATCGGGCTACGTTGCATGGAAGAGATTACGTGGCAGACTCCCATCGGCCCAAGTAAGTAAATCTTGTGAAATTCATATCTTTTTATTAGTAGCTCAGATCGATACATGTAATCTATCAATTTTTCTCAAAAAAATATGAGGAATCCATTAAAAATTGGTTTAGAAGCTAATTCATCTTGCAATTCAAAAAGTAGCGGAAGTTATCAACTTTCATGCATTAATGATTAACAAACCCTAATTTGAGATGATCAATGTATTGAGAAGGGTTTTACGGATGATTAAAGTTGATATTAACCTGTTGTTTATAAAAAGGCACATCAAGATCTAAAAGGATGAACTTTACACGTAACTGTATTAATTTAGAGTTCCATATACATGAATGAGCTTTAATGGGCCTTGAAACCCTAATGTTAGTAATTATGACTCTTAATGGCTTTAATTGTTCAAATTCACGAATAAAGCTGAGATATGATGGTTCTAAGTAAAAGTTCCTAAATAAATACCCTTAATATGGTAATTAGGGATTTCTTGTGGATAAATGTGGAATTAGTGATAAATAGAGATAAGTTGCTAATTTGAAAGGAACCAAAGATAATAATTGGGCCTAATGATCGTGGCATGACTTAAAAGGATAAAAATGGTAGTTTTAATGTAAAAGAGGCATAATAGACTTAATGGACATTTAATGGTGCATGTAATCCGAAATTAGGGTTATATGTTGTTAAAAGGTAACCTTAATATCTTTCATGAGGAGTCGATGAGATAATTAGGGTTTGTGAGTAATTGTATAAAATTATGGTTTAAAATAGTAAAAATGAAGTGAAACCCTAATTGCAATGGAAACCCTAAAAGTGGACTAAAAAACCCTAGGAAGCAAACTAGGTTTAATAGACCTTGATGTCCTGATCAATGATAGGAAAATTGGATAAATATTTCAGGATCATCTTGTGTGATTTCTTGTTTACTGGATTTCTTGCTTAGTTGGATTAATTCTGCACTCAAGTCAACCTGATAGGTATGTGGTTACACTTATGAATATCCCGAATTAGTTTTTCGAGGATTTCCAAAGTTTTCATCGGTGACTAGAATTAAACTGTTGGATGAATTTAATTCATGCAAACTATAATGTGGATATGACTATCACCTAAGATACATGCCTACTAGCTCAGATCCTAGTCCCATCTATAGCTTGATAGATTAACCTAGTATATGGCTACCTATGGGGTAGGTCCATCAGGTCATTAGGTGATTTAGTACATGGATACCAATGGGGTAGGTCCATCAAGTCACCATGAGTAAGGGATTTGGCTACTTTTGGGTAGGGCCATGCGACTCCGCAACCATAAGTATTGGCTACCTGTGAGGTAGGGCCATGGGGGTAAGGATCTACCATATGAGAGAGGTAGTAGTCCACTGTAGGGACAACAAAGAGATAGGGGATAGGTAAGGATTGAGTAGTATTGCTTAAGATGTAATCTTGGTTGTTAAATGATAATTTCTTGATTGCATTGTTACCCTAGTAGCAAACATTTTGTTTCCCCCACATACCGACATATTGATTTATGTTGACCGACGTTTTATTTGTCGGAGTTTTAGGTACAAATTGAAAAGGGAAAACTATAAAGTGGCATATTGTAAAATTAAGAAATAAAGTGCAAGGAGGACTAGTTATAATAGAGTCCAGATGTTGATAGAAGTTAGATATCTAAGTTTTGGAAAAAGGTATGCAAAATTTTATTTTAATACAACTTTTCAGTATAGCCTGGTAGAATGAGATAATTATTATTGATTATTTTTCAATCCTTTGATCCCGAAATTGGGATAATGGCTCTGACCTCTTGAGTCATTACATTTGGTATCCGAGAGTAGGTTCCTCATTTAATCTTTGATCATTATTAAATTTTACAAACTCAGTAGAACCCAAGGGAGTTATTAGAGGATTTTCTGAAAGACAGAGGTGTCTAGAAAAGGATCACGTCTGGGGGATGGCAATATTTTCCTCTGCACCGCTAGTCAGAATACGAGGACTCCCGGATTTGTGTGACTGCATGGCCAATGTCTCAAGATTTGACTCGAAATAAGATACCTTTAGGACTCTCTCATCTTGTTCATCCCTTCTCAACTCAAATGTTGTTAAAGATTTTAAGAATTAGGGTTTTCTCTCTTTTCCTCACCCTCTCGAGGTATGGGTAAAGTTGATAAGGTATAAGGAATCCTCCACCAAATTAATGAAAAGCATGTAAATAAAATGACATGGACATAAGCTTAATAGTTTAAGCATAAAATAAAGAATTGTTGCATGCTTAGGTCAGATGACATGAGTTGTCATGCCCTCAGGAGAGACCTGAGGCTAGACCTTCTTATCAGGAGGATAAGTAGAGAGTTGGTCTTGAAGGCAGAGATCTCCATTATAGGTACAGACCTAGTACATCCTATGAGGATGATGCTAACCCTAACCCTAAGTGAAGGTTAGAGAGAGAGATGACACGATGAGTTAGATGTCATGGTAGACCAGATGTGTGGGTGGACATGCTTTTGGGTGCCCATATGTGCCATGTGAGGTTGGATGACTTAGTACCTTTGGCGACCCAACCCTGGAAAGGGTCATGCATGTTAGAGTGAAGAATAGCTCCTTCAATGATGAGGTTTGTGAAAAACCTATAGAAGCCCTATGGACTTATATGAGCATGGCTAGAATGCACCTAAAGTATGTCATTAGTGAGGGCAGTAGGTTAAAACCCTAGCCAGGAGAGTATGTTGGATAGATTATGAGATAAGCATAAAGGGCTATGGATGATCTTGAGCAAACATAAGTTTGAACATAGGCTTCACCCATGTAGGGGTATGCTTGTGAGCTTGATTCACCTTCATGGGGAGAGGACCTCTAGTAGTAAGGCTGGTTGTAGGGTTAGCTTTAGAGAGAGAGAGAGTAGGACCCAAGGAAGAAGGTTGGAAGCTTAGACTCTGAGATATCAGGAATAGTGGGGAGTTGAGGATGATGCGACCCAAGTGGATGGTTGTGGTTGCCTCATGCATGATCCCTGGAGGTTGATGACAACTTGGTTGCCTTTAGAGGAACCAAACCCTAGAGAGAAGATGAGGCTGCTGGTACCTATGTGCCTAAGGTATAGGTGTTTACCTTCTGAGTTAAGAAGAAGAGTTCCTTAGACCATGAAGAGGTTTAGTAACAAGTTGTGAGGACTTACACCTAGTTGGTTGTCCTTGAGGAGGACTCCACTCTAAATTGTTGTTCAAGTGGAATGATAATAGGAATTGCATGTCATATCTTGTACATGCTTGGTTTGTGGTTAAAAAGGTTGAGCATGTAGTGGGACATCTAAAAAGTGAACCTAGGGTTCCTAGGCCTAAGAGGGGAAGAGGTGTACTTGATGCTCATGATGTGATTTGAGTTTTTATATATTCGAGCATGGCACCTCTCATGTTTAGAAGAAAGGGAAACCCCTTAAATCTAAGGTATGTTTGATGAACCCCTCACAGCTAAGTTGGTGACATGGGAAGGTATGATCTTGATCCAATTTTTAGGAATGAGAACAAGTATGACCTAGCATGGTTTAGTAGGTGGTCTTCTTGTGCCTCAGTAGCTTTCTAAGGCTAAGCATGCTCATGTGGATGTAAACCCTAGACATAAGGACGTTTGTGACCTTTGAGATCAAGATGTAGTTTCCTCCCATCCTGGGAGAGGGACCCTTTTATAGGGTGTATACAAGTTTCTGTTGGTTTTGAGGTAACCTAAAGGGATCTCATAGGATCTTGAGAAGCTAAGTGAAAAGTACATAGTATGATAATGAACTTGTAGACCCATAGATAACCATCTCCAAGTGCATGTGGATGTGTTACCATGGAGGTAACCGGTATGGGGCCTGACCAAGGTAGGCAGGTTGCCATGACCCCTATGAAAGGATGAAAGTTAGCCCAGGAATGCAGAGAGAGATGATGGAGACTTGGGTAAGGTTTTAAGTTGGACGCGTACTATGTTAAAATCCTAAGTCTATCCTAGGGTCAGGTAGGGATAAGACCGATGAAAGTAGGAGTTTCCTAATTCCCTAGTTGCACATGACCATAGGGTCGGGAGGTAACAACTATCATTGTCTGAGGGTCATGGGTTAGGAGATTGATCACCTTCATGAACTCATGGTACCCAAAGGGCAGATGAGGAGGGCACTCTATGGATGCATAAGGGAAGAGGGATGACCCCAAAAGTACCGACACCCTACAGACCTAGAGGAGGTGACCAAGGATTGTGTGTGGACCCAAGTTGGTTCGAGACCGGTTTTCCATGGAAGTAACTTTGATATCAAGATGATTGTGATGCAGAGACATATGTTGCACATTTCAACTTAGATTTGAAGGTGTGCTGGCAAGGTGGGATATACCATATCTACTCTTGGAATGGGAAGAACTCTGTATTTGGACTGCAGCCAAATGCTTATTTCCTCTTGTTATGGGAGTGAGAGATAGGATAGTATGCATGCCATACACCAAGGATAAAGATGATGTGAGTTGGAACATTGCTATGAGGTATGAGGACAGAGATGATAACATACCATTGTGGAGTGAACGACGCATGGATGGTTTACAAACACTAAGAGAACTAAGGTAGCCATCTTATGAGGATGTTTTTATCATGAGTTATGTGGAATTTGCAAGTTATACAAGGTTGAGTTTGATAACCAAGAAGATGAGCTCTAAGTTTACTTATTCAAGATAGACCTAAAGTCTGAGATGAGATGATAAGTGGAGTACATGTTGGTGTATGTCTTCAACATTACCGTACACATAAGGAGGTGAGGTGATAATGGATGCTCTAATTGAGATGCATCTACCGAGTTTAGTTAGAGGCTAGAAGAGGTTGTTCGGTTAGCCCTAAGTTTGAAAAAGAGATAAGTTTGGTTAACACTCAGATGTAACAATATCTATTGATCAAGTTAGGGGTTGTTTGGTTAGCCAGTCTAGGCCTTGATGCAATAAAAGGATGGTTGTAGAGTGTACTTCTCTAGAAAAGAAGGTGATGAAACCTTGACTAGAGTGTTTTAGGGTTCTGAGGAATCAATCTTGAGGAATCATGACATATAGGAGATCATGATTTTAAGATTACCATACACCATGGTACTACAAAGATAGTAAGTGGTAGCCATACTTTGATGCCTAAGATAAAAAGTGTGCAAAGATGCATGATAGGAGGTGAAGGACGAACACCAATAACCCATTGAGTTGATGTAGAGGATAGAGACTCCCTGAGAGGGAATGGGAGTTCATCACTATGGATGTTTTGGTAAGTCTCCCCTAGACCAAGGAAGGTCAGGATGCATAATGGGTTATGGTAGTTCTCCTTACCGAGATAATATGAGAAAGAAAGAATACTATCATGGGACAAATGTGGTTGAACTACATATGAGAGAGAAATGGTTCAACTACACCATGATGCGAGTTCAAAAGTTCATGAGTTTAACCTAAATATTCACTTCCATGTAGTGGAAGTAGGTACATGAAGAACTCAAGGTTAGTACAATTTATCGCCCCTAACTAATGGTTAGTATGATCCAGACTAGAGGGTCTGATGAGGGCATGTGTGCTCATTCAGGGTGATACATGGAGACAGTTCTTGTCCTTTGTAAGATGTGATGGTAACCACCATAGCTAGTATCGGGATGTAAAGAAGCTTCGTAAGGGAGGTTGTGCCGGCCACCACTTCATTAAGATGATGTTGGTGAAGGGACCTCACGAAGGTCAGAAAAGGGCCACAGTGTGTGCAGATGAAGTCACTTTGATCGTGCAATGGCTGAAAGAGAGCCCAGAGGCGACATGAGTCATGAGTTGATGCAAAGCAGACCGACATGCAGTTCACTGAGGGAGAACCTATGATGTGAAAAATCCGACCCCTCTAAGTTATAGCTAAGAGAGTCAAGTCCCGGCTGCATGGGTCCATTTGAGATGGATTTGTGGAGAAGGTTATGTTTGACCTTACCCCTCGGGATAAAGTAATGTGTGATAAGTTCCATGTGTCCAATTTAGAGCGCTATGTGAGGTACCCGGGCCATGTGCTGAGCGATGAACCTAGTGAGCCCCAAGGGAGGCCGAAATGACCTGAGTCACCTATGAGGTTTATAGAGGCCAAGGTGTAAGAACTCAGAGAAAAGAATATGTGACGAAAAAGGTTCTTTGGAAGCACCATGGATAGGGTAAAGCCACACATATGATTCAATGATGGACATGAAAAAGTCTTATCCTGAATTGTTTGTTTGCTTGATGGAATTCTGAGGACAAAATTCTTATAAGAGGGGAAGGATGTTACAACCCCAATTTTTGGGTTCTTTTGGTGAGAAATGTAATTTCTCATATTAAAGATATTTGAACAAATAATTATATGATTTGATTTGAATAAAAGGAGTTCATTTACAATAGCCTTGTTGGTTGTTTTATGGGATTTATTGGCTATTGGGCCCAATAAGAAGGAAAAGACAAAGGAAACTCCATTATTAAATGAGTAAATAAGAAATGGAGAAAAGAAAGATGTAGAAACCTCTAGAAGCCAAGGGAATATTATACAAATGAGGATTTTGTGCCTCTAGGGTTCCTTGGGTCCCAAGGAGTCCAAAGTTGCAAAGATAATGCAATATGAAAAGAAAAGATCAATTAAATATTTCTTTAATAAGAAAGAAATTTGAGACAATGATAAAATGTGGGAAATAAGTGGAAAGAGGTATGATTGAGTCATCTTTGGTGGATTTTCGTATCCATAAGGTTTCTAATGTTAGAAGAAATTCCAATAAGGAAAATAAAAAGAGAGATAAAGAGAAATCTTCAAAAAGATATATTTTAATAAAGAAATAAGTAAGATAATGATCAATAATGGATATAGATGCATCTAGAAGGATAATAAGTATCCAATAAAAAGGATTTTGAAATTTTAGAGTTTTTTGGGGTCTAAGGAGCCCCAATGGAGAAAAAGAAAGAGAAAATACAAATAATACAAAATAAGATGATAATGTGATGCATAATCAATGAATTTTATGGTATTGTTAAAAAGAGGTATTTTCTACTAAAAGAAAGTGTAAATGTGTGCCAATGGATTAAAAGACAAGCATAAAGAGAATAAGAGAGAGGATTTTCGAATTCCTAAATATCCAAAGAATATAGTTTATTAAGAAGATAATTAGGAGAGAGAAGATTACTTCTCAATGAAGGAATATGATTCCTATTGGGAAAGGGCTTTGTTTCTTCATGGGCAAGCATGTTGGGGAATGGCTACCCTCCCCTATATAAGGGTAGAGCCCATGGCTGCCCAAGGAGAGCTCCACACATCTCTCTCTCTCTCTTCTCCTTTTTCTTCATTCAAACCCTATCCAAGAGGAGTAAAGTTATCCTTGGAGCAATGAGAGCGGTGGAGTCATCATGAGGGAGGTCCAAGGTTCCCTCGATGACCTGGGGATGAACGGCAATCATCCCCACACCTTTCATCCTCACATAGCAGCTGTAGCATGGCTACAAGGGTCGGCTGCATGAGTAGGTTGGCGATCTCGACTCTGGCCACCCCGACCATAGCTGGGGGTCTCCGTAGGTGCGGTGGACGGCAGCGGAGGCAATGGGGCCTTCGCGGGTGCGGTGGAGGGTAGTGGAGGCAATGGGGCCTTCGCGGGTGTTGGGGATCCAAGGATGGCGGGAGGAAACCCTCCCCCGAGCCGATGTAGTAGGCAGTGCCAAGGTTGCACGAGCTTGAAGATGACTGATCAGCTGTGGACCATTTTTACCCTCCACGGGTTGAAGGACCAATAACTTACGTGAGGGTAGAATCGTAAATCAATTATGTTTTAATCGGGCTATGTTACATGGAAGAGATGACGTGGCAGACTCCCACTGGCCCAAGTAAGTAAATCTTATGAAATTCATAACTTTTTATTGGTAGCTCAAATTAATACATATAACATATCAATTTTGCTCAAAAAAATGTGAGGAATCCATTAAAAATAGATTTAGAAGCTAGGTCCTCTTGAAATTCGAAAAGTAGTGGAAGTTATCAACTTTAATGCATTAATGATTAAGAAACCCTAATTTGAGATGATCAATGTATTGAGAAGGGCACATCAAGATCTAAAAGGATGAACTTTACACGTAACTGGATTAATTTAGAGTTCCATATACATGAATGAGCTTTAATGGGCCTTGAAACCCTAATGTTAGTAATTATGACTCTTAATGGCTTTAATTGTTCAAATTCATGAATAATGTTGAGATATGATTGTTCTAAGCTATTTTGAGTATAAAAGTTCCTAATTGTGGATAAATACCCTTAATATGGTAATTAGGGTTTTCTTGTGGATAAATGTGGAATTAGTGATAAATAGAGATATGTTGCTAATTTGAAAGGAACCAAAGATAATAATTGGGCCTAATGATTGTGGCATGACTTAAAAGGATAAAAATGGTAGTTTTAATGTAAAAGAGGCATAATAGACTTAATGGGCATTTAATGGTGCATGTAATCCAAAATTAGGGTTATATGTTGTTAAAAGGTAACCTTAATATCTTTCATGAGGAGTCGATCAGATAATTAGAGTTTGTGAGTAATTGTATAAAATTAGGGTTTAAAATAGTAAAAATGAAGTGAAATTCTAATTGCAATGGAAACCCTAAAAGTGGAATAGAAAACCCTAGCAAGAGAACTAGGTTTAGTAGACCTTGATGGCTTGATCAATGATAGGAAAATTGGATGCATATTTCAGGATCATCTTGTGTGCTTGTTTGTTTATTGGATTTCTTGCTTAGTTGGATTAATTCTACACTCAAGTCATCCTGACAGGTATGTAGTTACACTTATGAATATCTCGAATTAGTTTTCTGAGGATTTCTGAAGTTTTCAACGGTGACTTGAATTAAACTGTTGGATGAATTTAATTCATGCAAACTATAATGTGGATATGACTATCGCCTAAGATACATGCCTACTAGCTCAGATCCTAGTCCCATCTATAGCTTGATAGATCGACCTAGTATAAGGCTACCTATGGGGTAGGTCCATGAGGTCATTAGGTGACTTAGTACATGGCTACCAATGGGGTAGGTCCATCAAGTCACCATGAGTCAGGGATTGGGCTACCTTTGGGTAGGTCCATGCGACTCTACAACACTAAGTATTGGCTACCTGTGAGGTAGGGCCATGGGGGTAAGGATCTACCATATGAGAGAGGTAGTATCCAAGTCCACTGCAGGGACAACACAGAGATAGGGGATAGGTAAGGATTGAGTAGTATGGCTTAAAATGTAATCTTGGTTGTTAAATGATAATTGCTTGATTACATTGTTACCCTAGTTGCACAAATTTGTTTCCCCCACATACCGGCATATTCATTTATGATGACCGACGTTTTGTTTGTCGGTATTTTAGGTACAAATTGAAAAGGGCAAACAGTAAAGTGACATATTGTGAAATTAAGAAATAAAGTGCAACGAGGATTAGTTAGAATAGAGTCCAAATGTGGATAGAAGTTAGATATACAAGTTTTAGAAAAATATATGCAAAATTTTATTTTAAAATAGCTTTTTAGTATAGTCTGGTAGAATTTGATAATTATTATTGATTATTTGTCAAACCTTTGATCTGGAAATTGGGATAACGACTCTGACCTCTTGGTCTCCCTTAATTGGGGGTTACTATGAGGCGGGGTCATTACAGTAATATTTTGGGAAGTGGAATTAACTTTTTCATGAAAATTATTTTAAATTTCGGTCACATCAGTTATATCCATGTTGTTAGTTTAAATTATATCTCATGTATTTGTAACTATGTATCAGTTTTGTATAATTCTCATTTTTCTAGAGTTATCTCATTGAATAATATATGTATGCATATTTGTATCACATACGATACAAAATATATGACACGTTATCATGTTTATGTCCTATTACACTCATTATAATATACCACATATAAACATATATGAAATAACAACTTCTCTAAAGAGCCCCTTATGGTTTCCTTATAACCACATTTTCCTACATTTGGAGATGAATAACTACCTATCATGATTATTACTTTGCAATGGACATGGTACTATGTAATACTAAGCTACCCAGTAAATTTTATATTTACATAAATTATATACTTAACTATTTATATATCGCTACATATTGAATTGTATATGTGATTCTCATCAAATATTTGTAAAAATATAAAAATTTCTAATGAGATTTATATCAAAAATTAGAAAACTGTGAATATATTTAAATAGTCATTATGTGACCCAATATTGTAGGACAATTCCCACTACTTTTAGTCAGTATATTTTTTTTGAAAATAGCTCAATATCATTAAAAGTAAGCCATACGTCATCTACAAGTTAGACATCTCAGAACAAATAACCAAGCAGCAACTCCTATTGTAGAAAGACATAGCACAAGGCTCATATTGGGATGCGAAAGGTACACTTCTGCTCTGTCCACCTCTTGTAGTGGTTGTCTCAAACAGCTATCTGGGATGGAATTCGTCAATCTACAAGAGCCTATAAGTACATCAGGATAGGAGTTTGCATAGCCATTGGAAGAGATTACCATCATGAAGACAATGAATGGTCACCTGAAAAAGAGCTTGACCACCAAGAACCAACACAAACACAACAACCCACAAACTGGACAAGAGACACAACTATCGACTAAGAAAACAAAAGGAAAAAACAAGCACAAGACAAACGCCGAGCACTAGGAGCACACCAACTAGGAGACCCGAGAAGGAGGCCAGACCCCAACTGTGCATATACAAAGGAAGGATGGCTCATATGGGTACAATGACGGGGGATAGAGGGTGTCGGGAACCCCACCACCACTCTCGACCACCACTGCGAGCAGAGACCGGAAGACCCGCACGAAGAACAAAACCCAGCTTCCTCCTCCTCTACCTTAAGCACTAAGGGCTCCCACTCCCCGTCCGCCCACGAAGGAACCTGAGGCACGATGACACAGGACACCAACAACCTAGACAGGTGAAGACTGGAAGAAAAATAACACAAAAGCAAACGTAAAGAAACAACCCCCCAAACCTATGACTACAACCTAACCAATTAGACTCACAAATAGAAAGCAAGAAGGGGAAGAAACAACACCCACACCCACAGAGAACAACGTTCCAGAAAACCAGATAAAGCTACCTCCTCACACCGAAGAATGATGTTGATGCCAGGAAATGAAGCCACGCTCTGGGACACCTCCTCGCACCCAAGAGACCACGAACCAGATATCGATCTGGGATGCCGTCCAGCAAGGAGAAGGGAAGGTGTGAAGGCGAGGAAGTGGCGACCAACTAGATCTGAGGACAGAGACCAGCAGGAGCAGGGTTGAAGACGGAAGCCTAGGGGGAGCGAGGTAGCCGCACGCCGGCCGCTGGCCTCCTCCCCCGAGCTTGAAGGGAGAAGATCGTCTGCGTGTGGCTAGGGCTGGGAAATTTGTTGCTCGATCACTCTTACAACTTCCACCAAGCATTTTCTGGACTTGTGGGATTTTTATTCAGTATCTGAAATACCTATTAAAAACTAAATAATTCATAAACTATCAAATTTCCCCATAATGGCACTACAAAATCTTCCAATGATTGAAATACCAAAAATCCAAGATTATACATGATAACACATCACACTAAGGAGATGTCCAACCACATTAGACATTCATAGGAGAAGTGAATTGCTACATATACTAACTAAATTCATAAGAACTAAATAAGAAAATTACTGAATAATTATATTTGTTCTAAATTTCATATAGTATTGCATTGATAAGGTACACTACAAATTGTATATAGTATTGCATACAAATTGTATATAGTATTGCATTGTTAAGTTACACTACTCCATCGAATTGTATAATTTATTCCTGAAATATGGAAATAAATTTTCTTCTTTGGTAGAAAAGTCACCACGTGACTTTGTTCAAAGCATGGGATCTTCCATGCTTGTCATAAAAAAGAACCTATAGAGATATAACCTTATCGAGTGCATATAAATGACTAAAAAATCATCAATGCTTTAGTTCAAAACACACATACCCAAGGGAAAATGTCACATATGGGATACAAATTTGATTGGATATAAAGTGTATGAAAATTCTGATCACAACAACTATAACTGAATAAAATATTTGGTCAACATGATATACATCGAAATTTTACTAGATAATTCTTCATTGCTATGTTGGTTTTGATAAACACTTATCCCTGACTTCGCGACCATGTTTCCCATCAATTTTTCTTCATCAATTTATTATTGACAAAATTATGGAATATGTTAATACATATAACACTTTTATCAATTTGATTATATTTTTATAACATGAATATTGTAACAAGTGAAAAAAACTACCAATTATAGAAAACTATAATCATATAAGTCATGCACAAAATGTTTGGCTTGAAACAAACCACACAAGACATTAACTACTCTAATCAGAATGGTTTTTGGACCAAATTACAATCCAAACCATAAAGAAAAATTAAAGATATATTGGCATGTCAAAATGTAGACAATATCATGTATATATTTTACCAAGGGTAACCGTAGCTTGAGCCATAAACAAGGGAGAACTATGATAAATGAGAATTGTTTTCAGATATCCAACCATGTCATGTAGATTAATTGAAATAGTGTTGATGTGAAGTGTCAAATATAGAATTCCTAGCATAAGAATTAAAATTCACTAGTGATACTTATTTATCTTTTCTTCTACCCTAATTGTTTTGTATCAATCCTTGTTATAAAGTTAAATTGACAATCTAGTACATAGAAATGATCCAATGACAATGGTATCTTTGTGATCCTCTACTTTCTAACAATAATGAATATAAATATGCAATTTGTATCCACAATAAAAATTTAAGTTCATGTCCCACGTCGTGTATTTATTGTTGTGTATTAATGTTATATTACATTATATTGTGGAAATAGGATTTTACTTATCTAGAAGTGATTGTATCTACATATAAACCAAAATATTTTTATCGAAAGAAAATAATAGAGAAATAAGTTTAACTTTTTACAATTTTTTACTATTACTTTTGAATATGTAAGCAAAATTTATTCTATAAGTTTATTTCTTTTAAATATGACTTATCATTGACACTGCTTAAATAAAATTAGCATTTGCAATTAAGGTGCATGTAATATGAAATGCTTTGACAAAAATAGTTAGTGGCATACTCTTATATATCATCACATATGTAATCTTTTAATTATGAAACCAGGCAATTTTATTGATTTCTTCTCTGTGTCTTGAACTCAAAACTCTATTGTAACAAATGAAGGATGTAACTATCTAATGTGCCCATTTCTTGATATGAAAAGTGTAATCTTGCTTCCTAAACATGCATATATATATATATATATATAGATAGAGAGAGAGAGATAGAGAGAGAGAGAGAGAGAGTCATGCTAGAATACACTCGAGTGTATAGATCACGCAGTACACCCCAACGGTGTTTGCCTATCTAGACCATGTGTTTCCAAAATCTAATCCATTGATTTTCATGTTTAAAACAATAATAGGCTACATACAAAAATTGAGCTCATTTCCATGAGTGTAAGTCACTCATACAAGGACAACAAAATCGACGCACAAAACTAATTTGAAATGCATGATTTTTCCTCCTTTAGATGTATGGCCTATATATGTCCAAATGGGCTGAAATTTAGTATATAGTATGCTCTTAAGATATTTAAGAAGATCAATGGTTTAGATTTTTCAAAAAGTTATTGCATCTTTAAAAGTAACTGAGGTGTATGGTGCCTCTGATACACTCGAGTGTACACTAGCCTGACTCTATTATATATATATATATATATATATATATATATATATATATATATATATATATACATACATATACATATATATATACATATATATATATGTATATATGAGGCTTAGGAAGTATGTACCTACTGGTAGTATCAGTTGTGTGTACTGCCCATTAAAATGGGATATGTGGATCTACTAAATAACTCAGGCTATACAATTAGTATCAACATTGTTTACTGTAGATGTATTTAAAAAATCACAATCATATCTAACATGTATTATGAGATAAAAAAATATCATTTAAAGGTATATGCAATTTCTGCAACCTCAGTAATTAGAAAAAATAAATATTCTTTATTATATGTTCAAAGAGTGTTGATTAGATATGATATTTTATACACATTATATATGCGGTACCCATCATATCTATAAGGTTAGGTAATTTTGTAGAATTTTGAAACCATCAGAAAAGAAGTTGGGTACATATAAGATACATGTACTCAGGAACACAATTCGTTTAGCCATACCTATATATATATATATATATATATATATATATATATATAAGGAAGTGTGTACCGGTCATTAAAATGACACATGTGAAGTATGTTAATAAAACCCAACCATATGGATTGATTCAATATTATATAGATTATATGTGTTTAAAAACTCATAACTATATCTCATATAGATCATGAGATATAGTAATATATCAATAACTTACCGTTGATAAAATAAGACACAAATTCTTTGATTCGGTGATCTATGAATATCAGGTTTTGGTGATTTTTGATACACATCTTATCAAAGTAGTATACATCACATCCATAAGGTTGGGTAGTTCAGTTTAGTTTTATAATCATCATAAATGGAGGTGGGTACATGTAAGCTATATGTACTCGGGTACACAATTCTTTTAGCCACACACACACATGCATATATATATATACTTATATATATATATATATATATATATATATATATATATATATATATATATATATATATATATATATATTAGGAAGTGTGTACCGACCATTGAAATAGCATATGTGGAGTATTTTGATAAGTTCTAACTATATTTATTGATATAAAAATAGATAGATTAGATGTATTTAAAAAATCATAACCATATCTCATATAGATCATGAGATATACCAATATATCATTCAACAACTTCTACAATTTTTGCAATTTACCATTGATTAGAAAATACACATTTTCTTTTGTAGTATGATCTATGAATATTAGATTGTGGTGATTTTTTGTACACATCTTATCTAAAGGGTATACTTTACATCCATAAGGTTGGATTATTCAGTAAAATTTTATAATCATCATAAATAAAGATGGATACATAGATTAGATGTATATATATATATATATATATATATATATATATATATATATATATATACATACATACATACATACATACATACATAAATACATACATTTTATTTATCACCCTCTTGGTCGTTCGGCCTCCGCCACAAGCATGGGAGAAGGGGGACAAATCTTTTTCTCTTAATCCCATACATACATACATAAATACATATACATATACATGTGGACAAGGAGTGGCTCAAGTGGTCACGCACAGTGTCCCCTAGCAAAGGGACCCGAGTTTGAATCTCAGTTGCCACCTTGATTTACCACCCTCCTAAGAATTTAGCCTCCACCATGAGCTTGGTAGAGAGGGGAGAAATCTTTCTCTCTTAATCCAATATACATATATATATATATGTATACATATGTATATATGTGGAAATTGTATTAATGTGGACATGATATAATTTTCAATTAGTAATTTTGAAGATCGTACAATATTCTTATCTTTTATATAGTATTCATGTTTTCTAAGATGTTATATAATATGTGGAATATTTTGGTAAAGGTTAAATACCATTAAATGTGTTAGTTTTGTAGACTGTGTAGGATAACAACTCCTCAAGAAATAATACATGAGAAGTTGTGCAAAGAAAGAATATCTGGAGCCAACAAGATGCATAGGGGTATCTTAGGGAATCATATGAAAGGAAAAGTGTCATTGTAATACAATATAAAAGGTTATATGGGTCTATGGATTAGACCACGTTCGTCCCATGTGGAATCTAACACTAAAACACTTCCAATCCAACCTACAAACTATTATAGTAACCCATCTACCAAAAAGACCCATCTCTTTGCAATCTCTAAAGAATTATAGGATATTCCTTTTTGAAGTTAACTTTAAAAGTATATCCAAATTTCTCTTTTAAAATAATAAAATATTTTTCACTAAAATTTGGCTTCAACATACATGACTATATACCACTATCACAAAATTTAAGAATTTGAAAGGGAAATTGAGGAAATGTATATGGGCACAAGGTTTGTATAAATTTAGGGCCATATATCCAACAAGTATTCAGGGTTTATTAATAAAATCAAAATATGTTTAATAAATTAGCATACATATATTGAAATAGTACACAAATGTTCAATGGAAGAGTCTGGAGGGAATGCTCTACATGGGTGAGATAGTTAGTATCCAAGAGATGTCATCAATCACTCTGGTGAAAGCCATGGTATACATGGATCATGGTCTATAGTGGACAACTAGGATATTGACTTCTCTCTCAGAATGATTGAGATTAGGTTGATAGGTAATATTGGCGGATGAATATGGTGACAAACCAGATAAATACCTTAGTGATGGCATTGATGATATTTGTGGAATGGATACTAGTGGACAATTGATGTTGGCCAATGTTGATAAAGTTGCTTTAGTGTGTGGAGAAACCATGAAAAATAAAGCACACAATATTAAAAAATGGCGACTCAGTGGATTTTGATAAATGAGTTCCATCGACCCAAGAGAAGACATATAAATTCCACCAGTGACAGTGGTAGTTTTTATTAGATGCAATGTATCACAATCTGAAGCAAAAGAACCATCCACAATAGACAGTTAGTTTCTCAAGGATCAATTTACTAATCAGAAGTCAGAATAGGAAGGGCTCAATCTGATTAATGAAAGTACGTACGGTAATAGTTGAAACTCAAATAGAAATCGTCAACACACTAAAGGAACAACTTTACAACTACCTACGGTTGGTATTTGAAATGGAGGAACACCAAATTCAGATGAAAATAGGGATTTTTTATTCTACGGGCTATGTCCTACGCATCATGTTGGTCATCAATGACACCATGTAAGCCAGTTACATATGAAACACCACCTATAAATTCTATTCTTCCAAAGTCATTCTGGGAGGCGGCTACAAGTTGTGGTGCATAAACATCTAGTTCTTTCTTGACTGATGATGAAAACAAATGTGAATCTCGGTGATATATAATTAGTTCAAGATTGAGGATTCCCTAAAATTCTCATCATACAAGAACATACACAGTTCTTCTACAACCGTAGCATTATACGATGATAGAGAAGTGCATCATGTGGAAGTCATTTTCTAAAATGGAAGCCATATATACATATCCTGAAATGCTATACAATCCAACTACCATGTGCAGATGTTTATTTGAATGCTCTTACATGTCGTTCCTAGTCTATGTTTTGTTTGCGTCTGATTCTTTACAAATGGGTAGCAGACTTCATACATGATTCTGGTATTACATCACTTATTATCGCTTGGACAAGGATATTCCATCTATCTTTGCATTTATACAACCACGTTATAAATGACAAGATTTTGTCGGCTTTGAAGAAATTGTTTCATGTTGATGATTATACTTTAAAGTGTACTTCGATCAGGTTTTCTAGAGATTCATTTAAATTGACACATGAGTTCAAGTTTGTCCACCATTTTTCATTACTGGAATGAACTACTATGTATAGAATGAATCACTCCCACCAATTTTCCATGGTTGTGGCAATATGGGACATGAACATGTCGTTTGTAGTACTATTATGTATTCCACAAACACTGAGGAATGGAAACATATTCCCAAAAAGTTGGAGTATGGTGGATAGAAAAATAAGATCAATGGATGATCTATTATGGGAAGAACATTTATAGTAGAAGAATTATACGCACCAAATAGACTAAAATGAATGTTAACGACCCAATATCTCATTGTAACGATATTTGCAATACTCATGAGTTTGATGTGATATATTTAGAAGTTCATAATCAAGCAACTTCTGATGATGATATGATGCTAAACAGAATGTCCAAGACAAAGATTTGGATTAAAAATAGGAAACATCAATCCCATATTTCTATCAAAGAAGGCATCTAGATAGTTACAGACCCATAAGGGGATGATGTAAAATGTTCAAACAAATTTTGCATACTAACATAGTAGATGCTACTCATGGAAAGGATCAAATAATCACCTCAACACATCATGAATGTAAAGTAAGTTATTTAGTAATTGACCCTGAAGGGCATAAGGGTATTCTTCATACTTATGAGGATTAACACAATCAAGCAATAGAAATGAGTTTCCAGATACAAACACAATTTATACATGTTTCCAAATCTAATATTTGTGGCATACAATAATATGTTTGAACCACAAGGAAGAGGGGCCAGGAGATCGTAGGAAGCAATGGAAAATTTAACATTGCTCCTTATTATACTGAGAGTCAATCAAAGAGGTCTTTTAAGAAACACTTAGAACCCGACTTATTGGAGGATTCTATTGTGCAATATTGATGAAGACAACTTTTATAGTTTCTTTTCTAAATATGATGTTGATTATTTGGTCTCGATTATTAGAACAATCTAGTTCTCTGATGTAATATTGGAATGATTGCCTTCTTTTGTAACCCTTTCTTTTTCTTCTATTAGAGTATAAAACCTTTGATATATCATGTAACCTCTGATATCTACTTGTTATGAGTATATTTAACCTCAATGCCTATGCCAAAAAAAAGAATACGTAAATTTACCAATTTATGAAATGAAATAGGAAAATATCTTTTTTTCATTTTATAGGATCATATAATAGACAATTAAATAGACATTATATAGATATGAACAACTATAGTGGTGTCCCTCCGATGATACGACTAGTCTCAGAATTTACTCTTGACTGGGTGGGGTCCAATAGTGATCGATACCGGGAGGGATTCCTCATTATAAAAAAAAGACATGAACAACTATAAAATTGTAATTTGCTATTAAAGAAGATAAGAAGGTATTTTGAAGTCTCTATAATGTTCTATACCATTAGAAGTATTCTACACTCTTAAAAATTTGCTACATTTTTTGGAGTATTCTATAGTATTGGCGTACTATAAAATATGTTAGTATTCTTCTATGTGGGAGAACACCTCATCCAAAAATATATATATAAGGGACATTGTGTAAAGAGAAAATATGTAAAGTCTCGAATAAGTCTGGACATATCTCACAAAAAATTAAGGGGGAAAAGTGTGTCATTGTAATAAAATGTAGAAGTTCCTCATTGGTCTATAAATAGGACGATATCTATCCCATCTGGACATCCTATTAAAATAATCATTCAGAAAACATGGTATAGCACTGGCACAAGGTTCAGGCCTGCAATGGTATGTCAACCCTTTTAGTAGCGCAACAACTGTAACCGCCAACCATAATCAATGGGTAGTACTATTTGCGCTTCTTTAAACTCTAAGGTCATTATGACAAACTAAAGGTTTTGGTTACGTCTTCCTCCAAATATATATAAAGACTATATTTGTACGAAACCGATTAATGCACATAATCTTATGTATCTTTATTTTCACCCCTACAAATTAAACGCCCTAATGTGTTGCAACTGCTTGCAACCAAACAGTCGTGTTTTACCCACCATTCTGCGTTTGCTCCAACATATACCATTCCAAGGAAATTATAAAATTTAAGGGAATTAATGGCTGTATACACGTGAATATGGTTGAAAGGAATTTATAGCGGCATACCTGTGCACAAAAGTTGGTGATATGCATTCCCCGTACAGTCGAGGTTCGAGGACTACGGCGGCCTTCAATTCAGGAACAAGGGTATGTTCACCTATTTCCTTGTCTGTTCCACAAATGAATTCATCCTTGGGCGTCACGAGCCCTAGGGAGCCTTGGTAACAACCATCCCTGTCGACTTGGCTATTTCCGGAGAGCAAGAATCTGGTGTACGGTACAGTTTGCAGATTGGTGCATCTTGGAAACTCTATCATCTCCTCTAATAGAGTGCCAGCAGCAGCCATGGTCTCTTTCTTGTATTCTGTATAGAATGCCTGGCGAGTAGGCTCTTGCAGATCCCAAGATAGGCTAGAACCATTTGACGAATATAAAAAGCGCGCAAATGCTCCTTTCGAGTCCTCTAAACACAATATTCCTGTTGCATCGCAGTACGCCTTCACGATTTCCACCCCATCGAACCTACCAAGGTCATATGGGAAAATTTCTAATTGCCACAGCCCGAGTCTCTCCTCCAATGGTTCTGGGTAGGGTAACATGTAATACCAGCATACCACCACCGTTTGCGGGTCGATGATGCAAGCGACGTACACCAAGTTCGGGGTTGCAGCTTTCTTTGGAGTATCAGCAGGGAAGAGCGAGAACGCTGCTTCTATCTTGTTGTTCTTGACACAGTCTGGCAGATTGAAGAGGTGAATCACCTTCCTGTTGTTTGATACTTCATTCCACTGTCGACGAGGCTTCCAGTAGAACGGGTTAAGGAAGAAAAGGGCAGCTTTCTCAGTGGGAGATTGTTGGCGGTGCACGAGGAGCCAGCCTGCACGAGAAGCGACACAAGTGCCGCCGTTGAGTTCAGGAATTTCCATGATCTTGAATCGCGAAGGGCATGCAATGTTGAACAAGAAGCATGTGCTGCTGATGGACGGATCAGTGCTGCCATAGAAGAGCACAAACGGCCGACGCGGGGTGTATGAGAAGATCGACGTTGACGAAGCCTTCCACCATCCTCGGCATACGCTGCGAAAGATCAGAAACTCAGCTAGGCTTAGACGGTCTGAGATGTTCTCTAGAAGGCTTCGATGTAGATCCGCCCACGGCACAATAGTAGTTCCCAATGCACTGCCGCTGCTGTGTCGTCGTAGCCGGTGATAGTTGCCGTATTGTACGCAGTAACGGCGGCGGTCGCCACTCTCTAAATCGACTTGCTCTTCAGGGAAATTCATCGGAATGTCGACGACTTTATTCTGTGGGGGAGTTCTCAAGACGCTTGAACCGAGCGAAGTCTACAATGTCCCCAGAACGTACGCAACAAATCCCCGAACAGGGTCTCTCGATAACAACAAATTTTCTGTTTTTGTATCTATATATCCAGTCACGATCAATGACGTCTAGAATTGTTTCGGTTAAATTAGTCTATACCAGCCACGTTTCTGTTATGACAAGTATTCGAGTACCTCTTCCTAATGGCAATCGAAAATCACGTTCTCTTAGAAGTCCACCCCTCGGTTTTATAGAACATGCAAACTTTTAACGGATTCTGTCTCTTCATTGTGTTTGCGGAAGTACACATGTACCATAGGACGGTCTCATATTTATTTTACAAGACAACCAATAAGAACATGGCACTAAACAAATATAGAGATAGGAAACGTGTCACTTCCTCCTTTTTGTAGGTATAAATATGTATTTATTTCATACTTTCATCTTCTATTAGATCAAAACGATTAGTGTGTTAAATTATATATTATTGTGGTGTAATAAGTACATGATAAGATAAGATTTGGCAAGAAAATGGTCTTCATATTTTTAATTAGAAATTAGAAAAGTCTATACCTAATTCATTTATTTCGGGGTTCCATTGAATAAATTGGGAACTTAAGTCTATGGTAAATATCTGCATAGGATTAGGAAGCTATGACCAAATTTTGAGATTTTTTCCAGAGGTGATTTGCTAGGGCAATATTTATGTGAAGTAAATTAGATTTAATTTGATTAAAAGTTTTTTTTTTAATTTGGGTCTATGATGGACCCTTAACTGGGTCACTCGATGATGCGCGGGATGAATCCAAGTGATCTCAGCTATCTAGTGGTCTCCTTCTACCTTTAGAACCCAATGTCTAGCGACTGCACTATTTCTTTTCTAAATCTTTGCAAAATTCATTTTATAGTCCAAATCGACGGGAACTCACTCCCGATTCGACCAAGAGATGTTTCCAAACCTATTTCTACCTCGATTTAAATCTAACGCTGCATCTTCGAGGAATGCCCAAACTATCACATCTCCTCTTTTTTGTGACAAGTTGTAGACAGTAATCCTCGCCCTCACAGCGCGAGGAAGCAATCCTAGGAGCTTTGCCTTCCATCAAAAAGTGCTTTGGTCTGATTAATTGCGGACTAGGTGTCCATAGTCGACGCCAATGATCCTATCCCCATTGTTGACAATGTTTGTATGACACACTCTTTGTCTTCAATCACCCTTCTTTAAATTGAGGGGACAATGAGCTTCTATGACCCCTAATCTTCCTTTCCACATCTTTGGTTGATCCATGACATGCCTAAATGTTGGGTCAATGAACTGTGTTCATGCCGCCTCAGTGGGGGTGACCTCCAGGCCATTTCATTATATTTTGATGTGTGCTTCACCTACAATTATGCCCAGCGCGTCTCAATGAAGTTGAAGGTGTGGTTAGCTTTTGTCTTTCATATCTGGCTGGTCGTAACGATGAAGAGTGCTTGAGTGCCTTGTTACTTCTCTTTGTCCCATGGTGGGAGTGTGGGAAGGGGGTGCACCCCCTTCCATATTTGGTTATGATAATAATTCACTTCTTCTAACCATTTATATGTGATACTAATCTTGTACTAATTTGGGAAGGTCTTGCTTCTCCCTGCTCCCAACCGATCATGATAATGGCATAATGTTCGGGGCTAGCAGCTCCAAGGAAGTGCATGCAGTAGTGTCGTGTTTGTTCGGGCTAGACGAACCCCTATCTTTCTAGTTTTGTAATGTAGATGCAATGAGCCATGGTCCTTGAGACTTTTAGATTTTGGTTGTACTACGTCATGCCATGGATGGTTACAAAGGATATGGGTTTGAGGGTGAGGATGAAAGCAACCTCGTTGCCCCTATAGGTTTATTTCTTGTGTCATGTTTATTTATAGAAAAATTTAGGTGTTAGCTGAGTTTGATGGTTCATGTGTAATGTTTTGTGGAAACCAATTTTACTAATTCACCCCCTATCACACATACGGTTTTGATTTAAGTATGAGGGGGCATATCTATAATCTTGGTTTTGGTTTATCCAATCACATGAAGGGATAAAGTGTTTTTCGAGATTCTAATTGGTCGATACTCAAAAAAGTATATTTATATTGTATGGCTAAAGAGGTCAAGGTATATATGGTTATTGATCGATTATTTGATAGCCAATGGTCTAGTTCACGAGTCATGTTTATGACTTTGGTTCTTAAATTTTAAGAATTTACCTAATTGCGGTTTATAAGATGTTAATTAGGGTTTTGGGTTATAATGATAGGCAAATTAAAGGAATGAGGTCAGGAGATTCTAGGAGAAATGATTCCTACTAAATTAGGTAAATGGGACATGTGTTGGGTTTCATTCAATCACATAATCCAGTTTTGCTCTGATTATCATGTTTTAAAGTTTATAGTATACATGCTATCTTGTGAACTCTTTAATACATTAAGAGGTATCTAGTATATGCACATCTAGTCAATATTTTATTATATACATGTTTATGTTCTAAGACCCGATCATTTAAGAATTGTACCTCTTCATGTTTAAGTAATGCAACAATGGGTGAAAACACTTAGTAAGATAAGATCATATCAGGAGAAAAATTAATTATTAGGCCCTATCTCATGAACATATTATAGAAGGTAGGTGTCTCATGAGCCTGCTTTGATTTGTAGATTCTACCCCAAGCATGGACATCATGAGTGTGTTCAATGATGTTATTGTTTTTTATTTAAAGCCAAGTTTGGACACAATATGTGTGTTTAGTGAGCTCAGTTCAGATCACATAATGTTTATTGAGTAGGTTCTCTAATAAAAATGATTACTTTTTTTAAGAATGCAACCTAAAGCCATTAATAATGTTCATGCATGGTCATATTGGTTTCATGATTTATGTTAAGTTATGTACATAATACTATCAACCTAGACACTTATAATGCTTTATTGAATGGATGACTATATATAGATGTACACAGGTGGTGAACAATGCCAATAGAAGCCACAACGCTAATAGAAGTCGGAGGTGCAGTTCATGAAGCTTTTGGATCCTACACCAGTGGGGTTTCATTATATGAAGTGCTATATCCATCCGAGTTGATCAACTCATCACATGAATGACCTGCTCGTCCTGGCCGGTCGTCTGGGTGCCACCAGCCGATCGGTTGGAGGATCCAACCGATCGGTTCGCCTGGTCATCGTGCATCTCCTCATGGCCACCACCCGATCATCTCACTCCATGAACCGGTCGTATGGATCACAAACCGATCGGTTCACTCCTTGAACTGATTGTCTCAGTTGCCGACAGGTTGTCTGCCATTCTTTGACATAACAAGAAATAAAAGTTTTATCCTATTTTACATTTGAATTGGAAAACCCTGAGTTACATTCAGGGGGAGCAATGGTAGGAAAGAAATATCGAGTTATCTCGAGTTACATCAGGAATAAGGAGATAGGGAATCGGTCTGTAGACTGAGATGCAAACAACCACATACAACCAAGCACACATACATAGGGTTTATTGGCCATAACCACGCTATACATCCACCACAAAACTTGTTTAAGGGCGACGCGTATCGAGTGCATTAATATTACATATCATATATGTATATTGGGATTTGTGGATTTAGGATTGGACATTCATAAAGCCAATTTTATTCGCATCGTATGCAATAAATAAATGAGACAAACCAAAATCAATCATATCGATAATCCTAAACCATAGAGAAATTGATGTGGCTCTGATAACACTATTGGGTTTCAGGGGAGACAGAGAAGGCAGCGGAAACAAAAATTTTCTTCTCCCCAAACCCATAACAAAGGAAACACGTCAACGTCTATACAATAGGAAAGATGGTTTGTAGAGGCATACCTTGTCTCGAGGCTTGCTCGGCGACGTTACCTTGCAGTTTGTGTGGTCTTCACCTCCTGTCTTGGATGGCGTCTGAGCAACTCCTGGTCACACCGGGACTGGTACCTCCTGGTCTCACCAAGACTGTCGGGATTGAAAATTGTCCTCTGAGCAGTTGAAGTCTCCCACCTCTGAAGTAGTCCACACAGACCACTTAGAACTCCAATCTCCTTGTCCTACAAGGAATCAGAAGGATTCACACCCTCCTGTCGGCCTACTAGTCACCGACACACTCTCCTACCACCAGTCACTTTTTTGCAGTTGTCTTTCCCTTGTTGTTACTCCCTTATAGGGTAGCACTTGCTCGGGCTCTCTCTCAGTTACCAAAACCAGAGAGAACGACAACTTTGCATAGCAACTGGTGCACTGAGTTGTTGTTCTAAGAAGCCCCCACTACCCCTATATATATAGGAGCGTCATGGGACAGGGTTCTCTATCCCGGGCAATGCGGGATTAATGCAGGAGTAGAAGGGTTCAAGATTTTCTACAAAAAAAACCAACTTGGGCCACCTGAACTGATCGTTTCACACCCTGAAAGGGTCAGTTGGGGAGTTGAGCAGATCAATTCAACCTCAATCGATCGGTTGGGGCACCTGAGCCGTTCGGTTCACTTCTGAGCTGATCGGTTCATGGTCCTGATCCAACTCAAATTGACTTTCAAATTTTTCTCCGATTAATCAAATATTAATCCTTGTCCAAATTGAATTTTTATAAGTGAAACAAATTGTATTTGCAAAATAGTCTTCTAACTTTCCAAATGATCTCGGTTAGACCAGTTGAGCTGATCGGTTCAACCCTTGAACCGGTCGTCTCAGCCTACCTTGAGCCGATCGATTCATCATATGAGTCGATCGGTTCAGCAACCTGAGCCGATCGGTTCATCACATGAGTCGATCGGTTGGAAGTGCAGTCTATGCAGAATCAATCAATTGCAGTTTCAATCAATATGATACTCTAATCAATTGGTCCAACACCTTGAACACTATGATTTTGAGCTATCAATTAATTGAGTGTTTAATTGAACTACTAAACTCCTTTAGTAATCAATCTAAACATTGTTTGTGGATAAACACCTCTTCCAGGTTAAATCCTATGTGTGTGACCCTGCAGGTCCATTTCACGTTGGCAGTGGAAGTCCTTATGACTTCACAAGCAAAGAGTGGTGCCTAGTCGCACATTAGTGCTACCCAAGTGAAATAGAAAGTTGGAGAACAACTTTCAATCCTACAATCCGTGAATGGTGTTACAGTGAATGTATAATTCCTTTGTCACTGATATCCTGAATGAACTCAAGGAATGAAACAGTCATCCGGTCAACGTTCATTCACTTTCTTGATCTCAGAGTAGATTGGAGGAGATATGTATGACATTAATATCACATACTGATTCAAACATCTGTGTGCACGCCTATCTCAATCCTACTCACCAAATGGCCATCGATATCAAACTCCCTTAGGAGGGACAAATCCCATATGTATCACTCACCCCTCCAAAGCCCCATGTGTCACAGCCACCCAATCATCACCTTTATAACATCCCATGTTTCAGGACTGTGTTTGATGATGTCAATGTCTGCCCAACGACATGTGTTGAGTGTAGTGATCTCAGGTCTAAGAATCACACTCACCACCGTCACTGTGAGAACTGATTGTCACTACCATGTCATGGTTCCATGTGTCAAACTCACGGTGGGTCTGTCCGGTAAACTTGTTCTCTAACAAGTACCTATGTGTTTGGTTTGATATCTCCATATCATGACTAATGAGATTCTATCATTAACCAACACCACAATCTAGTCTTGTGTGTCATTGTAGTCTATCTACCTTCCACAATGACATCCAACTAGGGACATAATAAGAATGTACAAACTCTTAGACCCTGTATGATCTCATCGTTCATGTCTTGAACCTGAAAGCATACGTCATTGAGTACTGTCATTCTCTAGACATTCAATATATTCTATCATTATCTCATATGACTGAACCAGATAGAATAGGAAGCTTGCCTTTGATGCTTATCAAATCAATCTTAATGTATCCCACCAATCATCCAATGATTGGCTCTCAGGGCATACATGCCAACACATAGTACGGTAAGAGAAATTAACTGTTATACATGTTCTCCATATTCCTTCTTAGAATATTAATTGTTCCACTGCTAAGTAGTAATTGCTTCAATTGCATAACCTATATTATCTATTAAATACATATTGTTTAGTTGAATCTACTCAACCTAATAATATACGTTATCTATAGGCTTTAACTTACTTTTAATAGTTGCGGCAAAGAGTTATATCTTTTGCTGGAACATTTGGTCTCATCCCATGGGTTTCCACATCTTTTAGGTGATCATACATGATGAGGTAGAGATTATATTGTTGAGGCTGAGAAGCAAGAGGAGTGGTAGTTGAGTAAAGGTTGGATGCGTTGCTAGTGTTTTGTAGTAGATTCCTATGTGTCATCCCTGTACACTCAGGTCCTAGGGGAGGTTTTGTAGTTTTTGTATATCGAGATGACATTTTAGTTTTATGATCTTGTTGTACAGATATGACATGTATGTATGTAACAGGCTATCATATATATAAGTTATGGCCAGCGAGCCCATGAATAGTGATGTGTACATCTTTTGGCTTGTGATGTGATAAAGGTGGCTTCATGTGGACTCATTTGTAATAAGTTTTCATCTTTGTGCTTGTCTAAATTGGGTTTAAATTTCTTGTTCTTTCTAGTAACCTAGTTGTTAAAAGTTTTAATTATGCACTTTGTTTTGAGTGATCTCACTTTCATGTGACAAGCGTGTCACAATCCCTCACTGAAAGAATATCAAAAATATGTTTCTTCTTGACTAATAAAGATACAAGAAACAAAATGTGATCCTTCCTCCTAAACTTCTCTACATATATGCAAGAAATGGAGAGACTCTTGCCATCCCTTCTCCTATTATTGACAACAAGGGGATCCTCCCCTTGAAAGGTCCACCTTTTGGTTCCTTCCTCTTTCTCTCTTGTTGTCTATGGTGGTTTCCCTGATAGCAGTTGTGGTTCCTCTATGAGTGATGATGTTATCCACCATTAAAGTTCTTCTTCTCAGACCTTTTTTGGTGGTCCACAAGTTCAAATGCAACATCGATGGCTTCCGACATTGTCTTCTGGACATGACTAGAAATTGAGTAGTTGATATCATCCTTCAGACTAGGGATGAACTTCTTGGCTTGTTTTAGTATAGTTTGTTTAGTTCCATATTTTTGGATGATACAAAACCACATGATATATGGAGTCATAGTCATATCTGTCTACTAATGAAAGTAGAGGAATTCTTCCTTCTTTCTGTCAATTGTTGCATCAGACACATAGTGTCTCTTGGAAGCTATTACAAACTCCTCCCACATGAGGAACTCTTCATCTATGTCTCTCACATTGCGGAAGTTTTCCCACTATACTTCACAATTTTTGTATCAAAAACCTAATGTGGGACTCCTTGGAGCAATCTAAGTTGTTGAAGCAATGCCTCAAGTTGCGGATCCAAGTCTCACCCTTTCCCACAACATCGTACTCTTCTTCTATCATGAAAGACTTATTTTTCACTTTGAGAGAGTCTCATGAGGTGACTTCATGTCTCCTTTGATGATAACGTTAGTATCTTCCTCCCATTGCATCGATCAATGCTCTAACTAACACATTATATGGGATGGAAGTGTCTGCTTCATCTGGGATCTCCTCCTAGAGTTGTGACCACTCTCCCCATCAAAATGTGGGGTGATTTGTCATGATCATGGGGACACTTAGGGCCATCTGGAAGAGGAAAAGAGACATTAATAAGCTTGTAGCATAACATATAGGATCCTATTACAATGGTCATTCTAGGATTTCTCTGATACAAATTTTGTCAAATCATCCATTTTAGACAAAATACAAACATAAAAGAAGCATTTGCATGTAAAGGAGGTCATGACAAAATCATGACATGGTACCAAAAATAGTTCAAATCCATATAAATTTGAAAACATCCATTTGTAGTGTCTTAACACATGCATCAAAGAAAGATTGAATGTACACAAAAACCTACCAACATGAAAGGAAACCCAACATAAGCATGAATATAATGATAATCTAGAGGAAGACTGCATGTGATGTAGACCTAGATGACTGTAATTCCTTTTGGCTCGAGGAATCACATTATGATGTCCATAATCATCGTTTTTATCATTTTGCATGTTTTCCAGTGGGATATAGCATGTATATGATACATACTATGTATTGTGGTGATTGGATATGTATATGTACCTATAAAACCAAATCCCTCATATAAATATTAAGTCTTATATGCCTTCCATCAGCGGCACACATGAAAAACTTGATTGACCAATCATAGGTTATGCCAAAGCGTGGTGCACCTTCTATCTCGTGGAAGTGTGAAGGGTGAACATGTAGGTTCTGCCAAAGCAGGGTGCATGTTTACAGTGTCGGCTTTTGGGTTGGACTTAACTGGTAATTCTTAGAGCATCTAACCCCAGAGGCATGGAATGTTAATGGCAAGGTGTTGCGCATGTTCATTCATCAAGAGTTTCATATGATGCAATTGGCATGATGGCCTACCTAAATAGTCAAGATTGTGGGCGATCAACCAAAGCTGACTCATGACTTGATGAAATATGGTTCTTGACCCACTAGAAGATTGTACGCTGCAATCTTCCGAATTGATGGTGAGGGCTATCAATTTGAACAAAAATAGTGGGAGCGATATTTAATTAAAGTCCTAATTATATCGTCAACTTTTCAAATCAATCAAATAAGTCAAAATTGAGTTTTGGACTAAATTGCATATATTTCCTTTTGTAGTTCAAATGACAACAAACAATAATCACTTTTCGTTGCGATCGGTCCTTGAAAAGGACAAGTTGAATGAGACTAACTTCCATGACTGGTTTAAGACGTTGAGAATTGTTCTCACTCAAAAGCGAAAGCTCTATGTCCTGGATACTCCAGTTCCAGAGGAACCTACTCCTACCACACCAAAGGCAGAAAGGGATGCTTACAAGAAGTATTCTGATGATGCCATTGATGCAAAGTGCTTGATGTTGTGCTCCATGAACCACGAGTTGCAGAGACAACATGAGAACATGGGTGCCATTGAGATGATTCAGCATCTGAAGAACATGTATGAAGATCAAGCACGGCAAGAGAGATATGATGTCTCCAAGGCATTGTTCAAGTGTGTCATGACAGAAGGAGATCCAGTTGGTCCTCACACGCTCAAGATGATTTGGTATGTGGAGAACCTGATGAGACTGGGATTTCCACTGAGCCAAGAGTTCGCTACTTACGTGATACTGCAATCATTGCCAGAATCCTACAGTCAGTTTGTGATGAACTACAACATGAACAACTTTGACAAGCCGTTGACAGAGTTGATAGGCATGTTGAGGACAGACGAGACATAGATGAAGAAGGATAAGCCTAAGTCTATGATGATGATCAGTGACAAGAAAGGCAATTCCAAGCGCATGGGCAAGGGAAAAGCTAAGAAGGGTTATGATGCTAGCCAGCAGCCCAAGGCGTCTTCAGATCTCAAAGCCAAAGGTGGCATGACCAAGAGAGGCAATTGCCACCATTGTCAAAAGCCAGGACATTGGAAAAGGAATTGTCCACTCTATCAGGAAGAACTAAAGAAGAAGGAGACGACAGACATCTCCACTTGAAGGTGTCATGAAATAAACTTGTAACATTTTTTAGGTATGAGATACCAAGATATAAAATGTAAAGCAATCAATAAATGGGGAAAGTGTTGCCGCCATAGATATGAGTACTTTCGTTTATTTTCAGCCTTGAAGGCATGTAATAGAGTTATGAACTGCTATTTCATTTTTGCCAATGGATAGAAACACTTTATTTTTGCATATTGTATGACAATGATAGCAATGAATAAAGTTGATGTTTCAAATTCAAAGATATGATCTTTATGGCAATGCCTTGTTTATCTTGTGGTACTTGGTGTGCATAAGATAAAATGATACCTAAAAGTTATTCATAACTCAAACAATCAAATTAGCATAAATCATGAGAAATTCATTTCTAGTTTCCATATGATGGATAAATATAGACTCTTTTGGTTAGAGAACCAGTAAGAGACATGAATATCTTAGACATGATTAATCAATCTTCACTAGTGGTAGTGGGAGAATGATTATCCTATTAGGTGTAAAACATGTGATGTATTTACATACATATTGGTTAATGCTAGTACTTCAAATAGTGTTTAGAGAAATACAAATATGAATATCTTGAAGTGTTCAAGAATATCATAGATGAAGTATGAATTTGGTAAAGTGTTAATTCTTGATGAGATCAATGAATGAAATACTTGAACCAAATGTTTGTGATCCTTATGAGTGATTATGATAGTGTATCATAGTAAACTCATGATTAAAGGAATGCTGATGTCTAAATCAACAAGGAGTCATACTCTAAGGAGTTAGAGGATGATTATCAAATAACTAATTTCTTCTTAAATAAAGAATACCCCACACTAATAAAAGACATTAAGAATTAGAAAGAGTTGTGAGTTCTCAAATTCCTTAACAATACACCTCAATTATCTATGTGATGAGTTGGTCACGTGATGAATCAACTGTCTAGATGAATATAAGGAACCAGATTTTGAGTTATGGTTTGTGACCATTACATCCTAAATGACTTCCATGTGAATCATAAGGTATGACCTTGATGGTAGCACCCATTGGGATGAAATCCATAAGTGAGAATGAGTCTTAAGTGTTAAGACACATGGATAACATTTTAACAAGTATGATGCTTGTTGATTGCAACTTAATGACTAATAGATTTGGCTTACGGATACTAAAACCGCATTCCTATGAGGAATAAAACAAGGATGTGTACGTGACACAACCTATAAGGTTTATGAATCCATTAATGCAAATGAAGTCTATAAGTCATAATGGATTAATCAATGTGATTGATTAAGTACAAGAAACTCAGAGCTGGATCTTTACTTTGATGATATAGTCAAAGGGTTTGATTGATATGACAAAGATAAAGAAGGGATCTGTGATTTAGTGGGAGCGTATTCACATTCCACATGTTGATGTGAAATGGAAATGTTCTAGAATGGAAATCCAAAGTGTAATTATCTTTAGGGAAGATAGGGATGTTTCCTATGTGATAGGAATAGAGATCTATAGAGATAGTTCTCGAAAACCTCTTGATCTGAAAAGAGATATCATACATTGGCAATCTATACTGAAGGGTTCAGTGTGCACAGATTCAGTGGGAGAATACTTGTCCATGTTACATGGAGTTAGTATCCCAAGATCAAGTGTCCAATTCTTATGAAGAATGGGATCACTAAGAATATATATGGATATATCATGTATGTAATCATTCCATTATCTTGCATGTATGGACATGGAAAGAATAAAAGGCATTCATCTTGTATGTAGGACATGACAATATGATATGGTCATCCTGATAACTCATATGTGGGACATGACGAGTGGATGTCTGTCTTGTTCCAGTAAGGGTTACTAGAATACAATGAGAACTAAATAAGTACTTATCAAGTATTAGTTCTATGGAAATAAGGAAGGGTTCACTGTAAAGAGTTACACTGATGCAAACTTTCGATAAGGATAGAAAACTATTTGCAATATATATGGGATATATATAAATGTGAATGTTTGTTGATAAATGGAAACGTTCCAATAAAGCTGTCTAAAAGGAAATGTCGAGTATCCGTGTGTTAGAGAACATCAGTGGATACTATATGGATCTGGAAGTTCATGAGATGAACTTATAGTTATTCCGATCATTGATGACAAGTTAGGAGTGCTTGGTCATGTAATGTGGCTAAAGGTTAGCAAAGGAATACTAGATCAAATATTACGACAACTCCATCTCATACGTGTGACATACATCTAAGAGATGAGAGACATGAAATTAATAATGACTTTGGTAAGGCATTGACATAACTCACTATGATAGCACTAGAGTACATTAACATGTGGGACATGTTTGAAGATCACTATGAATATGATCCAATGGTGATTGGCTCACAGTGCAAGTGGGAGTCTATTGGTATGTATGCCCTGAGAGCCAATCATGGGATGATTGGTGGGATACATGAAGATTGATTTGATAAGCATCAAAGGCAAGCTTCCAATTCTTTCTGGTTCAATTATACAAGATAATGATAGAACAGATTGAATGTCTAGAGAATGATAGTACTCAATGACGTACGCTTCAGGTTCACGACCTGAACAATGAGATCATATGGATGCTAAGAGTTTGTACATTCTTATTATGTCCCTAGTCTGATGTCATTGTGGAAGGTAGATAGACAACAATGACACACAAGACTAGATTGTGGTGTTGGTTGATGACAGAATCTCATTAGTCATGATATGGATATATCAAACCAAACACATAGGTACTTGTTAGAGAACAAGTTTACTAGACAGACCCACTATGAGTTTGACGCATGGAACCATGACATGGTAGTCACAGTCAGTTCTCACAGTGATGGTGGTGAGTGTGATTCTTAGACCTGAGATCACTACACTCAACACATGTCGTTGGGCACACTTTGACATCATCAAATGCAGTCCTGAAAAATGGGTTGTTATAAAGGTGATGATTGGGTGTCATTGACACATGGGGCTTTTGAGGGGTGAGTGATAGATATGGGATTTGTCCCTCCTGAGGGAGTTTGATATCCATGGCCACTTGATGAGTAGGATTGAGATAGGCTTGCGCACACGTGTGAATCAATATGTGATATTGTTGTCATACATATCTCCTCCAATCTACTCTGAGATCAAGAAAGTGAATGAGCATTGACAGGATGACTGTTCCATGCCTTGAGTTCATTCAGGATATCAGTCATAAAGGAATTATACATTCACTGTAACACCATTCATGGATTTTAGGATTGAAAGTTGTTCTCCAACTTTCTATTTCACTTGGGTAGCACTGATGTGCGAGTAGGCACCGCTCTTTGCTTGTGAAGTCATAAGTGTTATGGACTTTTACTGCCAACGTGAAATGGACCTGTAGGGTCACACACATAGGTTTAACCTGGAAGAGGAGTTTATCCACAAACAATGTTTAGATTGATTACTAAAGGAGGTTATTAGTTCAATTAAACACTCAATTAATTCATAACTCAAAATCATAGTGTTCAAGGTGTTGGACTAATTGATTAGAGTAACAGATTGATTGAAACTACAATTGACTAATTTTGTAGAGTCTGGATTTCCAACCGATCAGATCATGTGATGAACCGATCGGCTCACGTTGTTGAACCGATTGACTCATATGATGAACCAATCAGCTCAAGATAGGCTGAGACGACCAGTTCAAGGGTTGAACCGATCGACTCAACTGGTCTAACTGAGATCGTTTGGAAAGTCAGAAGACTATTTTGCAAATAGAATTTGTTTCACTTGTACAAATTCGATTTGGACAACGATTAATATTTGATTAATCGGAGACAAATTTGAAAGAAAATTTGAGTTGGATCAGGACCATGAACCGATCGGCTCAGAAGTGAACCGATCGACTCTGGTGCCCCAACCGATCGGTTGAGGTTGAAACGATCGGCTCAACTCCCCAATCGACCGTTTTAGGGTATGAAACGATCGGTTCAGGTGGCACAAGTTGGTTGTTTTGTGAAAAATCTCGAACCCTTCTACTCCTGCATTAATCCTGCATTGCCCAGGATAGAAAACCATGTCCCATGACCCTCTTATATATATAGGGGTTGTGGGGGCTTCTCAGAACAACCATTCAGTGCATGAGTTGCTATGCAAATTTGTCATTCTCTCTGGTTTTGGTAACCGAGAAAATGCTACCCGATATGGGAGGCACAATAAGGGAAAGACAACTGTAGAAAAGTGATTGGTGGCAGGAGAGTGTGTCAGTGACTAGTACACCGACAAGAGGGTGCAACTCCTTCTGATTCCTTGTAGGACAATGGGATCAGAGTTCCAGGTGGTCCATGTGGACTACTTCAGAGGCGGGAGACTTCTGTCGCTCGGAGGACAACTGTCAATCCGGACAATCCCGGTGAGACCAGGAGGTACCAGTCTCGGTGCTTCCAGGAGCTGCTCAGACACTATCTAAGACCGGAGGTGAAGACCGTGCAAGCCACGACGTAACATCGCCGATAAAGCCTTGGGACAAGGTACTCCTCTACAAACCATCCTTCCTATTGTATAGACGTTGACACGTTTCCTTTGTTCTGGGTTTGGGGAGAAGACAATTTTTGTTTCTGCTACCTTCTCTGTCTCCCCTAAAACCCAACACTATGATTCAAGAAATCAGTACAAAGGTAAGGCAAGGGGTCATCCAATGTGAAACATATTCGATCTTAAGAAAATATACTACACGTCTATGTTACATCTTTTATTTTCCGTAAGTAATTGAGTCATACCACCTAGATCCATCCGATCAATGCAAAGTCAAAATCGGTGCCACACAAGGTCTACTTGAGACTTAGAATCCACGACATATCCAACACCTCTTCTTCAGTATAAGAGAAACACCACAAACACATATCAGTCAACTGCAAACAACAAAATATAGTCAAGATAAAGGATCATCTCCTACATGGACATACCTATAAACACCTAATCTGCCTTGGTACAGATCACAATGTTAGAAGAACAAGCTCACACATGGCCATTCTAAAAAGAAGCATCAAGTGCAGTTAAACTACTTCCTACCTCATATCCTTCATGGCCTTTCATTACCAACATCAAGACAACCATTCTTATCAAACACATGTCATAACCCTTCATCAGTTAAACAAAGTATCCACACATAGGAACCTTAAGTCCAAGAACTACCTTTGGTCAAAGAGGATGATAGGTCATAAAACCATGTGATCGAATAGACCCTACTCACATCAGCGGTTGAAGAAGACCCATGGTCGAATAAAAATTGGTCGAAGACCATCAACAAGTCAAACTATTATAGGGCATCTCTCGTTCTATGTGACCAAAGAAGAAACTAGTCCATGCGACCAAAACCAAGGTGACCAATCAAACGACCAAACATCATGTCTAAGTATTCAATAACTTAGAACACATCATGAAGATCATGTTAGAGAGGAAAACTATTACCAAAACAAAAACCAATAGGTGGTTATCACCTTGCAAACCAAAACCACAAAGGAGGAAAACATTAAGAGAAAAACATGTTCAAAACCCGTGAATCATGTACCACTTGTAATCACATGAAAACCATGAGTTGAGGGATGAAAACTCAATATCAGGCACATGGAAACAGAACCAAAACTCCACCTCATGAAAGGTAGCCAAACTAAGAACCAAGATAAAGAGACCAAGGCTGATATGCATGCAAAAACCATCTTCATCACCTTCCATTAAATTTTGGCCACATAAATTAGGTTTTAGATAAAGCAAGTGCTTGCAAGATATAACATGATCAACATCAAGAAGTTACATTTTAGAATGAGTTGCATGTAGGATTAAAGTTCTATAATATAGAATGAAGATAGTTATATACCCCACCATTGATGATGGTTGCACCACCTCCAAGCAAGAGGCTTCAAAGACAAGAGAAAACCCTAGCTTTGATCTCCTCAACGACCAGGCTTGTCACCACCTCAAAGAAGTAAGAAAAGCCCTAGGTTAAAGGAAAATAAAGAGAATCAAAACCTTAAGGCCTAAGGGAATAAAATAAGGAGAAAGAAGGGAGAAGAGAGCTTCTTTTCACTAGATACCACCATGGCGAACCATAGTCACCGATCTTTGTGAAGATAAGATCTTCAAGATAGCCATCATGGTTTACACCATAGTCTACGGAAAAAAGAGGAGAAAGGGGTAGGGTTCTTCAAGTAAACAAGATCAAGAGATGGATCACATACCAATGATGAAGGAACCACCAAAGATCACTTAAGAAGAGTAGCTCCAAGCTTAGATAACCACATGCAAAGGATCTCGGTCACCAAGCATCAAAGATGAGCTTCTTCAAACTACCAAGCACACAACGATGATCTCAAGGTGGAAGAGAGAAGGATGAAGGATAAAAGAGATACTTTAATGATTGGGAGAGAGGTTATATTCTTAGGAGTAGGAGGGAGATGAAAGGGGTTACGGTCAACATATTAGGCTTCCTCATGACAGTTGTCCACTAAAAAAAAACATGCATCCACTAAAACCACTCAAAACACTAAGGTCATGAAAATAAGGAAACCATGTGACCTTAGTTGGTCATGGATGATCATCGATAGCATGAAATGCATGACAACAAGGGCTCATGGTCGCATAAAACCATACAACCCAAAGGCATCCAAAACCCTAGGTCATGCGACCCAAAAGAGAGTTCTATACCTCTACAACCGTAAGGATCACAAAGCACGATCAAAACTTCATTAAACTGCAAAGAACACCTAGGATTATCAAGAGTGGTCACTGGAAGGACCAAAACTCAAACATGCAACATATAGTCAACATCAACATAGGGCGTAAAGGCAAACCCTAGAAACCATACTCAACACATCACCTTTTCTCTCCTCATCAAACCTAGGAACAACATGGTTCCCCAAAGCACCATTATCTCTCTCATGATGCCAAGGTATCAAAGGTACAACCTACATGTGACAAATAGCAAGATAACCCTTCAACATGGGCAAATAGCAAGTTGACCCACAACAAGCACATATATAGAAAAGATAGCTCAAACATCAATCAAATTGAACCAAACTAAAAACCCAAGCATGTCACCTGATATCAAAGCATCACAAGAAATTGGATTAAGATTATACGCATCTTATTAAGAAAATCAAGTTCATCAAGCACTAAGATAGGTCAGGGGTCTTGCAACCATAAACCCCAAACAAGTTTTTCCCCCCAGAATCCTATGCAAAAAGAGATGATTACTTCCTATCCATCTCCTCCTAGAGCTACCATGTGGCTTACTCTACACCATGATGATGCCAAAAAAACCTTAACTAACACTAAGCCTTCATCTTCAACTTCTTAATCCTCCTATTTAGGATCAACACAGGATTATGTCCTCATCCAACTCTACCTTCATTGGCTGCAAAACCAACTCGATATCTGGGTGGCACTTCCTTAACATAGGCACATAGAATACATAATTTAACCTACGCACCTCAGATGGGAACTCCAACTTATAAATCACATTTCCAACTAATGCAACCACTTGGTAAGGTCCCATATATCTAGGAGCCAACTTACCCTTCTTCCCAAACCTCAATACACCCTTCACTACAACAAAAATGCCCATTAGTGGCCTTTTTGAAATGCCACAAAAAAAATTAATAAATGCCACTAAACATGTTTAGTGGCATTTGTTGACACTTACAAAAAATGCCTCTAGTACCAATGACACTAGAAAGATAGTGGCGTAAGTTGTAAATACCACTAAACATTTTTATTTATTGGATTCTAATAAATGCCAAATAAAGGCCACTTAACCATCATTTGGCATTTATAAAAAAGCCACTATCCATCAATTGGATTTTATATAAATGTCACTATTTTGTATAATTTTGTTGTATGAAACGATTTGGATTGTGTGTAGTGGCGTATTAAAAATGCCACTAATGACATACTAGTTCTGTATTACTACATTTTCATGGTTTTTACTCATTATATTTTTAGTTCATTATCATGTTTTCTAGTTGAATGCCAATTGCATCCGAACTCAGTTTTCCAAAAGTTTGAACATTTTTTATTTATAATGAAATCACAATTACATGGGGAGGACATTTTACCTTTCCCCTTAGATTGAATACAACACCAATGATATACTTTCATATATATAATTTTTTCTATTCAATACAATAACTTCTACATCATGGAATCTATCTCTTCCCTGATATGACTATCTACTTTTAAGCATGCCAACTTCACAACTCTTTCTGGAAATAGCTTCAGCAGCCCATTCAGCAAGCACCTTCTCAGATGGTGCTTCAACACCAGGGACAAGCATTACAATCAAGCTTGCAACCTTCTCAACCATCTAATTACCAGCTTCAACAGTAGTTGCAGCTAAATAATTCATTGAGCTTGAGTCAACAGCTATTCCAACTATTGCAATCAGTGCAATTTCGGTGACCTGTAATTGGACAAACTGAAAAAGATCAGTCCAGGAGATAAAATAGTAAAAAAAAAGAGACTTTTGCAATTTTTTTGTAGGCACAACTAAAAAGAGTAGAATAATGGGAATGAGTTCACTAGACCTGTGAGATAATCAGAATGAATTCAACAATTACCTTTCGCTGCATAAAGCATAACCAATACAAGGTCCAAAATCGCCAACATCGCGACAAGAAAGTTCATCCGAAACTACTTAGACTTCTTCTAGTTTAAAACTTTTTAGTAGAAGGTCCTCCAAAGCTAGATGATCAAGTATCAGATTCAACCCTGGCATAGGAGCTTGCAGATGCTTTTTAGACAGGAAAATTAATTAGTTTTACAGAAGATGCAACCTCGACCATTTGTTGTAGCTCTTCGGGTAACATTTTACTGATCTTCTCAATTGCCATGCTAATCATTTCAGGTGAAATTTCAGGAAATTTGGATCCCAATCCAATTTCTCTTGCACTGTGACAGCTTGAGCAGAAGATGGTAAACCAGTAGCCAAGAGCTAGGCTTGAGAAGAAGAGAATAAAATTGAGTACATATTAGAATCAATAGAATAGAACTGAGTACAAAATGATCAGAGGTGGATTATATAACTAATAAAATAACACATGTAAGATGTGATGGAGTGGACTTTTAGAATCCTTGAATATCCATCATCATCATCATCATCATCTAAGCCTCAATCCCAACTATGTTGGGGTCGGCTACATGGATCCTTCGTTTCCATTCAGCTCTATCATGGGTCATATTCTGATTGAGATGTAGAGATTCAAAATCTCTCTTTATAAGTTCATCCCATGTTAATTTAGGCCTTCCTC
The DNA here is from genome assembly GCA_963693085.1 of Alisma plantago-aquatica. Taxonomy (NCBI): domain Eukaryota; kingdom Viridiplantae; phylum Streptophyta; class Magnoliopsida; order Alismatales; family Alismataceae; genus Alisma; species Alisma plantago-aquatica. Next base: position 846,553,339 of record OY856409.1, read on the forward strand.
TTCTTCTATTTATAGTGTTTGGCTCAATAGCATTGCTTCGTATAGGCGCACTAGTAGGTCTGCGTTGCACATGTCCGTACCATCTGAGTCGGCCCTCACGCAACTTGTCCTCAATGCTCGCCACCCCCACTTTATTCCTGATATAGTCATTTCTCAAACGATCTTTTCTTGTCTTCCCACACATCCATCTCAGCATACGCATTTCGGCCACATTCATCTTGTTGAGACCTTGTTTCTTCACCGCCCAACATTCACTCCCATAGAGCATGGCTGGTCGTATAGAATCCTTGAATATCCATATGACTTAATTGAAAGCATATGGTTCAGTTAGATTGAGAGTTCCAAGCTTTTGATAAAGTAAGTGTGTTGATGTGAGGTTGATATCATGATTAAGATCTCTCTTTTAAATGCCTTTTGAGGAATTTAATTGAATGGTCTAACACTTGAGTTTTGTCACCAAATTTGAGTAGAAGGTACAATGGGATGTTATGAACCTATGTCTGAAGTTCCATATTCAATTATGATGTCACTATCAAAAGATATATGTGTTTGAATATTGGGGAATTTATGGGTAAATCTTTAGTTGCTGAATGATGAGTATAGTGCATAATTCTTTAAATCAGGTTATGACATTACCATGTCACAGGGCTGACCCATTTAGATTAGAAATGTGGCCTTGTTAGTAGCCACGGATCATGGTTTCTTTAATATGGGATGTTCAAATCAGATGATAGTTTTTACCCTCTACTTCCAACTAAAATAGATATGTGGGCTACCTGCGACTGCAAGGCAGTGCCCCACGTCACCACGATCACCCTTTGTGGGGCGAGAGGAGAAACCAACTAGCTATTAGGCTCGGCATGATGAGGCAGTTTGGTAGACTTGAACTGATCTGTGTAGCAGAGAGATGAGGGAGATCTACCTCCTCATCTTGACTACATCCTCGCTCTACAGACCACAACAGTTGACGATGAGAATGAAGAAGGACAGCGGTGAGAGAACCCCAATTCTTGGTGGACGAGATCCTCATAGGGAAAGTCAGTAAGCCTTCATCTATGTTCCATTAGACCGGCGGTGGGAGCTAGCACAACCACCATCGACAAAGCCGCATAAAGGCTCCAGCATCAAGGTACCATGCTAGCAGCGCGAAGGGGAGACACCTGAGATGGTGGTGTACCAGGAGGAGACAACAACCAATTTGTTGCCGTTGCCGAGTCATGCGGCGACACCCGCACAAACGTCTTGGAGGCATATTCAGCACTCCAAGCAGCCGAAGTAGAAGGTCTGGAGGTGTGGAACTTCCTTGAGGTGGTTGGAGCAGAAGGGGGTGCCCTGGCAGTGCATGATGGATCTCCGGATCGCATAACCATGACGGAGACGCCTGGTGTCAAAGAGCTCGCGAAGGATGAGTTTTGGAGCCACTGTTTCACCTTGTCGGAGTTCCATGACGAGGTGCGACGGCACCTTGGGAAGGTCACGGAGAAAGTCAACAGGCGGAAAAGAAAGGATGTCGAGGATTCTAGATCCCAGCAGCGGTGATGACAGACGGGAGTTAGGCACGTCCGTGATTAGGCGAGGAGCCCTTGTGGCGGCGCTTGTACCAAGTTGCAGAAAACACGAGAGAGAAGGATGGAGCAGACCAGGTCCAGCAACGCTTAATCAGATGTTTGAACCCGGTTTAGAAACCATGAATCGATCGAACTTCAGTAAGACCAATCAAAGGAGCCGCAACCCTAAGTGTCCACGTGGCGCAGGCCAATTGGCCAGAACAAGGTAAATATCCCAGATCTTAGATAAATCACAGTAACTAGCATGTTTATTAGAAAATTACATATAATATACCAAAATGTTCAGAAAAATGCATCGAACAAGATGGAAGTGCAATATTAGGCTTTTGATGATTAATTCTCAGTGATATCATATAAGATGATTAATACTTGTTTGATGGATAATAAATATCAAATGATGACATAAAATTATGGGAAAATGTTAGTGAGTCCATAACCATATCTTTAATGCATATGATGTCTGACATAGTCATGTTTATGCATGAAATCATGTAATTTAATTAATATGGCTAATTAGGGATTTTAACTCTAAATAAAATGTAATAATTTCATACAAGCTCAATAAATGATGAAATTCACAAAGTAAGCTCATATCAGTATATTGAACCTCAGTTTTAATTATGGGATCATAATGATGAACAGAATCCATGTTTTATGAAGATGAATCTTAATACATGTTATAAAACCCTAATCTCGATTAATGATGTAACCTAGGGTTAATTAATGTGCACAAAAATGCTATGGAAGATAATGTTCAGATAATGAATCATAATCTGGAAAATGATTTCAGTATGATAATTATAAGAAAGGAATACAAGTAATGACGTGGATATCCTTATGAGATAAGATAAACCCTAATGAACACGATTAGGGTTAAGATGAGATGTAATATGAAGAGAACCTCATGATGGTATATATATCCTTGTCTTAAACAGGGTTTGACCAAGGTTAGAGTTGATCTGATGAATATGTGATGATTAGGTTTCTCTTGATCAAGGTACACTATTACCTCTTACTTGCCTTATTATACAATATGCTTGTGTTATATGTGTAGTAGAATACTTGGCATATGATATTGGATGAAGTGATTTTTCTTGTATGATATCTTGCTTGATTTTCTATACTTATAGCTATGAACACTTGAACATAATATATCTGTTCCATTATATGAAATCACTATATCTCTTTGGTAAGAATAGTGCACCTGTGACGTCCCTAGATTTTCTAGATTTCTTAATCTAATGTGTGACGTCCAAATGGAAGCCTCACCTCAGCGAGAATCCCAATTTAAACATCCCACACTAGGCTAAGAAAGAGAAAATCAGAGGAAATCAAAAGGAACATACATCAGTAGCACATGTACATGAACAATAATAAAACCATACACACATGTTCACCATTCAACATATAATTACAACATGAATTGTTATAACATTTGTTATTACATATTGAACAACAAACTTCTACATATACATGTACTACAACTAAACAACAAGATCTTAAGACAACAGGTCCACCTGTATATCAGCTCGCCACACAACTCTCAACTATCCTAGATCTTCAAGAGCCACCTGTGAGGTCCCCGGATTTTCTAGATTTCTTAATCTAATGTGTGACGTCCAAATGGAAGCCTCACCTCAGTGAGAATCCCAATTTAAACATCCCACACTAGGCTAAGAAAGAGAAAATCAGAGGAAGTCAAAAGGAACATACATCAGTAGCACATGTACATGAACAATAATAAAACCATACACACATGTTCACCATTCAACATATGATTACAACATGAATTGTTATAACATTTTTTATTACATATTGAACAACAAACTTCTACATATACATGTACTACAACTAAACAACAAGATCTTAAGACAACAGGTCCACCTATACATCATCTTGCCACACAACTCTCAACTATCCTGGATCTTCAAGAGCATAACCACAACCTAAACAAAAGATTACATGTGGTACACGTCAGCACAATATTCAAGAATATTGTACTGAGTACGCCTACGTGTCTTTTATATACCTCCCATCATATCTTGGCAATAAGATAAAACTAATACTTGGCAATAATAGAAGAAATATAAGAAAATCATATACTTGCACAAAGATGTATATTAACAAAAGAGAACACATATTTTAAGCTCATTTTCCATTATATGCTCGTGTATCTACCTAAAAATGGGATAGATGCATTCAGGCCTTATGATCTGCTTACCAAAGAGATAGATCATTGTACATGTGATCTGCTTACCAAAGAGATAGATCACTCACTAGCACTATGCTTACCAAAGAGATATAGTGCTTTCATATAATGGAACATATATATATTATGTTCAAGTGTTCATAGCCATAAGTATAGAAAATCAAGGAAGATATCATACATAAACAATCACTTCATCCAATACCATATGCCAAGTATTCTACTACACATATAACACAAGCATATTGTATAATAAGCCAAGTAAGAGGTAATAGCGTACCTTGATCAAGAGAAACCTAATCATCACATATTCATCAGATCAACTCTAACCTTGGTCAAACCCTGGTTAAGACAAGGATATATATACCATCATGAGGTTCTCTTCATATTACATCTCATCTTAACCCTAATCATGTTCATTAGGGTTTATCTTATGTCATAAGGATATGCATGTCATTACTTGTATTCCTTTCTTATAATTATCATACTGATATCATTTTCCACATTATGATTCATTATCTGAACATTATCTTCCATAGCATTTTTGTGCACATTAATTAACCCTAGGTTACATCATTAACCGAGATTAGGGTTTTATAACATGTATTAAGATTCATCTTCATATAACATGGATTATGTTCATCATTATGATCCCATAATTAAAATTGAGGTTCAATATACTGATATGAGCTTACTCTGTGAATTTCATCATTTATTGAGCTTGTATGAAATTATTACATTTTATTTAGGGTTAAAAGCCCTAATTAGCCATATTAATCAAATTACATGATTTCATGCATAAACATGACTATGTCAGACACCATATGCATTAAAGATATGGTTATGGACTCACTGACATTTTCCAATAATTTTATATCATCATTTGATATTTATTATCCATCAAACAAGTATTACTCATCTTACATGATATCACTGAGAATTAATCATCAAAAGCCTAATATTGCACTTCCATCTTGTTCTACGCATTTTTTTGAACATTTTGGTATATTATATGTAATTTTCTGATAAACATTCTAATTATTGTGATTTATCTAAGTTATGGGATATTTACCTTGTTTTGGCCAATTGGCCTGCGCCACGTGGACACTTAGGGTTGCAGCTCCTTTGATTGGTCTTACTGAAGTCCGGTCGGTTCATGGTTTCTAAACTGGGTTCAAACGTCTGATTGAGTGTTGCTGGACCTAGTCTGCTCCATCCTTCTCTCTCGCGTTTTCTGCAACTTGGTACAGGCGCTGCCGCAAGGGTTCCTCGCCTAATCACGGACGTGCCTAACTCCCGTCTGTCATCACCGCTGCTGGGATCTAGCATCCCCGACATCCTTTCTTTTCCGCCTGTTGACTTTCTCCGTGACCTTCCCAAGGTGTCGTCGCACCTCGGCATGGAACTCCGACAAGGTGAAACAGCGGCTCCAAAACTCATCCTCCGTGAGCTCTTCGACACCAGGCGTCTCTGTCATGGTTATGAGATCCGGCGAGCCATCATGCACTACCAGGGCGCCCCCTTATGCTCCAACCACCTCAAGGAAGTTACACACCTCCAGACCTTCTACTTCGGCTGCTTGGAGTGCTGAATATGCCTCCAAGATGTTTGTGCGGGTGCCGCCGCATGACTCGGCAACGGCGACAAATTGGTTGTTGTCTCCTCCTGGTACACCACCATCTCAGGTGTCTCCCCTTCGCACTGCTAGCATGGTACCTTGATGCTGGAGCCTTTATGTGGCTTTGTCGATGGTGGTTGTTCTAGCTCCCGCCTCCGATCTAATGGAACATAGATGAAGGCTTACTGACTTTCCCTATGAGGATCTCGTCCACCAAGAATTGGGGTTCTCTCACCGCTGTCCTTCTTCATTCTCATCGTCAACTGTTGTGGTCTGTAGAGCGAGGATGTAGTCAAGATGAGGAGGTAGATCTCCCTCGTCTCTCTGCTACATAGATCAGTTCAAGTCTACCAAACTTCCTCATCATGCCGAGCCTAATAGCTAGTTGGTTTCTCCTCTCGCCCCACGAAGGGTGATCGTGGTGACGTGGGGCACTGCCTTGCAGTCGCAGGTAGCCCATGTATCTATTTTAGTTGGAAGTAGAGGGTAACAACTATCGTCTGATTTGAAAATACCATATTAAAGAAACCTTGATCTGTGGCTACTAACAAGGCCACATTTCTGATCTAAATGGGTCAGCCCTGTGACATGGTAATGTCATAACCTGATTTAAAGAATCATGCACTATACTCATCATTCAACAACTAAAGATTTACCCATAAATTCCTCAATATTCAAACACATATATCTTTTGATAGTGACATCATAATTGAATATGGAACTTCAGACATAGGTTCATAACATCCCATTGTACCTTCTACTCAAATTTGGTGACAAAACTCAAGTGTTAGACCATTCAATTAAATTCCTCAAAAGGCATTTAAAAGAGAGATCTTAATCATGATATCAACCTCACATCAACACACTTACTTTATCAAAAGCTTGGAACTCTCAATCTAACTGAATCATATGCCTTGAATTAAGCCATATGGATATTCAAGGATTCCAAAAGTCCACTCCATCACATCCTACATACCTTAAAAGAAATTCTGTCCTCGGAATTAAGCCAGAAATCACTTTGTCACATCATATACATCTTAAAAGAAAAAATTTCATCCTCGAAATTGAGCCATACTCATACTCCAAGGAAAAACTAAGAATCTTCTTCCATATGTAGGGCACTATTCTCGGTACAACATATTCAAAAACAAATCTCCATAATCATATCCAAACCACTTTAGGATGTTTTAAACATCTAAGGTGAAACACCCCTTCATAAAAGGTTGAAACAAGAGCTTAGAAACTCCGGTTAGGTCATAACATATCTCATATGTTAGGTTTTCATCCTTATCTTTACCCATGCATTAGGGTCTTCACATCATATTCCATATTCTAAAGGAGTTAAATAATATTAACTCATACATCAAGGTGTCATCAACATATTATTGAGATAAAAGTTAGAACATGTTCAACATTAACATATGCCTTTTAGGAGGGAGTTAACTATAATTAACTCGTATTATCCATCTGGATCATATCAAGGTGTTATAATCATTATGTCGTGCTAATTGTCAAACTACATATTTTTCATCTTTACTAAGCACTAAGATTTCCACCTCATGTAACATGTTTCATTCATATGATCTTATTTCAGGACTCATAATAAATTGTAACATTTATTAGTGATTTCATCACAAGATTAACCAACAATATCCCATTGTCATCATTATTTATGTATGTGGTTAACCATTTATGCATTTGTATCTATTTAACCATCTCCAGGTTTCCATCATATCATGTCCATATATCACATCTCGAGGTTAGATCACATCCTTACATATTATATATCATGGTTGTGCTAAACAAACATATGTGAGTGGCTAATCAAACATATATCAAAACTTTATCTAGTCCAACTGAGGTACTCCTGACCTATATCATGAGGGTAGCTCGGTCTCTCTGAGCTAACTCAACTTAATGAGTATCTCATATGCATATACTTCATCTTTCCTCTCTTACGTGTATACCACTAGAGTCCTGTAAGGAACTACCAACCCGAGCATGAGGCTTTACAGGAACTAACACAGTTACCTCCTCCAGTGTCTTGGGCTCTCTCCCTCACCCAGATGGCAGGCACTCATATTGATGTTCACATATACACATATGTAACCAACCTCTCTCTGTCTCTAGGGTTTGGTCCTCCCAAGGACATCTAGGGTTCATCAAGACTATAAGAATCATGCATAAAGAGACTCAACTCAATCACTCAGGAGTAATCTAGTTTAGGACATATCATATCACATATTTCTCGTATTTCTCATATCAAGGAGTCTAGGTTCTATGACCTTCTCCCTGTGGGTCCTTCTCTCTCTTGAGCTAACCCCAAAACTGGTCCTAACACTAGAGGTCCTCCCTCGTAAAAGAGATTGAGGCACATGCTGACTCACAACCTTGTCTTAACTTAACTTATCTCATCTCATAAAAGAACTCATACTTGCATCATCAAAACTTATCTCAAAACCTCAAAACTGAACTTAGGTCCTCGAAGACAAACATAGATAATCTTATATCATCTATATAATACTTAGATCATATCATCGAACTTGTTTTATCTATTCCATCTATCATATATTCCAAACATAGATCATATCATCAAACTTATTTTATCTATTCCATCTATCATATATTCCAAACAAGGCTCTAGACATCTAATATAGAACTACACTCTCTTCCAGACTGATGTCATTCAATTTTCACTTAGGTTGCATGATCACCTCCTACTCGTACATGTGTGGGGACACATTTTTCTAATACATATACATAATAAAATATTATATAGTTTTTCTCTGATAAAACAAGCATCAGAGAAAACTATCACGGTTCGATCCGGTTGGAATCCAAAACCAAATCCTGAAACGAGTGCCCCACACATAGTAGAGAGTATAGTGCATTGAAAACTAAGGAAAGGGTTGAGAACATGGTGTAGACTAGTGTAGCTACTCTAGACAACGAGCGCCATATGTCTAGGGTTTCCCTTCCCTTGATGCACGTCATTTCCAAATAGTGCAACGTCCCATACCGCCGCACTACAGGGAAAGAACGACATCTAAAGACTTGCTATACACAAGCACCAGCCAAGACCTAGTTCTCGGACATCTAGGTGCAAACCTAGAGGCTAGGTCAGATCTAGTCTCTAAAAGATGACTAATCTAACCCTAAAGATTATTAAGTTCAAGGTTCTTTGGTTTTGAGTTGTATAATGAGCAAATGGCAGGCTATGCTATTGTTCATGCTCTGATACCACCTGTGACGCCCCCAAATTTTCTAGATTTCTTAATCTAATGTGTGACGTCCAAATGGAAGCCTCACCTCAGTGAGAATCCCAATTTAAACATACCACACTAGGCTAAGAAAGAGAAAATCATAGGAAGTCAAAAGGAACATACATCAGTAGCACATGTATATGAACAATAATAAAACCATACACACATGTTCACCATTCAACATATAATTACAACATGAATTGTTATAACATTTGTTATTACATATTGAACAACAAACTTCTACATATACATGTACTACAACTAAAAAACAGGATCTTAAGACAACAGGTCCACCTGTACATCAGCTCACCACATAACTCTCAACTATCCTGGATCTTCAAGAGCATAACCACAACCTAAACAAAAGATTACATGTGGTACACGTCAGCACAATATTCAAGAATATTGTACTGAGTACGCCTACATGTCTTTTATATACCTCCCATAATATCTTGGAAATAAGATAAAACTCATATTTGGGAATAACATAAGCAATATAAGAAAATCATATACTTGCACAAAGATGTATATTAACAAAAGAGAACACATATTTTAAGCTCATTTTCCATTATATGCTCATGCATCTGCCTACCAATGGGATAGATGCATTCAGGCCTTATGATCTGCTTACCAAAGAGATAGATCATTGTGCATGTGGTCTGCTTACCAAAGAGATAGATCACTCACTAGCACTATGCTTACCAAAGAGATATAGTGCTTTCATATAATGGAATAGATATATTATGTTCAAGTATTCATAGCCATAAGTATAGAAAATCAAGCAAGATATCATACTTCATCCAATACCATATGCCAAGTATTCTACTACACATATTACATAAGCATATTGTATAATAAGCCAAGTAAGAGGTAATAGCGTACCTTGATCAAGAGAAACCTAATCATCACATATTCATCAGATCAACTCTAACCTTGGTCAAACCCTAGTTAAGACAAGGATATATATACCATCATGAGGTTCTCTTCATATTACATCTCATCTTAACCCTAATCGTGTTCATTAGGGTTTATCTTATCTCATAAGGATATGCAAGTCATTACTTGTATTCCTTTCTTATAATTATCATACTAATATCATTTTCCAGATTATGATTCATTATCTGAACATTATCTTCCATAGCATTTTTGTGCACATTAATTAACCCTAGGTTACATCATTAACTGAGATTAGGGTTTTATAACATTAATTAAGATTCATCTTCATATAACATGGATTCTATTCATCATTATGATCCCATAATTAAAACTGAGGTTCAAAATACTGATATGAGCTTACTCTGTGAATTTCATCATTTATTGAGCTTGTATGAAGTTATTACATTTTATTTAGGGTTAAAAGCCCTAATTATCCATATTAATCAAATTACATGATTTCATGCATAAACATGACTATGTCAGACATCATATGCATTAAAGATATGGTTATGGACTCATTGAAATTTTCCCATAATTTTATATAATCATTTGATATTGATTATCCATCAAACAAGTATTACTAATCTTACATGATATCACTAAGAATTAATCATCAAAAGCCTAATATTTCACTTCCATCTTGTTCTACGCATTTTTCTGAACATTTCGGTATATTATATGTAATTTTCTGATAAACATGCTAGTTGTTGTGATTTATCTAAGATATGGGATATTTACCTTGTTCTGGCCAATTGGCCTGCACCACATGGACACTTAGGGTTGCGGTTCCTTTGATTGGTCTTACTGAAGTCCGGCCGATTCATGATTTCTAAACCGGGTTCAAACCTTTGATTGAGCATTGCTAGACCTGGTCTGCTCCATCCTTCTCTCTCACGTTTTCTGCAACTTGGTACAGGCGCCGCCGCAAGGGCTCCTCGCCTAATCACGGACGCGCCTGACTCCCATCTATCATCACCGCCGCTGGGATCTAGCATCCCCGGCATCCTTTCTTTGCCGCATGTTGACTTTCTCTGTGACCTTCCCAAGGTTCCGTCGCACCTCGGCATGGAACTCCGACAAGGTGAAACAGCGGCTCCAAAACTCATCCTCCGCGAGGTCTTCGACACCAAGTGTCTCTGTCATGGTTATGAGATCCGGCAAGCCATCATGCACTGCCAGGGCGCCCCCTTCTACTCCAACCACCTCAAGGAAGTTCCACACCTCCAGACCTTCTACTTCGGCTGCTTAGAGTGCCGAATATGCCTCCAAGACGTTTATGCGGGTGTCGCCGCATGACTCGGCAACGATGACAAATTGGTTGTTGTCTCCTCCTAGTACACCACCATCTCAGGTGTCTCCCCTTCACGCTGCTAGCATGGTACCTTGATGTTGGAGCCTTTATGCGGCTTTGTCGATGGTGGTTGTGCTAGCTCCCGCCGCCGGTCTAATGGAAGATAGATGAAGGCTTACTGACTTTCCCTATGAGGATCTCGTCCACCAAGAATTGGGGTTCTCTCACTGCTGTCCTTCTTCATTCTCATCATCAACTGTTGTGGTATGTAGAGCGAGGATGTAGTCAAGATGATGAGGTAGATCTCCCTCATCTCTCTGCTACACATATCAGTTCAAGTCTACCAAACTGCCTCATCATGCCGAGCCTAATAGCTAGTTGGTTTCTCCTCTCGCCCCACGAAGGGTGATCGTGGTGACGTGGGGCACTGCCTTGCAGTCGCAGGTAGCCCACATATCTATTTTAGTTGGAAGTAGAGGGTAATAACTATCGTCTGATTTGAACATCCCATATCAAAGAAACCTTGATCCGTGGCTACTAACAAGGCCACATTTCTGATCTAAATGGGCCATCCCTGTGACATGGTAATGTCATAACCTGATTTAAAGAATCATGCACTATACTCATCATTCAGCAACTAAAGATTTACCCATAAATTCCCCAATATTAAAACACATATATCTTTTGATAGTGACATCATAATTGAATATGGAACTTCAGACATAGGTTCATAACATCCCATTGTACCTTGTACTCAAATTTGGTGACAAAACTCAACTGTTAGACCATTCAATTAAATTCCTCAAAAGGCATTTAAAAGAGAGATCTTAATCACGATATCAACCTCACATCAACACACTTACTTTATCAAAAGCTTGGAACTCTCAATCTAACTGAACCATATGCTTTCGATTAAGCCGTATGGATATTCAATGATTCCAAAAGTCCACTCCTTCACATAAGAGGTGTCTTAAATAAAGTAGAATATGAGCATGATAATAAGTTGTATCAAAATTCCATTTATACCAGATAAAAGGACTTTACCAGGAAGCAGATTGTTTGTCAGATGTGGTTAAGTTCACCCCAGGTTGATCCTACATCTGCAAAATGAGTTGCAATAAGTACATAAAAATTTATAATAGATAGCAACATGCATCTAGATGATCGTAGGTAAGGATTCAAGGTTTTATCTAAGACTACCCCTTGACAAGCAATCATAGACTCAAATGAGGTTGTTATTCTCCAACAAGAATCCCTTCGGAGCACATATGTTTATCTATTTGACGTGGTGGAGATCTTGATCTCTAACATAAATTGTTTCATGATTTCAAACAAGAGTTTGAGTACCTTCACTACCAGTTCCGTACCATCAGAGAGACAACCATCCTATATGTAGTTGTTGCCCCCTTCTGTAATCAAAATCTATGATAGAAAATTAGATGATACATTATATTAGATTGCAAAATAAATCTAAAAAGCAAAAGAGGATATTAGAGCACAAGAAAGGTACATCAAATCAAATAGCAATGATTTGCAACTACTTGCTGGTTGAGTTTAAATGCTCCTATTGTGATACACAGATGTTGTGATGATACTAAATTGAAAATCATATAGCAATAGTCAATACCTACTAGAGAAAGTAACATATAAGTATTACGTTGGGAATAATGTTGGAACAAGCTTAATAAAAAATAATTATATGTATGATGTTCATTTTGCTAAATTTTGATATTATCACACTCCAAATGTAGTAAAATTCTTTGTGAAAAGGATCTACAATATTTTCATGTTGCACACTTTTGCAAACCTTGTCACTGATAAATTAGAGCAACTAGGTAGAGCATATGTGAATCAATCATTTATTTAACAAAAAACAACACCTGAAGAGTGCTCACTTGAACAGGAATCAAATTACCAAAAAACGTAACTCTAAGTATCGACATCAAAATATTTCTAGCACTGTTACAGATGATACATTACTTCTCTATGGTATGATCTACAAGATCATCAAGCAAGGTAAAGAAAGTGTGCACCCTCTGTTACTGGACAACATGAAATAAAAAAGATGAGTGGGGGTGATAATGCATGAGACTATATCAATCAAAAATGGTTTTGTTCATCTACAAGAAGCATTTTTAATATCATTATTAACTAGAAACATTATACGATATATTTTGAATCCCTTACAATAAATCAAACTTAAACCTGAAAGAGAGTGTTCACCAACTGAGGATAAACTTCCAAAAGTTGTCGAGCTAGAGCATTATTTTCTTTAGTTAGACTCTGCATGATCAACCTATTACTGTTTTCATTTTTTTGATCAAATTCAAAACTATCAGGTCACTAGAATATGTGAGGTTAAATAATTACCTTCATATCTGATAATACTTCATTTAACTGAGTCTTGACATTTTGGCTAAATAATGGGACAAGGGATCATTTCTAGGGCCTGATCGACTCTAATTACCAGGCAGAATGCCAGTTTGAGCTCCCTCTAGAGCTCCAACCATTAAAAATACTGTCGTCTCATCCAACTGCAGGCTAAGAGGGTGGTTGAGACCATAATTTCCATGCATTCATTGTTTACCTGAAGAGGAAGAAATAAAACTCATCACAAATGAGTGCTTTAGACGATGGAATTATATTAGAAATTATTCAAGACAAGAAGACATATGGAAGACCAAGTTCATATATTTTTAGACGTCATCACAACACTGTGCTCAATACATACGTCATAGACCAGGCTCGAGCTTTAGCTTCAGATTTAACCATAATCAAATCACAGTAGCGAAGAACCCAATTTCCAGCCAAGTTAATTCATGAGATAGTAATAAGCCTATAATAATTAGTGTGAAACAACCTCAACGAGCTCAAAGTTCAATGCTAATAGAGATACTAATAAGTTAATTTGCAACCTTACAAGCTAGATATCATGTATGACAAGCAATTTGCAACCTCACAGACTAGATAACATGATGTCATCAATTCATAGCTTGTAGGAGTCACATCACAGCAACCAAGAGGATCACCTCTAGCAGCATCAAATCCTGAAGATAAGATATTCAGGTTAGGGGAAAGCTCAATGGCAATAGGAAGCATGATATGCTGAAAAGAAAAGAGACGTCATTATCCCCAACTACAATACTCTGTTCTGAAAGCCGAGCTAGTGCGAGTTAAAGCTATACAACCAATGCCATACATTCAACATACATTCACATATGAATTTTCATTTACAAGATGGAGCTTATTAAACATTGTTGTCCACAATAAAGTAAAGTATAACATAAACCCAATGTGAATAGCTATTGAATCAACAACAGATTAAGCTCATTAGATCACAACACAGCTAGAACATTAAAGAAAGATCCAAATTAGCATTCATCAACCAGACCCATCTAAACTCACTGAATCATTAAAACTGAATGAAGATCATATCATGAGGTTGAGCAACATGCCAACTAGCTTAGAGATCCACAGGGTGTTAAAGAAAATATCAACCATGCAAAACAATAAGGCCAGATAACACTCACACTTTCATCTAACAAGCTAACTAGAACACTGTTGGGAAATCCATCCCTTGCAATGTGTAGACCGCTCTAAGGGGGAATGCCCAACCAAATTTGAAAAAATGGTTTCATGAATCAGCAACAACATGACATGCTCTACATATAACTGGACAACAATAATCCTCCATTGGATTTCATAGTTATCCCTACAACAACACAATTTTCAACTAACCGAGCCCATCACCGGTTACTCCTAACATGCGGCCTACAACTACATCTAGTTAAGGCAGTCTATAACAATTTGAAATCACTAATGTTAATGTCTTGAAAAAAGACAAAGAATAAACCAAAACCACTATAATAACTTCCATACCAACTTGCTCATTATTGCTCCACATCCGCTACTCCTCAGCTACTATCCTCGACACCTGATTTAGAAGGGAATATAAGTATTGATCATGTGGACATCTTGTCTTAGAAAAGTTACTGCTAATCTCCACAAAATCTTTAAACTAGTCTCAATGCCATGGCATATGCACAAAAACAACTACTATACAAAGTACAACAAGAAAAGTATGTGAAAATTTGTATTCAAATTTATAGCATTATAATACAATAGTCTATCTGATCCTCACAGTCAAACTTACTTTGGAGTTGGGTCTTAGGAACTTTATTACACATGTAGCTCCATAGAGTATAGCATCGCTATCAGTAGTGATACAAGCATCAAGTACAGCCAATCCTACTCCACTCAAGCCTAAGCAGAAAAAGGAACCATAATAGAACCCAAAAGAAAAGTATAACATAATAAGAATATCATTTATAGGTAACCAGATTCTCTAAAGAAGGAGCTCAAAGAGATGGGAATCAAGACATTCTCAGAGAATCCTTAAGCTTTATAGAGAAAAGGTTCAGTTCAAGAAATAACCTGAAGATCATCAAAACGTGCTAACAAGACACTGGAGAAGGTAAAACTAAAACCCTCAGGGTAACTTCAAAACACAACTGAAGAAATCCATAGGAAATAAGGCATACAAACATATTTTATTAGAAACTTCATGGATAAGACCACTATCAAGGATAGTTCACTGTCATCCCTACATTAGTCATTTGAGTTGTAAGTTGGCATACAAGATTCTCGCAAAACTAAAACTGGTATAAAGAATCTAAAGTAGATCTCGTGTTAGATAAAAACCCAATGTCTCAACTAAAAGTACATGTCATATTAAAACCAATATAAGACCAATGCCTATTGGATTCTATGGAAAGTTGGTAGTACAATGTTATGAGTTTAGTCAATCTACAACATTCCTCTGAGAAACTCAAGCTTGTTGTTACAACGAAATATCATGTGAAATCTTACATGTATCCATTCCTTTGAGAAGTGCATACCAAAAAGTCCATCATATGTTACCAAAAGTCAAGAATATAGAAAACTACATATGAGCATATGCACTATAGATCACCATGCATCTTATGGATCGCAACTAGCTAACACACACCATCTTCAATTAGTAAACGAGCATGAGAGTAAGCAGAGAAAGGAGCAAACAGAATAGGTGCATTATGGAGAACAACAAATAACTAAAAAAACATCATAACCACAAACCATTCATAGTGAATGTATTGTCCATAATATTAAGATTCTCCATAACAAAATCAAAAGCAGGTCAAAACAAAATAGGATTATCATTTGTCAACATTGTCTACGACAATGGATATGAAACACCATTATTTGGATCATCATGTACTAATTAAAAATTGGATTAAAGAAAAACAACTATATATGTAATCTCTCTAGACAGTATCCAAGAATGCAATTATATTTAAACTTCATGTCCTGTAGCAAATAGAAATGACCTTAGATACTACTTTTATTTTTAATTATGTAATATTATAAGCATTACTTTATGCTCACCTTGGCAATATATGTGTTTTCGGCCATGCTATTATGTTGCCAACAACATCATCAATAGATTGATATTGATCATAAGGTCTCAATGGAGGATCGTTGTCCAACAACGCAACCACTACAAAATCATCAACAAATGATGATCCTAAAATTGCACCTCCCACCCTTTTCATGGGGTCAACCTCAGATACTCGACCAAATGCAATTCTAGCATCTGGATCTGTGAAACTCAGTAGATACACATCCTAGAAACAAAATACAGTTTACATAACAAATTTATATAAACGTAAAATGATGTGTAATTTACACAAATACAAACATTCTTGTCCCTTCTTAAATGATGAATGTCTTATATGGAATGGAGTTTGCATTGATAAGTTTGTCTACACAATTATTTTATTTTTGTCATAAGTCCATAAAAGTCAATATGGAAAATAATTGATACCACACATCTTGTATAAAATGTATTCATACTTGGCCAGTGTCAACATGTTCTGCTTGACTATTTCCTGCTCTGGTTAAGGCAAGTAACTCCTCTAATTTTTGGTTGAATTCATCCTTTTGTTCTTGATGTTTTACATCAAATTCCAACCATTGTTCTTCAAGCTTATCCTAGAAATGCTTCCTTTGTGCTTCTTCAACTTCTCGGGATTTATAGTTCTTACCCCAGATATCAGAAGGTGATGGTCCAAGTCCATAACCATGAACATATCCTGGTCTTTCTTCTCCCATAACATGCCTATAAATTTTATCTGAAGTAACATCAGGTTGTTTTCTTCACAGCTCTTCTCCTACCTTAGAAATATTTCCTACATACAACAACTCATAGGAGATGAATTTTATACCAAATATATACCACTTTCCAATTAGTATATGTAACATAATACTATAGGATAGTATCTGTTGTACCAAAATGTTAACCGATTCAACATCAACTATGCTCCCATCTTTTTTACGATGAGTTTTCTCAAAAAACATTATGGGATCCACTTCTCAGCCTATTTCCTTCTCTATCTTTATCATTCAAAAAAGGTTATTGTAAACATCAAATAAATGGATGTCGTCAAATTGTATAAATGGATCACAGAAATTATTAACTTACATCATATTTCAGACTTGCAAATGACTTGGTTCCTATTGTGTGGCTAACCTTTTGAAATTTTCTACTTGTCTTGTTAGTTGTAGACTTCCTCTGTGACAAATATTGCAGTATTGTGCATAGTAATCATCTGTGAGGTAATTTAAGTATCAATGAATAGAAAAAAATACCTTTCCTTTATTATTCCTCCAATAATCCACAAGAAATTTCCAATGAGACTTGTCCATGTGGGGAACAACTTGTTCAAGTTGTTGTTCATATGGACTATCTTCTAGGAAGTATAGTCTCCTTAACTCCCACTTGTGGTCCTTCCATTTCTTTCTTAGTCTCTTCATTGTCCACTCCTTTAGATCTGAATCCATTGTGAATTTACTCTACCAACATAAAGGATATCAATTAGAAGCTTCATTTAACCATTTCAAACTAAAATTCAATAATATAATTTTACAAAATTCCATATAGAATCTTTTTTATTTGCTGGAAATTGTCTCCAATCCTCATAGTTTAGTGGACAAAGAATGGGATCTCTTGCAATGGTTGTCAGAAAACTTGATAAGTGACATTGGTTTTCACCTACAGGTTGTCCAAATTAATTTTTCGCAATGGGAATTGGATCGTCGGGCTTTTTTTTCCATACTTTCAAACTTTGTGTTTGGCCACGTTCTCAATGTATTTGACCTAAGCATTCATTCATAAAGGATAATATATATATGGAAAATTATATATAATTAAATGCAGCACTATAAATGCAATGATATGAATAAAATGATTACCTAGCCCATTAGAAGGTGTTGTTGTAACATTCAATGACTCAACATGGTGATCAGAGATGTCATTTTGGTCCATGTTATCAGGAAATGCATTTCTATTTTGGTTATTGGAAGCTCTATTCTCTACACTTCTAGAATGAATACACACGGAAGCAGTGACATTAGGCAGACGTGATAAATATGAATTTCTTAATCTTATAACTTTATCACAACTTTTTTTGTTGTGTTGATTTTGGAACCTTGTTCCCACCTCCTTTTTAGTTGTGCATGTTTGAGAGGATATCGAACAACGAACCATATTAGAGTCTTGGGGAGACGTGGCTGATTGGGTATTTTTTGTAGAGCTAGCAGCAGTTTATTGAATTTCTTTACTCTATCATTTTGAATTTCAGTTGGAAGGGAAGCTAAATTTTTTTTGGAGCGATTTGAGGATGGTAGGTTCAAAGATTGCCAACAACCATGTCAAGTAATGCTAGATAAATGAGTTGTCATCCAAGAGTCATTATTGTTGTTCTTATCATTCCTTGTGGCTGTCTTGTTATGGCAGTTGTCACTATACTGTTCTCTCATCCTGAGTATATCAAGTCACATAAAAATCAAGACATTTAAAAAATATTGAACAACATAATAACAATTTTATAATCAATATTTAAAAATGAAACATAGATATTGAATCAAATATAATTATAAACAACAATAGAGACAAGAATAAATTTGATTAAGAAGAATGTCAGACATGCAAAATGCATACACCTAGCCAAAGCACAATCTGAGATAGGAAATTAAAGAGATACACTAAGTCAAAAAGGGCTTATTTAAGTCAAATAATAACGACAAACTAAAAGAAACATTGGCTTCCATTTTGTAATCTTCTCATTCAAAACTGTCATCATCATCACTTTGAGATACACTTTCATCATCCTACTGAATTTGGGATTGGTCTTTTTCAATTGTTGAACTATCAATAGTAATTCCTTTCATATCCAATCTAACTATGTCACAATCAATATCTTCATCCTCTGATGCCATTGATTTCCCATCTCTAGTTTCACCTTGCACATAAGCTTCGACATTCTCAATACATGATTGTTCTTCCATGTTGAACATATCTCGTGGGGCAATCCTTACAGTAAAATACCACCCTTTTACAGTGGCATCTTCTACATAAAATACTTGCCCAACTTGAGATGCCACTACAAATGGTTCTCCTGTAGTGTGAAGTCATCTCAAATTAACAAGAGTCAACCCATGTTCATCATGCTTGATTCCCCTCTTTGAGTAGATATCCACCCAATCACACTTAAATAATGTCAACTTAAAGTGTTCATAATAATTGAGCACAATAACATCCTTCAAAACACCATAGTAGGTAACATCTCTAGTAATTGGATTGCGGTCAGTGGTTTTTGAATAACAATCAGTCTTAGCTAAAAGAAAGACCACTATTTTGTGTTGTTTGATTTGCATCTTTTGCCTTGGTATGAAATTTGTGACCTTTGACAACATAGCCCTTGTACTTAATCTCCAGTTGATGTGGACCTTGAGAAAGAAACTTGATTTTATCATCCACCACCGTTGGTCTTAGGAGTGTCTCAATCTAATAAAAGAAAAGTTTGTTATACTTTATTCATTAAGCATTCCAAATTTAATTACCACAACTAAACTTACATGTTCCTTAAACCATCTATCAAATGAGTTACTATGTATTCTCTGAACCTCCTTTAAGGACTTCTGAGGATGTTTTTGCCTAATGATATCATAGTGCTTCCTGAACATAAAATATGTGCAATATGTCATTGGAATATGTTATAGCATTTTATTAATAGAAGACAATTGTCACTAACTTACTTAATGTAGGGTTCAATTGCTTCACAATTGAATAGTACATGCTTATGGGCTTGTTGCAATGTATGTTTTTCCAACACACATGTTACCATTTTACCAACACCACGAGCTACTGTCGAGAAAATACACCAATCATCACTGTCATGTGTTGGCTCATTTTCCAAATTTGCTTTGTTAGTATCGTTTCTATTTGGTAGATTTAATTTTGTTTCAACTCCATCCAAGTATCTTAAAAAAAAAGTTAGACACTCATCGACTATATATCCTTTTTCTATTGATCCTTCTAGATATCTTTTATTATGAACATATCCTTTTAGGGTCATCAGATACTTGATAACAAAGTTGAGGAAAATATTATGACAACTTACATTCCAATAGGTAATGTCATCACGATGTATGAAAAGTTACCTTTCAACTAGATACATCGAACGATACTGAACAGGGCCAGCTATCTTAGCTTCATAAGTGAGATGGGCTAATAGATGCATCATTATGTCAAAAAAACATGGACGGAATATCTTCTCCATCTCACAAAGTGTCACAGCTATTGCATTTTCCAATGCAAAAAAATCATTTGGATCTATGACTTTGGTGCACAACCTTTGAAAATAGTGAGAAAGATTAATAAAACATGACGTAGCATTCTTAGTGGGCAAAGACAAAGTGATAGCTAATGGCATAAGTTGTTGCATCAGCACATAATAATCATGACTTTTCATTGGTAGCATATTCTGATCCTTCGGCCGTGCACATATAGATATATTAGACACATACCTGTCTGGAACATTGACAGATTTTAGGAGGTTGCAAAATAATATTTTTTCATCTTTTCGCATTGTCTAGCAAGTTGGAGGTAGGATGGTATATTTATCAATAGTTTTTGGACGAAGCGGAAATCTGATTCCCATATCCTCCAAACCCTTCCTTGCATTCATGTTGTCCTTAATTTTATCCTTCAAACCCAAAAATGTTCCAACAATACTCTCACATATATTCTTCTCAATGTGCATGACATCGAGATCGTGCCTTACAATGTTAGATTTCCAATATGGTACCTCAAAAAATATGCTTTTCCTATCCCAATTGTCTGTTGAATCTTTACCTCTTGGACTTTTCTTACCAATTACAGTTCTTCCATCCTACAATTGTGACAAGATTTGAGTTCCAGAAGGAGGTTTAGGTGGATACCTAAATTCTTGCTCACCGTCAAATGCCTTTGCTTCTTTTCAGAATCTGTGGCTAGTTGGAAAACACCTACGGTGTCCTCTGTAGCAAAGTTTACGGCTATGTGGCAACCAATGTGAGACAATATCTTTATTACAATAAGGACATGCTTTGTAGCCTTTAGTACTCCAACCAGATAGATGTGCATATACTGGAAAATCACTAATAGTTCATAATAAAGAAGCAAGCATCAGAAAGAATTCCTTGGTTCCAACGTCATATGTATGTACACCAGTATCTCATAGTTCTTTCAACTCATCAATCAATGGATGCAAGTACACATCGATATTTTCAGGTGAAGTTGGTCCAGGAATGAGTAGGGACAACATAAAATATGGTTGCTTCATGTACAACCAAGGAGGTAAAGTATATGGAATAATCACAATAGGCCATTTATTGTAAGAAGTACTCATTGTCCCAAAAGTATTAAATCTGTCAGTTGCAAGTTCCAATCGAATGTTTCTAGCATCTGCAACAAATTTTGGATGCATCCCATCAAATGTTTTCCATGCAGGTGAATCTACTGGGTTTCTTAACTTGTCATCTTTTTCATATTCCTCTGCATGCCACCTCATTAGGGAAGAGGTTTTTGATGACATGAACAACCGCATTAGGCGTGGTATAAGTGGAAAGTGTCTAAGCACTTTGATAGGTATTCTCTTGGGATTTTTTGCTAGCTCATCATCATCATTTGGGATTGTAAACGTTTTCCATCTTGATGCTCCACATGTATCACTAACGTCTTTATCAGAAAAATCCTTCCAAAACAACATGCAACCATTTGGATAAACATGAATCTTCACATAACCTAAGCCCAACCCCGTAATCGTCTTTTTTAGCTCATAAAATAATTAGGTAACTGTTCTCCTTCTAGTAGCATCTTCTTAAAGAACATAAGAAACATAGATGATGCTTTCTTACTCAAGCCATTAAGACAAACCAGGTGATAGAATTCTAGGATGTAAGCAAGTTTGCTATATTTCTTACACCATGGATATAATTATGTATTAGAGTCCTTTAACAAGATATAAAATTTGTCAGCATTGAAATGTTGATCACTAGATGTCTCCACTCCTTCCATATTTCCGTCTTCATTGAAACTCGAAAAAGTATCATGCAACATATCTTGTAAATTTTTAGCATTCAGGAAATCTCCCTGATTAGTAGGAGCATCGATTAGAACATTGACATCTTCACCATGAAAAGCCTAAGAAATATAGCTTGGTAAGAAGCCATTCCATAATAAATGGCTCAATGCAGTCTTTTTGGTGACCAGGTATACATTATCACACTTTCTACATGGGCATACAATCATGTCTCCAATCGATGAATGTTTAAAAGTGAAATCCATAAATTTTGATACTCCACATAAGTATTTACTGCTCGTATCGTCATCCTATTCTATCCAAGACTAATCCATTCTATAAAAATAGTAAAACATATAACATATATGAGTAAGCATTTCATATCAAAAAAGACTATAGAATATTAGAAAATACTAGTTCCATTCATTAACCTCTTTTTACATCCACACATAGGGGTGTACCCCTAAACAATAACTAAACAAAGGGGTTGGTGTACCCCTAAACATGCACATAATTAAAATAACTATTAATACAGACATGTCTAGATAGATAGACAACTGAATACTACACCAACATGGTCTTGCATCAGTAACTTAGAGGCCTTTTCATTGTGGTGATTTTCTCCTGAAGTTTAGAAAAGAAAGTAGCTATGAGGATTGATTACTTTAAGATAAAAAGTGTAAACACAAAACAAGACAGGACAATTATATTTGTTAATTGGACCTACTGTGGTCTTTTTGATGATTGTGCTATGTCGCAGAGCTCCTCACTGTATTTAGACGAATCTAAACTGATAGGGGCCTCATCATCAGATTCTTCCAAGCTGGTTTGCTCCATCCTGCGCTCATACTACCGTAGATGATCGGGGGTCTCATTGTTGATGTTGGTTATCCAAACTTTGATGATATTATGGCCAATTCGATAAAGAAAAAGCTTGTCGCTACGACCCACTAGCATCTTTCTAATTCAATCACGCCAATCGGATTTTGATGCAAGATTTCTAGCTAAATCATACTCAACCTCGATAACATGTGAAGAATTGCCAAAATTTAGGGTCACTTCACTAGGTCTGTAGTGTCTTCCATTTAGAAAACGCCAATGTTCGGGTATGGTTAGTTGGTTTACATAACGATCATCTAGGATGATGTCCAATTATTAGGGAACAATAACATTGGCATAGAGGCCCAGTTCATAGTGACTGTTGTGGGTGGATAGAGACTGCAAAATATTAGTACTAACAATTATAAGTACATATAACGATGTTATATATTTTTAGAAAAAGTTGTATAACATCAGTTAACCTTTTTTTGCTTGTCATAACCAACTTTATTGTGGTGGACATGATAGCTTCCAAAGAAATCTAAGAGCGGATATCATGTCCTATATCTTTGCAATTGGTCCAATGTTCATCAATCCTTCTTTGATAATTTCAAGGAAGTAACTAGTATTTTCTATAATTTGATGTAGCTTGGTATTTCATACAATGAGGTGACACTTATTAACTATTTGTTGAATCAACGCTCATATTTTAGACTATCAAAGAGGTTACTGGTGTCTGGCTTATTTTGTATAGGTGTGAGACCTATTTAATTTGGAGTATCCATGCACTACTATAGCAGGTGCGAGACCTATTCAAAGAGGTTACTGGTGTCTTTCCAAATTTTTACTGTAGTCTTGTACTTAAGTGTTTATCAAAACACTACTACAAGATATCTTATCATCTTATTATTTTGATAGTACCACAAAGTTTATGACAAGAAGGATTCATCTAAAAATTGTAAATTTTCTAAATGAGTTACGTGAGGTTATTATTCTCTGACCTATATGTAAATGGGATAGATTCTTGCCTCTTTAGTTTTATGAGTACATGACACTATGTTTGAAATACTTTTTACCAGGATAAAAGAACATACTTACAATAAGGACCCATGCACATTCTAATCATTTTGAACTGAATCAGAAAATGAACAGGAGCATGGGTCCTACCCGCTAGTATCAAAGGAGAATTCGTAAACCTCAAAACCACCAACATGGTTTCCAAACCTACAACCTCAGCTTCTACAAGCTCACCTTCTACAAACTTTTAGAACAGATACAGCCAGAAAGTATCAATGAATGCATGTATCAATGACTGCAAACTCTATCATGGAGCTTGCTTGGCATATGAAAGAGAGACATGTTCAGTTGTATTGGCCCAAGTGGAAAGCAAATCCTATTAGGGATAGGTCTAAATCTGACTCACAAGCACTATTTGGCAAATAGTTTGGCTAAAACTAAAGTAAGCATACAAATTGTGGTCTGCCCTAAACTAATTGCATTGGATGTACTAAAAATATCATGCCCCACACAATAAAGTTGTGACATCAAAAAAGTCAAACCTAAAACCATAAATGCACACTACAAAATTTAGCACGATTGTGTATGAATGCAAAACAATATTGAACTGAATTAGGATCAATCATAGGGATTGGTTAACTGAATTACCATTGACATCTACTTGTTTAGAAAATAGGTTAAGCCAAGGTCAACACACATTAACAACCATAGTAAAGCCTCATCATGATTTACAAACTAGTTGTAGACTCCTAACACATGTATCAATGACTGCAAAGTATGTCATGCAACTTGATTTACACATGAAAAAGAGCCATGTTCAGCTACATTGGCTCAAATGGAAACCAAACCCTATTAAAGGTAGGTATAAATCCTACTGATGGCTAGAATTTTGCAAACAACTTAGCTGAAAATTAACTAAGCATACAAAATGTGGTCAGGCCTGAATGTATCAAGATTATGAGATAAAACTACAACAACAATATTATGACCCAAATTGAAGAAAATGTGGCATGAAACGAAGTGGTGGTTCATATCCATGGAAAAAATCATATCAATCCAATCCATATAAGAAAAACACAACTAAAGCTAAGCATGGGAAAAATGAGTAAATCTTAAGTTAAAATCTCTAATGAAATCCTATATAATTTGTCTTAGGAAAATATTTTGTGCCTAACCTAGAATGTGGCATCAAACCCAGTGATGGTTGAAATCCATCTGAAAAATCATCACAATGCATTTCAGAACATTAAACATCAAGGTGCAATTGCATGGGCAAAAAGAAATTCAGACTATTTGGAAAGCCAGACACAAAACTAGACAAAAATTTGTATAATATTTTGTGATATTTATGTTATCATTTGAAAAACATCCTACTGTGTACAAAACACAAAACTAAACACATATCAATATAATTTGTTAATAAAAAGCAACCTACTGTTGAGACATCAAAAAGATAGACCTAAATGCATAGGGAATGGTTGACTGAATTACCATGTTGGTCATTACATGACATGGTCCAAAACACACCAATATTAGTTTAATTAGATAAACAACAAAATATAGGTTTTATTGGGTTTTTTTATTTATCTCTGGTATTAATCCATCAAAATTTTCCAAAATGGTATGATTATATTTCATTATTCATTTTTTTGAAAGTTCAAATTTGAACACATTAGTGTTCCCCATATTATAATGGTGAACCACATATCCTTAGTTTAGTTGGTGATCATGTATGTAGACGTCCTTTGATTTCATTGTTTGGTTTTGGTTTAGTATATATTTCTCAATATTTTGATAGTACCACAAAGTTTATGATAAGAAGGATTCATCAAAAACTTGTAAATTTTCTTAATGAGTTATGTGAGGTTATTATTCTCTGACCTATTTGTATATAGGATAGAATCCTGCCTCTTTAGTTTTATGAGTACATGACACTATGTTTGAAATACTTATTATAAGGATAAAAGAACATACTTATAATAAGGACCCAAGCACATTCTAATAATTTTGAACTGAATCATAAAATTAATAGGATCCTGGGTCCTATCCGCTAGTATTAAAGTAGAATTCATAAACCTCAAAACCAACAACATGGTTTCCAAACCTACAACCTCATCTTCTACAAGCTCACCTTCTACAAACCTTTAGAACATATACAACCAGAAAGTAGGAATCTATACAAACAAATACCAAAGATACACTCCCTTATATGAAGTTGAACACCAAGGTGTATGTTCTTCATGACATGGTACTCAATCATGGCTATATTCCTTTTTTGGTCGGCCAAAACTCCTATTTTCAAAGGACAGGAATATCATTTCAAAGAATCCCAAAAGAGCCTTCCATAGGCAAGATCCATCATAGAATCCCATACTTGGGTGACATCAAATAGGGAAAATACAAACAAACCCAAGGATAGATCATAGATCCTTTAGCCAATGATAACCAACACAAGAAAAAAGTAAAACGTCACTCATAACCACATCAGAAAAAGGATCCAAAAGAAAACAACATAGAAGACCTTCTAATCAAAACAAACAGAAGCTTTAACCAGCAGAGCCTGACAAGAGGTGGGAGAAAAGGACTGAACCTTAACCAAGCATAAGAATAGCAGCATAACATCGAAAAGTCCAGAATTAGAATGAACAGAAGATGATAAGGGGAGAACCCCCCCCCTGACAAGGGGAATAGAATGAACAGAAAATAATTGTGCTCACATGTAATTAATTCATGGTGAAGGGAAATGGTGTATTTTTCTTTTCTATTTCTTAGTTGTATCATCTTCAGACTAGCCCCTACTTTTTCGAAATTTCATTTGAAGTATAGTTTCTACTATATAAGTGGATCAACCAAAGAATTTTGGTATAGAAATTAACTGTGTTGAAGATGAGATGCTTAATCATTCTTGGCCTCTGTGCTTTTGAGAACATATTAGATTTCTCACTTATATTAAAGGGAAATATATAACAATAAAATGACATTGTTTCGTAACCTATTTATATACACTAATCTAAAAATGTAGAAGAAAATTGATGTCGGTAATGACATATCACAATGTATACTAAAAATAGCTAAGCCTAATCAAACCTAATTTCATGTATACACCATAACCATGAATAATTACACTTTGTTAAAATTAGCTTCTTATTAGAACATGGGAATCATGATGGCATACAAGGTCTAATATTAGGGAGGTTCCTTGTCTCAAAACCATTCCAAAGATTATAAAATCTTAATTTGTACTTTGTTGGAAGTTGTTATGCATAAATCTTAGTGATTCTTGGCCTCATTAAAATCTATATGTCTTAGAGGTGTGGTGAAAAGGTGATATTTTTCTACAACTGTAGTGTTCCCATAAGAGAATCCAACATGACCTTGCCTTAACTAGCAAAAAAAAAACATTCTTGACTCCATCTTCGTCTGATTCCTTGGCAACATGAGTATATATGCAATCCTTTGATGTGTAACCTTGTTCATAACATGTGACATAACTCGTGATAGTTTACGTTTGGTTCTTAGCCTTGGTACTATGTTCCTTCAAAGTTATAACATCTATGGCTATCATATCTATCTTTGTTGTAAGAAATTCAATCATTGTTTTGTGATTAGCATTTGGTAATGAAGATCTATTTCCAACCACTCCTCTTATTTAGTCCCACCCAAATTGATGGGATTCCATATTGTTAGTTATCATAACCAAGTTTTCAACATCTAAACCTCAGAAGTTGCCATCAAAATCTACATTGAAGGACAACATGTTAGTAAGAGTTAGACCACTAAAGAAAGTGGTGATTGGATATCCATCTCCAAATCCATGGTGACAACAATCTATTTTATATCTTTGATAAAACATTTTGAACTCTTTCACCTTAACTAACTGAAATAGAGCTTTTAAATTATAAGTTGTTGGGCTTGCCTCTTGCTTGGTGGAAATAAACGAAATTCCTTTGCCTTCCAAATAGAAATTGAGCCAACTTATTCCGAGTTTACCAACTCTAGAACAGATATAGACTCGCCTATCACTTGTTGCATGATCTTAGCTTTGCTGGTTGCAACTGAAACGTCGACTCAGTTGTAATGCCCATGATAAAATTTCCATTATCCTATATTTCTTTAAGTCTTAGTCCCCTAAATTAATGGAAGTAATGAGATTTGATTATTTGGTTACTTTTATATCTTATGTTTATAACTGTTGAAGTTGTTGCTGGCTACAATTCTTTAGTTATTTCTAACCTTAACTTGTTTGTCATTTCCTCCTTGATAACAAAATCTACATTGATGGATAGTCTACTAGTAAGAGTTAGACCACTAAAGAAAGTGGTGATTAGATACCCATCACCAAACCCATGATTCCATCTCCACATTCTCCTGAACTTTGTTATTCCTCTCCCTCCATAACCAGTACAGAATGCACATTGCCAAATAGTGGTTCTCCTTACTAGTGCAATGAACCAAGTCAGTCATGGAATTAGGAATAAAGAGTAAACCAAGAACTCTAGCTTCAGCCCAGATCTTGCTTGAATAAGAGAATTTGAACATGCAATACATCGACATACAGTTTTTCAATGTGAAACTAAAATCAGTCCAAAATAAAGCAAGAATATAGCAAAATTAAGGGAGGGGATAGAAAACCATAGAGGTAGGAATATATCTTACGTAGAATAGTGTGAATCAAGACAGAGTGGTCGATTGTGATGGTGATAATGGTTGGGGAAGAGAATCTATTCGTAATGTGGTTGGGACTGATCACCTGGCACCAATGTAGTAATGTGACACTTATGACTTCCTCAGTACTAGCAATGTGGCAATCCTGGCTTCCTCGGCGTCGGAAATGTGGTACTTCACCGTCAGCAGTCGAAAGCCTATCCAACCACCAACAATGTGCCCCCCCGCCGCCGGCAATGTAGCACTCCACGTGCCGCCACCAATCTTCCCAGTCAACGCGATCCTACAAGACACAGTTAGGGTGATGATCGACCAACACGCTATATATCCTCCACGCGTTGGTCTCACAAAAGAGAGGAATCAGGGATTGTGGAGATCAATCTCTCCAGTCACTGCATTTTCTAGCTAACTATTGGAGCGCGAAAGGGAAAGCGAGAAGTGAAAATTGCTGATAGATATTATCTACTTCCTTATTTGGTTTGGCAATTTTAGATTGCCACTAATTAAATATAAAAATGCCTTTAATGTGAAGTCTTTTTTATAAACTCTATAATAGGTGGTTTAGAGGCATTTTAATTAAAAATGCATGTACATTAGATAGATAGTGGCTTTTTTTTAGAAAAGCCACTAGAATAAAAGCCACTAATGGGTATTTTTGCTGTAGTGCTTCTAAAGAGAGACCCTAAGGTACACTCTATCTCCCACTTGAAACTCAAATAGTCTATAATGATTATCAACATATGAATTCTACCTGTCCCGGGTTGCCTTCAAATGATGTTGAATCAGTTTGATCTTCTCCATCATCTACTCACAAGAACATGACCCAAAAGTTGAAAATTTCCAGTATCATACCAATACACGTGATCTGAATGCCTCATAAGGTGTTATATCAATGCTCCTCTAATAATTATTGTTCTATCAAACTCTATCAAACTAAGGTGCATGCACATCCCAGCTGCCCAAAAACTACAAAATACAAGCTCTCAACAAGTCTTCCAAGATCTAGTTGTCCTCTCTGATTGTCCATCTATATGTGGTTGAAACGTTGTACTGAACTTCACTTGCATACCCATCGTTGGTGAAGATGTTCCTAGAAATGACTGATGAAATGAGGGCCTCTATCTGACATAATCATAGCTGGAATGACATGCAAGCACACTATCTCATCAACATATATATGTGCAAGCTTCTCTATTGTATACATCGTCTTCACAGGAAGAAAGTGTGTTGACTTAGTCAACTGGTCAACAATCACCCATATGGAGTCATGACCTCTGGCTGTCCTAGGCAGACCAACCACAAAGTCCATCGTGACATGTTCCCATTCCATTGTAGTGTAGATAATAGTTGCAAAGTCCATGTAGGTTTTTGACGCTCTGCCTCAACATGCTGACACACTACACCCTTAGCCACAAATTCGAATATGTCACACTTCAAACTACGCCACCAATATGAGTATCTCAGATTGTGGTACATCTTGGTTCTACCTAAATGCATAGCGTACATCGTAGGGTGAGCCTCCTCTAAAACCAACTTCCTCAGATTGTCAACATCAGGAACCACAACTCTACTATGGTAACATATTGTCCCATTCTATGCCTCATAAAAACCATCATGCTTCTCACTGGTAAACTCTACCCAAATCAATTACATCACAGTATCACGGTGTTGTACATCTCTGATATGCTACTGTAACATAGGATTTACTTATAACTGACCCAATAAACATGCCAATATGGACACTTCTAGCTTTACATTCATCTGACATAAGGAGACCAACATGTCTCTATTATGGCACACTAAAGAGCATAATTGCGCCTTGTCAACAAATGATAAAGAAGAAGATTTCCTACTCAAAGCATCTCAAACCACATTTGCCTTCCCTGGATGGAAGCCTATGGTACAATCATAGTCTTTAATCAATTCCATCCAGCATCTCTATCGCATGTTCAACTCCTTCTACAAGAAGATATGCTTTAGGTTCTTATGGTTGGTGAAGATCTGGAACTTCTCACTATAAAGGTAATGTCTCCACATCTTAAAGGCATGTACCACCACTACAAGCTCTAGATCATGTGCCGGGTAGATCTCCAAGTGTTTCTTAAGCCATGCAAAGAGAAAGAAATCACAATATACTTGAAAGAAATTAAAAAGACCTCCTTTCTATTTCTTAAGACCTTCTTGCAATGGGAGATGCATGTGCTTCCTTTATGTATATATTTTGTGTTTTAGATATTTGTTCATGCCCCTAGCCTAGGGGAATTTGTCCCCATTCACATAATATGTGCCCACCAATGCCATTTCAGATAAAAAAAATGATAGTTGGCGTGATACTCCTCGTGGAAGAGTTTCCAATGTAGTATATTAAAATAGTGGAAATTAGGGCTCTGATTGCTTAGCCAAGATTAAGGTATCCCTAACTAAGACAATAACCTTGATCAACCAACTGCCATTAACCCCTCGGGTGTTGTCATCCAACGGGGTTACCAAACTAAATCCTTTGGAAGCATCAATGTCACACTAGTTTGATTTGGATTCAAGAGGTCTCTCCTGGTTTGTCTTACACTTTGGATGCAGTGAATGGTTGGTAAGAAAGAAGCTTTATCTTGACTTCACCCCATCTAATGGAGAAGATTATGTTCGAGTTTTGGGTCATTGTCGAGGACCATTGCTATAAGAATGAAGGAAAAAAGGTGGTCTAGTTTTAGGGTCATAGTCCAAGAACATAGATGTGAACTTGTAGAAGCTAGGTGGTCAAACTTTAGGTTATAGTCTAGGACCCTAGGTCATAAGATGAAGTGTGTAATTGGGTCATTTTTAGGTTGTGGTCTAGGACCCAAAAGGATTGAAAGTTAAAGATGGCATCAATTTAAGGTCATAGTCTAAGATCATAATGGGGTGAATCTGACATTGGCATGAGACAACTTACTCGACGTGTAGGAACATACCCACTCGGTTAGGACTTAAGGTTAGACCACCCTCTGTATTGTGGATAAAGGCCTGCCTTTATGAGTGGTGATTCTCTTTTAGCGGATTCGTGTCAACACAAAGAGTTGCTTTTTTTTTGGAAAGATTATCTTGATTTCGATGAGAAAGATTGCTAATCATGCATGTATGACTCAAAGGGATTGTTTATATGTTCATATTTGGGAAAGGATTGTTCGGATTCAAGACTTTTAATCATTTGAAAAAATATTGTTTGAGTGTTTAATCTTTTGAATGTCTAATTGAGTTTGATATGGTTAATCTTATTAACATGACTGCTTGAATTTTACTCTTTTGAAAGATTGTTTAAATTTTGAGTTTTAAATATTTTGGAAAAATACTGTTTGAGTTCTAGATTTTTTTATTTTTTAATTTGAGTTTGTTAATATTTTAAAAAAAGACTATTTAAGTTTTTAATCTTTTGAATGATTGTTTGAATGTGAGATTGTGAACCTTTTGAAAAAATGATTTTGTAAGTTTTGGTCTATCGAAGGAAGGTATGAATTTGATATTGTTAATAATTTGAAAAGATTGATTGAGTTTTTGATCTGTTGAAAGATTGTTTAAATTTTAAATTTTTTATCTTTTAAAAAAAGATTGTTTGAACCTACACACAAAAGGGTTGACAACCATCCTAAACATTTTTCACAAGTAGAAGTATAGGAAGCAAATGGCATCCCCTCTTTATCCCCTAAGTTTGGATCAATCGCTAAATCCTCACTCATGTGTGATCTATATAGGAGGGGTGGGTCCTTATCTTCTCTATAGATATATTTCACTTAGTTAGGGGTGATCGAGATTCAATAGATAAGGGCACTACTCCAAATACACATCGTGACTACAATGATTGTAATCAATTCTTAGTGTTAGGAGAGTTGGATTCTTTCAAGGCCTTTGGACGTCCACCTCAACACTATGTCGATACCTTTATTGACATCTGACATCACATCAAAGATTCAGTTTTTGGTTAACACTCATTTAATGACAATTGGGTTGTAGGTGTGTGAAGTTCATGTAATGAATTTTAACGTTTTTAGAAGCAAACCCATAAATCATTAGAGTCTTATATATGGAACTAGAGAGACTTCAAAAGCATGTTTTGAGGTAGATAAAATTTCATTTCCAACCTCTATTTGCTCTTCACCCTTTTTTTCATTTTGTAGATGTGGGAAGTGAGTACTAAGATCCTAAAGAAAAAGTGGGGCTGAAACCATTACTCGACAGAGGGCAGTGACATAAAAAAGCCAAAAAAAGACCAAATGAGATGAGGTTGTCTAAAGTAAATCCGAGACAAAGAGTTGGTAGATGAGCTGGAGGTTGGTGATCAAAAGGACGTGCCTCCTTGCTCCCAGACAAAAGTAGATAGAGAAAAAGAATGACAAAAAGTAAAGAAAATTGATCATTCTTGAAGATTGTCAATATCCTCAGTCATCATATTGTGCTTGACTCAGACTGTCTTGGCTACCCCCAATGGAGTCACTAGTTTATCGCACCCTGCCAAAGAAAAGAAAAAAGAGAGTTATCTAAGTATTATTCTTAAACAATAATAATCGTCAAAATTGAATAATACATTTATGTGATGAAAAGATACCTTCAAAATAAAATGTTAGATGTACAAAGATAAATACATTTCTCTAATAGAAGGCAATACACATACTTGTGAGCATATAAATGCATGTTAAGACTCAGACATGACATGTACTCAAGAATGAAAAAATCCATATTTTTAGTTATTTTACAAATCATGTGTTACACATTCCAAATGACATCAATATTTGATACATAAAACAACAATCTTTGTTTGTGATGATAACAATACAATAAAGCATGATTTATAAAGTGTAATACTTAGATTGACATGAACTATATTATGTTTTTATGTGCATTGTATTTGTTTTCTCCTCATTTTCTGTTAAATGTTATGTGAATTCTTGGTTCCTTCATTCTTTCCAGTCTCTCAAATAAATTATTGACAACATTAATTTTCTCTTTCCTCCTTCCTTTCTTCAGTCATTCTCATTTATTTCCTCTAGAGTTCAAAGTATCTATTTTCATACATTTTTCTAACTTCTATTCTCTCTCCACTATCCACAATTGTTCTTATGTTTTACTTTTTCTTTTTTTCCCCTTTTTTTTCTTCCTTGGACAGTCGATTCATCCCACTTCTTGTTTCCTTAGACGGATCCAGGAGTTCATATGGACAAATATATAAATTATAAACATGTTTTATATCAGGTGGTCAGAATTTATTTTTATCTTTAATAATTACAATGGATGGGAATAAACCTATACATATCTCAGAGTTGTGTCAATATCCTAAGAGATTGAGTAATTCGGAGAATTGTTGAAAAAATCATGAAATAATTAAACGAGTAGACTTGGAGGAAACCGACTGCAAAACTAATAAGATATGCATGATTTATACAAAGTAAGTGTTCTGGTGGAGATTTAATTCTATTTATTTTC